>CM035785.1:16241830-16594330 GCA_020466265.1 Siphamia tubifer
GGGAACTATTGTGGATATAAGTGAACATAACTTAACAACATATGAGGTACAACTGAGTGGCATTAACTCATTAAATGCTGAGAATGATATTGTACTGTTATTTATATTGTTTCAAATAAGGACGATCGAAAAAAATTAACTTAACCGATGTAATAGATGCTAGAATACAATTTCAGAGCACTCCAAATACCCACCAATATCTATCACACCCAAAAAAATTCCAATCACAAAACAGTTATTTTATTCAGGGGCGGCTGTGGTTCAGTTGGTAGAGCGGGTCTTCCAATGACTGGAGGGTCAGAGGTTCACATCCCAGCTCCGTCTGTCCACATGTCCAAATGTCCTTGGGCAAAGACACTGAAGGAAGACCAGTAGGACTGACAAAACCTTAGGATACTAAGTTAATAAGTAATGTTTTAATTTAAGTATACTTTAATAAGCATCTATATTTTTAGTTCTGGGAACCCGTATTTTTTTATTTTTTTTTTTTTTACAATTTTCATCAACTTAAAATAATTGCGGCAATCAATTGCCTTACATTTTTTGAGTTCTGCTAACTTATTCGGGTTTACAGTGTGTGGTAAATGGAGAACACATTTTAAAATGATCCAGAATCCAGGATCTCTTCTAGATCACCACCAAAATGTATTCATTTGTTCCGTGTGACACTTTCAACACACCCTGAAATATTTTATCAAACTCCATCCATAACTTTTTGAGTAATGTTCCTGACAAACAGACAGACAGACAAACAGACAGACTGACAAACTCCAGCAAAAACATAACCTCCTTGGCAGAGCAGGAAAAAAAAGCCCAAACATTGACTTTTATTACATTTAAAAGCTTTTACAAACAAACAGTTTCAAATGTGCAAAGACATAATAAACCCATAAAGACCCAGTGCTAATTCAAATATATATATGTTTTCTTCATATGTAACTTTTCTTAAGTGATTAATTCATCACTTTTTTCCTCCAGTATTATGTTCTGTTTTCCATGTTTAAATGAAAATGTGAATTTTTCCTGGATTTAATTGACTGATCATGTAGATATCCATAAAAGATCAGATTAATGTTAACCTTTATTTGATCAAAAGCGGGAAAAAAGTTAGTTTTTCCAGTAAAATCCAAGTTGTATTTTGATCTTATTACTTATTTTTGGTCAATTCTTGACTCTATTTTGCCCATTTTTATGGATAACTTTGCCAGTATTTTAAAACTAAATATGTCTATTAACTGTCATTGATTCAAATCCATGGATTTTACTAAATCAATGTTGTAGAAAATGATGGTGTTTCAATGGTAACTATGGAGCCTCTGAATGTCCAAATATGGTCATATCTGATGACCATGAAAAGATGAGCTGTATTTACACCAATTCTACACATGTATTAATAGAATGAATGGATCAATAGTTATTAAATGGTCTAGATCACTATGTTGCATATTTGAGACAGTAGGCATTAAGGGGTTAAACAGTTTACATCAGTATATGTTGGTCACCAGTGGATGTTTGAGTTTTTATTAGTTAAGCTGATATTTGGAGACAATATATTTGTTTTCTTTTGTGTCAAATGAAAACAAAAATGTCTTTACTTATAAAACGTAAATAGTTAAACTTACTTGATGGTTTTTACTGTTTTTAATTATTTTATATTTTTTAATTTTTTTTGTCTCTTACCTCTTTCTATTTGTTTTTCATTTTTCTTTAATTTCTCTTCTTTTTTCTTTTCTCTCCTGTCTTTTTCTCTTCTTTGTCATTTTTCCCTTTTTGGTTTGGTCCCGGTTTTTTTTCTTTTTCCCTTTTTTCTCTGATTTCTTCCTTTCTTTTCACCCTCTGTTCTTTGCTTTTTCTCTTTTTTCCATCTTCTTTTCCCCCTTTATTCACTTATTTTTTCTCATTTTTCTTATTTTTCCCTCTTCTCTTCTCTTTTTTCATTTCTTTTCCCCTCTATTCTCTTCTTTTTTCCCCTCTTGTCTTTTTTGTTTTCTTTCCCCTCTATTATTTTTATCTTCTTTTTCCTTCACCTGTCAGTAAATAATGGAATCAGGATAAAAAAACCTTATTGTTCAACCCAACAGATCAATACTGATACAAGAACCCCCCCCCCAGACAAATATCGGCTCATCTATCAGTCAGCTGATATCGGTCTCAGCTCAGATGAACCTTCATTTGTCTCAGTGGAGAAAATCACAGTTTACAGCAGAAGAAAGAAAGAAAGAAAGAGTCTTTGTGGGTTAAATGTTTTATGTGAACGTGGCTGGCTCTTTTAGTTCAGCTCGGCTCGGTTCGGTTTGGTTCAGTTCCAGTCTGCTCTTATTTTCATTCACTTCTTCTATGAAAACAGAACCTTTTTCTTCTTCTTGGTTTTAGTTCGTGTCTTTCTTTCCAAAGTTAATAGTAGTAGAAGGGGCTGGATTTACAGAGGGGGAGGGAGGAGGGAGGGGGCGGAGCTAAAGGAGGGAGGGGGGGGAGAGGAGAAGGGGGGGGGGGCGTGCGGTCGGAGCTCAGCTTTGAAGATCAGTCATTGGAGCGCAGGGGCCCGAGGAAGAGGAGCGACCCGACCAGAGCAGAGTTCCGTGCGTAACTGGAGCGGACACCAAAGTGCGTCCGGATGGATTTTTAAAACACAGGAATAGCTCCACATCATTTTTTTTGTGTGTTTTTTTTTCTCCTAAATGGATTACCAGAGGAATATAAACCAGAGTAGGATCTCCGTGTTCAGGAGTGAATTCACATTTTCCAGGTAAGTGTTTTTTTTCCATATTTATAAAGTGCATTTTTCCGCTTTTTTCAGACACTGTGTTGGATTCTTCACACGGTTAGTGTCATATTTTTGTATTTTTTAATGGACTTTGGACTCCTCCTGTTGTCTCCAAACACACTGACAGGAAAAGGGACACCCATCAGCCTTTTTTAAAAACACATTTCACACAAACAAAAACCTTTTTCATGCTTTTATTCCCAGTTTTAACGAACGCACTGTTGAATCACAGTGTTTGAGGGACATTTTCAACCTCTGAAAGGGACCGGACCGGCAGTGCGTACACGCAAACGGCTTCACCAGCACACGGTCACACACACACACACACACACACTGGGGACGCACGCGCACGGACGGACGGACACCGGAGTGCAAACAAACGCGTCCCGTTTTATTTTGATCCTGTAAAAATCTTAAATGGAATAAAATGTATTAAAAGGTGGACGGAGGCAGAGGGAGAAGCCCAGCCCTGCCGTGCCGTGCCGTTCCCATCCACATCCACTGGTGACACTCCACTGCGCGTCTTTGTGTCTTTTGTATCCGTTCTACATGTGGACTAAAGGCTAAAGAACAGATTTAGCACGGGTAAAAGTTGAATGCTTTCACTCGCCCGGTTCACACAAAGCGTGCATTAGTGCAGGAGAGAGGAGGGGGGGTAGAGAGGGGGGGCAGACCCACGCGTGGAAACTTAGAGAAAATATACGGATCAAATGAAGCAGGAAAAAAAAGAAGACAAGGAGAAAATAGGCTCACGTGAGGACAAGACTGGATGGGTTTTATTTTTTATTTTATTTTTTAAATCTACTGAGACACAGATGTATTTTAGTCCAAAGAAGAAGAAATGTGCAGGTTTATTTTATTTAAAAATATTCCATAAAATATGTGTATGAAAGGTGTTGCCTCATCTTTCCATTCAAAACAACTATTTCACCCAATAACTTTAAATATATATATATATATATATATATATATATATATATAATATATATATATATATATATATATATATATATATATATATATATATATATATATATATATATATATATATATATATATATATATATATATATATATATATATCACCTGTTTAATGTGTTTTATAAGCATTTATTAATTATATTTAATAAAATCCTTGAAACTGTTGCATCATCATGTTTCCAATTGAGCCAATTATTCAACCAGTCAGTTCCCAGATTCATTTTAATTTCTATTTCATCTTTATTTCAAGTGATTTATGAAATATTATTAATAGTATTTATCTTTTTTATGAGTAAATCCTCTATTTTTCTACATTCAATTCACTAATCATGTAGATGTTCATTAAAGCTCTGGCTGAATGTAAAGGTTATTTTATCACAAACAGAAAAAAACTGAAGTGTCTTTATCTACTGTCATTGATCCAGTTCTATGGGTTTATTCTCTTTTCTTTACTTTCATTCAATTTATGGTTTATTTTTGTCCATTTTTATTGACGAGTGGCTGTGTTTCTTAATTTTCTTGCTCATTTTTCGATATAGCTTAAACTTCATTTTAGTCTTTTTTGTTTGTTTGATTTACTATTTCATATATACAGATAAAAAAGGGAGAAGAGGTGCTCATGTGAGGACAAGACTGGATTTTTTTTAATCTCCTGAGACATAGATGCATTTTAGTCAAAAATAGAAGAACACTGTAGTTTCATTTTTTTAATCCCTAAATATGTGTATGAAAACTGTTGCGTCATGTTTCCAGTCAAAGCAATTATTACTGTTTGACCTTTTAAAGTGATTCATCAGCATTTATTATAATTTTATCATCAATATTTATTTTTATTTTGTCACCTATTTTATCCTTTTTACTTCATTTTATAAATTCTTGGCTCATTTTATATAACCAAACAGTAAATGTCTCCATCTACTGATCCAATCCTATGGGTTGATTTATTTTTCTTCAGTTTCACTGAGACCCACAGATCCATTTAATCCTCTGTAAGGGAATAAAAAACATGTATGAACAACTGTTGCATCATCATGTTTCCAATTAAGGCAATTATTCAACCAGTCAGTTCCTAAAACATTTTTTAAATTTCAATTTCATCTTTTAAAAGTGATTTATCAGCATTGATGATATTATCATCAGTGTTTATTATTTTTGCTATTTTTCTGTATTTAATTCACTGATCATGTAGATGTTCATTAAACATCTGACTAAATTTAAAGGCTATTTTATCACAAACAGAAGAAAAAGTGACATTTCCAGATAAATCTGTCATTAACGGAATATAAACCCAATGTCTCCATCTACTGTCATTGATCCAGTTCTATGAGTTTATTTTTTTCCCTTCAGTTTCCTTCAGTTCATGGTTTATTTTTGTCAATTCATTATTAATTTTGTACAGTTTTATTGATGCCTTTGACTTTTTGTTAATTTTCTTGCTTTTGTACATTTCAGTCCCATAAAAAGTGTATATGGAAAACTGTTGCATCACGTTTCCAATTAAGACAATTATAGAATAGAATACAATAGAATACAACAAGTACAAGGAAATTAAAAATGCAAACCAGTCAGTGAATGAGGAGTAAGAAGAAGCTTAACACTAAATAAATATTGTATAAACGACTAGTTTTAAATATGACACACAGTTTTGCTGTTTCAAATTCTAGATTCTCAGAGGTGATTGTGGTCAGATAAAAACAGATTTTTAATCTGTTTGTCCTGGTTTTTTAATTCTCTAAACTGCCTTCTTGATGGTAGAAGTTGGATGGGAGGAGTCTTTCACCATTTATTGTGTCTTTTTGTGGCAGCGGTTCTCAACCAATTAGTTCCCAAATTAATTTGAATGTCTATCTAACCATTTTAAAATAATGTATAAGCATTTGTTGTAATATTATCATCAGTAATTATCATTTTTTCTGTGTAAATCCTCTGTATTTCTATATTTAACCATTTCATGCATGCTATCACTGCCGTGGATACTTATTCAGTTTTTAATTAAAGCTTCATTATTTATTTATTTATAAAGCTTCCATTATGTCCACTTCAACTCTTAATCATTAATCATCATCATGTGTTTTCTAATATTTGTTAAACTTAATGTAAATTTTGCTGTGACATCTGCATTTCTCCACTGTGAGATGAAAAAAAAGTCTTATTTTATCCAAAATTCAAAGAGTGTGGTTATAATGGAATTGTGTAATAATCTGCAGTTTAGAGAAGAGCTTGTACACCGTTTAAACATTATGGTTTTTGTCATTTTGTTTCAAAGACTGAAGTTTTACAGAATCTAATCACAGATTCATGACCTTCACCATAAGCACATTTTATACAAAATGATTAAAAACCACTGAAAATTCACTTCACTAATTCACTACACAAATAAGACATGAGAGAAATCCAGTCAAGTATGTTTTGTATCAAAAAATGCCAGTGTTTTATTAACAATTCGTTCATAAAAGGGTGAATTCACTGATTGTGTATATGTTCATTGAAGCTCAGAGTAAATTTAGAAGTTATTTTATCACAAACAGAAAAAAACTGAAGAAAAACTGAAATTTTTCCACAGATAAATCTGTCATGAACAATATAAACCCAGTGTCTCCATCTACTGTCATTGATCCAATTCTATGGGTTTATTAGTATTTTTTCTTCAGTTTCATTCAGTTTGTGGTTTATTTTTTTAAATTCTTTATTCATTTAGTAAATTTATATTAATGATTTTGGCTCTTTTTCTTCATTTTCTTGCTTCTTTTATGTTTTTTGTACTTAATTTCACAGATTTTTGGCTCATTTTATTTACAATATATAAACAAACAGTAAATGTCTCCATCTACTGTTATTGATCCAGTTCTATGAGTTTGTGCATTTTTCCTTTGTGGCTTGTTTTTGTTCACATTTCTTTCTTTTTTTGTCAGGTTTTTGTTTATCCATGTTGCCCATTTTAAGTGATATAAAGTGATATATAAACTGTATTTACAACAATTGTTAATATGTATTAATAGGATTAGTGGATCAATGGTTATTAAACAGATTAGATCAGTATGTTGCATGTTTGTGACACTAGGCTTTAAGGGGTTAAATAAGTTTAGATCAGTAGATGTTGGTCTCCAACCAACACCAATGATTGACTGATATGGATTTTTTTCCCATCAGCCTTAGTCAATGACCATTCAGTATCGGCTCCAAATCTGATATTTGGAGGCGATATTGATTTTTTTTTTCTCTCTGTCAAATGAAAACAAATGTCAGAAAATCTTATTTAATTACAATTTAAAAAAATATAAATTGTGACACCTGATGGACAAAGGTGTTTCCAGACACAACAAAAGACACAAAAAACTCAAGTGTTTTAACTCTTAATTAACATCTCCTTCTCAAATTGTGAAACTACAGGTTTGACTTTTCAAGGTTGCTCGAGGTTAAAGGTCATAATGCCATTTTGCAGCCTTCATGTAGTTTCTTATCTGCCAACAACAGTAACTGAATACTTAAGACCACTCTGTTTGGAGTTACAACCATTTAAAACTATATGATCTGGAGTTTGACCTTTTAAGGTCAAAGGTCATGGCACTATTTTGAAACCCATACCAGGTTTCCTATCTGTCAATAATAGTAACTAAGACTTTGTCTCCACTGGTTTTTCTGTTATAATCCATTTGAGTTTTTTAGATATTGACCCAGTGACCCCTGACCTCTTGGGTCAACCATAGGTCAAAATATATACACAAGATGCAGAATTGATATACCTTCATTTTGGTGGTCATTGGAAGTCTGTAAAATGAAGAGTTCAGAAGTTATATCCAAAATGTGACCTTTGATCTAGAGCACAGGTGTCAAACATAAGGCCCGGGGGCCAAATCCAGCCCGTCAAAGGGTCCAATCTGGCCCATAGGATGAATAACAATGAAGATATTGATGGTGTAAAAATGATTTTAATTCAGGTTCTACATCTGTAATAATTCGATCTCAGTTGTGTTACAACAGTACAATATGATCATAATTACTTATAAATAAAGAAAACTGCAGATTTTATGCTTGTTTTAGCATAAAAACAGTAAAATTACATGAAAAGCTTTACATTAACCAACTATACATTTACAAAAAATGTGAATAACCTGAACAAATAAGAGCAACCTGAAGTATCTTAAGAGAAGTAAGTGTAATTATAGAAATTTTCTTCCTGTTACTAAGTACGTTATGTATTTGTAATTGTAATGCAAGCTGTAACTGAGGCAAATGGGGACACAATTTGATTAAAATGACACTTGTTTTTCTTATGACGTGTCAAGTTGTTGGTGTTAATCACATTTTGAGGAAAACATAGATGTAAACATTATCATTATGTGATTCGACTCTTTTCACTGTTATATTATTTTACTGGTCTGGCCTTTTTGAGTTCATATTGGACTGAATGTGGAACTGAACTAAAATTAGTTTGACACCCCTGTCCTAGAGTCTTCATATGTGTCCTTCAATGCTCTGATGTCAATGCACATCAATAGTGAGAGTAAATATGAGTATACAGGAATGAAAAGGAAATTCTTCATTTGACCTATCTCTCATCATTGTGAAAACACATTTTTGGTGACCTTGACCTTTGACCTACCTTCAGCAAAATGTAATGGGATCTATTCTGGACCCCTTCACACTTTTGCTGAAAACAGAAATTAGTCCAGTAGTTTTTGCGGAAACTCGCTGACAAACAAACAACAAACCAAAAACTGTACGCGTTGCCCCTCCCCTTCATGGTGGTGGGAGGGGTGAGGGGGGGATTTAAAAAAGAACTTGGCCCCGCCCTCTTTCTGCCAAACCACTGAAGCAACAAGTCCAGTCACACGAGTGCCAAGTGACACTGGACATAATCAGTGGGTGAGTGGTGTTGGTGTTGGTTAGAGCAGTGGGAGCTGCAGTAATGACCAGTGGGCCACTGTGGGCTCGGTCTAATCGCTGGGTCGAGCGGATACGTCTGAATTACTTTGTCAGAGCCCCAGTAGAGATTTGAGACGAGCATGTTAGAGGACACATCTGCTTCTGGAAAGTCTGCAACAGCAATATGATATGACGACACCAGTAAATATACACACTGCTTTTCATTAGTGTGTTATATATAAGCTCTAATAAGCGTGTTATATATAAGATTTAATAAACATATTATATATAAGATTTAATAAACGTGTTATATATAAGATTTAATAAATGTGTTATATATAAGATTAGTAAATGTGTTATATATAAGATTAGTAAATGTGTTATATAAAACCTACCTCTTCTTCAACAGGATGTGGATTTTGTGTTTTTATCTTAGTATTTTATCTTTTTAGTGCATTTATTTGACCGAACAGCACTGTGGAAAACTGTTTGTTTGCATTTGTGTTTTATGAATACACATTTAATGAATTTACACATGTATGTTGATGCTGTTACTAACCCTGTCCGAACATATCATGTACTGAGGGTTTGGTGAAGCAGAGATCTTGGCCTCAATCGACATGTAATCAAAAGGCGTGGAATAGAGTTGAGATGAGTGCGTTAGAGGACGTATATATCTGTGTGCAACAGCAACGTGATACGACATCAGTAAATATACGCACCGCTTTTCATTAGCGTGTTATATATAAGATTTAATTAGACTTCTTTTTAAAACCTAGCTCTTCTCCAACAGGATGTTTTATCAGGGGTGGACTATATTAGTCTGATCTGATTCATCTGATTATAAATGTGAACACAGTTAACACATTATCTGCAACACAATGACTCTGAACATCTGTGATTGTCCACTGTAACCCCAGCAGGGGACATAGAAATACTGTTTGGCTGTCCGTGTGTCTGTCCAGGAACATTGTACTCTCAATAACTTTTGGCAGCTTTGATGGAGGATCACCAACTTCACACCACACATGCCTCTCATGAAGGCCTGTCGATGATGACTTGTACTTTTTGACATGGGTTTTTGTCATTTGTGCGACGATGGACATAAAGCCTTCAGGCCAACAGCAGGATATTTTTAATGTGATCATAAATATGAACACAGTTATAATAATATTAATGGCTTGGATTTATATAGCACTTGTTTGGCCACTCAAAGCACTTCACATTACTGACCCATTATTCATTCACTCTCACAAGGACTCTCTGGTGGTGGTAAACTACATATGTAGCCTACAGCCCCTCTGACCACCACCAAACCATACGAGGAACACAACAGACCGACAAGGACAGAGTGGGATTCAAACCAGCGGGATTAATCTGATTATAAATGGGCTGAATTCCAAGATTTAATTATTTTTTTGTGTGCTTTTTTCAAGATTTTTTTCATTTGTTTACTACTTATTCTGTTTCCATAACGACAGCCGGTAGAACGCTAATGCTAAAGGGAGTGTAGTACCACCTAGTGTGTGGGAGTCCACCGTACCTCACTAATAATTAGATTTGTGGGAAACTCCAGTTGAATCCTCATTTGGGTGTTTGCCAATAGTTGGGTTTAGACATGACTAAACAGACGGAGTGTCAGTGAAAGGTGTGGTGGCTCGCTCCAGGTGCATGCTGGGAGGGTCTGGGGCTGCGTTGGGTGCAGGATGACAGGTCCAAACGCCTGCAGCAGCAGCGTTCATTGTTCACATTCATTCAGGACCAATGAAACCTCACGCACCGCTGTTGTTTACCAGCTTTTATTCACACACAGTCTTCCTTAAGGAACTCTTGTTTCTGAAAAGCATTCAGGGTTTGGATCAGGTAACGACATACGCCACAGAAAAGCTTCTTCTGTCACTTTAACCCTTAAACAACTGTGTTAACCCTTAAAGACCCTTAAACTTCTGCCATTAACACTTAAAGACCCTTAAAAACTGCCTTTAACCTTTAAAGGCCTTTAAACGTCTGCCTTTAACCCTTATAGACCCTTAAACAACTGCCTTGGAATGGAATGGATGGAAATGAAAACAAAAATGAAGGGAAAAAAACATTAAGAAAAAGATAAATAATGTGGAAAAAATAAGTTTAAAAATGGTGTAATATAAAGTAAAAAAACAAAAACAAAATGAGCCACAAACCTAATGAAATGTACGAAAAAACAGTGAGTCATTTATACTCAAAAGTATAAATTACAAAAGTAAAGGAAAATTAAATAGCCAATAAAATGAACCAGAACAGCCAATTGAATCCATAAAATTAACAAAATCAATTAAAAGCTTTTTAAGACAAGCATCAACAAAAACAAAATTAGCCACAAACTGAAGAAAAAAAACATATCTTTTCATAGTCATCAGATTCATTCAGAGTGCTCCGTAGTTACCATGGAAACACCATCATCTTCTAAAACATTGATTCCCCAGTAAAACCTATGGAGTTGGATCAATGACAGTGGATGGACACACTGGTTTATGTTCAATTAATGATATATTTCACAATTTTTTCTGTTTCTAATAAACCTCCATTTTAATCTGAGCTTTAATGAACATCTACATGATCAGTGAATTAAATACAGGAAAATATATGATTTTGCTCTAGACTCATAAAATACAGAAGAAAATATTCTAATGAATAGTGAAAAATCACTTAAGAAAAGTTAATAAAACATTCAAAGTCATTTTAAATCCACGGGAAGGTGACAAATGTGGACGTCAATGTTTTTTGTCCAGTTGATTGAATCGAATTTGGGTTTGAGATGCTTTTAACGAACATTATTCTTATATTTTTGTATTTTTTTAAATAATGGTGATGTTTACATATGGATGTTTTTATCAATTTGTTTTTAGCATTGATGTTTATTGTATTTTTGTATATTATTGTGGATGTATGGCTGTATAACCTGCTGCTGTCTGGGCCAGGACATACAAGAAAAAGACATTTTTAATCTCGATGAGCTTTTTCCTGGTTAACCCATGAAGACGCAGCACTATGTTGGTGGCAGCTAAATACATTTTTCTCTCTATTTAACCCAAAAGTCTTTATTTAAAGACCCAAACAACCACTAGCAACCATCTACTGATCTAAACTGTTCAATCCCTGCTGATTCATTAATTCTGTCAATACAATATGACCATATTTAGACATTCAGAAGCTCTATAGTTACCATGGAAACATTGTCACCTTCTGCAACACTAATTCAACAGTAAAACCCATGGAGTTTGATAAATCCCAATTGTTGGAGAAGTTTCTTTTCACCTTCAGTTAATGATATATTTTCCTGGAAAAGTGATTTTTTCTTCTTTTTGTGATAAAATAATCCCCAACTTTAAATACCACAAAATACACAAAATAATATTACAATAAATGGTGATAAACTACTTAAGGGTTGTTAAATATGGAGAACAATTCATTTGTGAACTGCCAGAAATGTCACACTGGGTCCTTATGGGTTAAATAAAGGTTATAATTACTGCTGTCAAGTGGTTATGATTTTTAAAATCAGATTAATCACAGGGTTGCTTTGGATTAATTTAGATTAATCATGATTAAATATTCATTTTTAATCTATATTAATTGTTTATTTTTTCATGAACAAAGAAACTCAATAAAGAAGTGAATATATCTGCACTGAATGTGTTTGTCGTAAGCTAGGTGATGCATTAACCTAGTGATAGCATTAGCCAAGTGTTAGCATTATCCTTTTTAGCAGAATCTCTGGCTAATGTATACTTCATGTCAATGTGGTATTTTAATCTGGAAGTGCTTCAGTGAAAAGAAAACTGTTAAAACAGTATGTGGGTCAACTGTTCTGTCTGGGGTTTTGTCTGTTTGTTTGTTAGTTTTACAAAAAATACACTTAGAAGCTCAACAAAATGCAGAGAAAAAATTATAGAAACATGCTAAAATCCCCAAAAATTCCCAAAAAAACTAACACAAAAATTGACATATTCAAAACTTCTTCTAAAATACAGAAAAAAACACCAAAAATGTGATAAAATACCCAAAACATATGGAAAAATATGAATGTATATGCAATTAACAGGTTTATTCAACACCTTCAATAGTTTCAACAAAACAAATGTTCCATTGAATTATGTTAATTTCATTTAATTAATCTGCAGAGGATAGGGTGAGATGGAGGCATATGACCAAGAAGGGAACAGCTGATAGGAAATGAAGAAGAATGTCCTAATTACTATTATTATTTTTGAAATTCCCAGATGATATTGTCATAGTCAGTTCTAGGAATAATGGTGTATGGAGTATAACATCATTACTAACGCAGCCACATTTTGAGTAACGGAGTAATTACTTAATTACTTTATCCATAACTGTATTGCCGTTAACATTACCCAGGAAATAATGTGACTCATTACAGGTGTGTTTCCACTATAGGAACTTCTGGGACTTTTTTGGGGAACTACTTTTGACCAGGCTATGAATTATTCCAGTCCCCTCAGACGTATGGCCCTATAGGAACCTTTCGATGATGTTATTATATCACGTCAGTTGCTATGGTAATGCCACTAACAAACCAAAACAAAGCGGCAGCAGAGGAGGAAATCACAACTACTCGCGGACTTGGAATGACGAAATGCATTAAAAAAATCTTGACCGATCACTGAGCCTCACTAACTGGTTGAAGTTGGTCACTGAGAAAAAAAACTTTTGCTTTGTCGGCTCACGCACACGCGCACACACACACACACACACACACACAAACAGCCATATGCACCGCGGCACTTCAGCCACTTTTTAAACACGAGTCACACTGCTAGGACGAGTGGTGTTATGTTAAAAGCTTACTGTCCCAGTCTGTAGCTGCTATAGAAGTTCTAGCTTTGTGTTTTGTTTACGTTTTGAGCAAACGTTCAAAACTGCCGTGAGGCGTACCTGGTAACTAATTACTTTGCTAATGGAGTAACGGAGTTAGTCATGCAATTCCTTTTTTGGGGAAGTAACTAGTACTTGTAATTAATTACTTATTCAAAGTAACTTACCCAGCACTGGTAATAGTGTACAATCACTGAAGAAAAGTTAAACATAGAGAAAAAGAAGTGGTTTGGAAGTGCCACATAAGCAGCACTGGATCTGTAAGTAGCAGAACTGGAACACACACACACACACACTAGTTGTAGAAATAGCAGTCAGACGACCCCCCCTCCCCTTTTTCCTCCCCCTTCCCTCTGAATAACACGGTGATCCAGAGCCAACAATATCAGCAGGGAAAGTGTGTGGTTGTATCTGGAAGAACAGCCGTATGTCTGCACAGGCAAAGGGAATCATGTACACGCACGCGCACACACACACACACACACACACACACATACACACACACACATTGTAGATTGCTGACCTCTCTCTGTCTCCTGTTTCTGTTTTACATTAAAGTTTCTTTGCTTCCACACAAACAAACGACTTTGCTGTGCAAGGCATTATGGGAGATTGGAGCCGAGCGTATGCTTTTGGTTACACTGTTTTTCTCTCAAATTGTTTAGTGAGGGAGAAAAGGTGTGTGTGTGTGTGTACCTTAGACATCAGGACAAAAGGAGGAGATTTCACCTGTGAACAGCGTCTGTGAGCTGGATGAGATGAGACATACACAACAGTAAATATATATTTGCGTTCCGTTCTCTTAGGCCCAACCCACACAGCAACATAACAAGGTTTCGTTTTGTACCGGATAGAAAAGATATGGCATCCACACTGGGAACGGAACAGTGATGTATCACGTAAACATGATACATGATACATGACATGATGTAAAAATTATATGTCTTGTATGCTGTATGTTAGAATCAAACGTTCACCCTGACTGCAAAACAAATTTACCCAAGGGTACTAATAAAGTAACCTTGAACTTTGATGGCAACAAAACTGATGTAATACACAGGCCACCCCTCTAGGTGTGCTGTAAGACAGTCCCAGCGGATACACCAGAACAATAGAAGAAGTAAATCACATGTACATACCGGTGCCAAATGCACTCCAGAAATAAACAACAAGAACTATAAGGCATGTGTAGGCATCTGCGCTGCTCGTCTTGGTGGTTTAACATCAGTAGATTTTCCTTCAATAACACCAGTAAACACCAGGTCAGAGGACAGGTGGATTGGGAATGCGGGTGCTAAACTGATGTGTTGTGGTAAAGAAGGAGCTCAGCCAGAAGGCGTAGCTCTCGATTTACCAATCCAGAGGAGCCGGTTGAGGTGGCTTGGGCACCTTGTGAGGATCCCTCCTGGATGCCTCCCTGGAGAGGTGTTCCGGGCATGTCCATCTGGGAGGACTCCTCGGGGTCGACCCAGGACATGCTGGAGGGATTATTTCTCTCGGCCGGCCTGGAAATGCCTCGGGATTCCCCTGGAGGAGCTAGCTGAGGTGGCTGGGGTGAGGGAAGTCTGGCCTTCTTTGCTGGGGATGCTGCCCCCGCGACCCGGACCCGAATAAGTAGGAGACGATGATGACAACAACACCAATAAACTTAGCAGTGACTGCAGCTCTGCTACTGCCACTACTCTGGTGTCCACCATAATGGACACTGTCTGGTTTAAAAATGAATGTTGCATGCAGCTGCTATTTGTTCTGGTCATGTGGTTGAAATGTAGATGATAGGAGTTTCACTACGTTTTACTTGTCCACAAAGCAATGCAACAACACTGCTGTCCAATCTTTTCACTCTGGAACCCATTTTCAATTTTATATCATTTTGGGTTACCCAGAAGGCTGTTGCTGTGTGGACATGAGGCCCAAATGATGACAAATAGTGTCAGATTCATTTGAAAATGTTGCTGTGTGGACAGAACAGAATGTCTGTTTACTGTTGTGTGTGTGGAAGTGTGTGTTTCCATTCACTGCTTTCATTGCTGTGTGTTTGGGATCTTTTTCTGACACACGCTTCCTCGGCAAACTCAGCAGATGATGACAAAGGCTTTAACAAACGTCTTCTTCCACTGAGCTGCTTTCAGTCAGATGTTGAAAACATCTACTGCTGTAGATTTACTCAACACAACGATGGTGGATTTTTAAGAGCCAATACCAGCTACCCAACCTACCCCAAACTGTAGTGATAGTACTGACTTTACAGTACGTGGTCGTCATGGTGATAGCACTGACTTTACAGTACATGGTCATCATGGTGATGGTAATTTTTAAACTCCTGGAGTGAACATGTTGTATTATTATGGGCTGTCATCATGTACAGATATATTTTCTGTCAACTTCCACATTTGTATTTGGTAAATTGGCGGAGTCTGACCAATCAGTGTCTGCAGAGTTTATACGTCACCTTTTACTATCAGTGGGAACCTGGGTGGAGTGATACCAAAAAACTAGTACTTCTTTGTAATGGAAAAGCGCCAAAATTATCCAAGTTGAGCCAAGTTGTACTAGTGGAAAAGTGACATTAGTTACTATTATTGACAGATGTGAAGCCTGGCATGGGCTTCAAAATGACATCATGACGTTTGCCCTTCTGTGACCACGAAAGGTCTCACATTTTGAGGGGGAGATGTCCAGTGAGAGCTAAAATGTTTGGTGAGGAGGCTTGTTTATATTAAACTGCAGACACATGTTCTGTGATACAATAAACATTCAACGTGTTTATTTAGATCCAGTTTATTGATCACATTTTTGTAGAAATATAAACAGAATGTGACCGTTTTCCTCCAGAACCAATTATCGGTTGACCTTTTTTGTATAACTATGAAGTGAAAGAGTTCAAATGTAACATGACAGCATGAACTGCATGGAGATAACGTACCAGTTTTAACTGCCGTGAGAAGGGATATGCATTATAAGCTTTCTGACTCTAATTTCACACCACATAAAATATGACTTATATGGTTAGCAGCTAGTGCAATTAGTGATTAGTATGATTTGCATGATGGGTGAAATGATTCCTTGAGTAATTTCAGCATTTCGTCTTTCGTCTTCGTCTTACATCACTCAAACTTTTCTCTTAGCTTGTCACGTCCCAATTTTGACAAAATCCAGGTTTATCTGATTGCCTGATTCATCTGACGAAGTTTCAGTAGAGTAATTCAACACTAAAAGACTTGGTAGTTGCAGCCTTCGGTAGCTGTTAGCACAATTAGCAGTTAGGGTTACAGATATGTAAACCAGAGATATAGTTGTACAGTAACATGTGATCGAATGGCATTGAATAAGATAAGAAAGGATGAAAAGGTGTATGTATATATAGGGCTCTAGAGTGTGACCAATTTGGTTGCATGTGACCTAATTTCTCAAAAGTGCGACAAAAAAAATTGAGGTTGCACTGGTGCGACCAGCCCTTGGTATAAACAATATCTGCAACTGTACAAGTACTCACTATTTTCATGCCAGTTGATGCAGATAGGCTTGGTTTGGGTTGTATGTGATCGTGTATGAGAGTTGAGACTCATGCACGTTGCTGAGTACGTTCTAATAACTTTCTAATTAGTTGTCAATACATACGCTTGCATTGACTAATCACTGATTATCCGATTGATGGTGTACTTAAACTGAAAACATGTTGGGACTTTCTGGGCAGAGTAGCGCTGACCAATTGCTAGTATGTTCTAATTAGTTGTTAACACAATACACTTTATGCTAATGGGTATCCTCTGCAGCTGTCATTTGCAGCGCAGACACACGCATCATGCACATTCATACTGAAAGGCATAAAACATAAGTGCATCTGAGGAGCATGTGATTGCAGTGGAGGATAGTCCATAAGGTATGGAGCTGTTCAGATATTGAGCAAAAAAAAAAATCGATTTAAAAAAATTCAAAACAAAAATTTGTGATACCTATGTAAATCGATTTTTTTTCACCCATCCCTAATATATATCACACCAAATAACATAATAACTGGTATGACAGAATGTAATTTCATGAGATCAGCCTGAGAGATGAAGTGTGTTTTGGGCTAAGTTCACACAGCAGGTCTTAATGAACATTTAGGATTTTTTTTCCTGAAATACGATTTTTTTTTCTCTGTTCATTCATATTCCACATCAGTATCAGCTCCAAATAGTGGCTTAGAAAGCGGGGGGGGGGGGGGTGGGGGGTGGGGGGGGGGGGGGGGGGGGGGTGAAGCCTTTGAAAAATCGAAGGTGCAAAGGGCCACTCTGAGGCTATCTGAGACGGAAATTTGAATTTGTGTGGTTGTCCTGAAACTGGACAAATAAAGACAGTCAAATCAAAGCTATATCAGATCTCACAAGACCAGGTGCAAAAAGAAAAAGTTTTGGTCTGGAAAATACGAAATGGGGTGGTTTTTGCACTGACAGTGTATTTACTTTTACCGCAAATTCAGTGCTATCACTATGACTACCAGGTACTGTGAAGTCAGTAGTAGCGCTATGACAACCAGCAACTGTAAAGACAGTACTATCCTGTATATGGAAATGTTACTCAATCGAGTTGGTACTAATGGAATCTTTACATATTTATATCCATTGTTATTCTACTGTACTGACTTTGCAGTACCTGGATGTCATAGTGATACAGAGTGTCTCACAATTTCTTGTTGTTGGCTCAGGGAATTGTTGATACATCGTCACCAAAAACTGAATCACCTGGAGCGACTATAGTGTAGTAGTTAGTAGTAGTAGGCTGTAATCACGGTGTAGTATTATGGGCTGTAACCATAGTGTAGTATTATGGGCTGTCATCATGTGGATTAATGCACCGATATATTTACTGTCAACTTCCACATCTCTATATTGTAAAGGGGTGGAGTCACAGAGACAACTGCAGAGTTTCTATGTTACCTTTAGTATCACTGGGACCCTGGGCAGAATAACATTTTCATAATGGAAATGAACCAAAGTGTGTCGAGCGGACTTGGGTCAAGCCCATACCAGTGGAAACACAGCATTACCGTTCAATCAGAAAATTGGCAAAAGGGTGCTCACTGATTGCATGAGGGCATGGCGCCTTTATGACCCTGTTCAGAAAAACCCTGTCAGTCATTGGCTAAGGCTGATGTACAAAGAAAAAAAAAATCGTTATCGGCCCCAAAAAAATCCATAGTGGTGGACGACTATTTGAAACATTAGTATGAGTGTCCAGAGCCAGAGCTAAAGTTCAGTGTCAGCTCCAGTGGAATTGAAACAGCCAGAGATTCACTTTAGTGGAGGCGGAGCCACCGCTTCCTGTGCCGATCAATCACAGCACTAATGGCTTTGGCAGAACGGGGTGTGTGTGTGTATGTGTGTGTGCTCATGACCAGCACCGCACTGGAGCAGGTGTGTGTGCTTGTATTCCTATCTTTATGGGGACATTGATATGTTTACACAGCCACACTATGGGGACCAAAAATCAGGTCCCCACAAGGATTAAATATAAATAAAGGTCCCCACTAGTAAAATAGAAATGAGGTGGCCCTATAAATACATTCATTTTTTTATTTTTTTTTACAGAAGTCCTCATAAACCATGGAGGACACAGCTACAAAATGAAACATGTAGTTTTCAAAGGTTTGAAGGTGTTTATTTAAAAAAAGACAAGTATGAATATTTATGTTTTATTTATTTAATAATTTTTTTCATGTTTTATTTATTATCTTGTTATTAGTATTATTATTATTATTTATTATAATTTTTTATTTAAATGTTTAATTATTATTACTTTTTATTTATTCATTCATTTTTATTTATTTATTTTAATTGAATTATTATTTTTTTAAATATGTTTTTACACTCACTACCCAATGGCTACTTGATTCTAAACTTCGTCCTCATGAGACATGGAAATGAGTGAGTGTGTGTGTGTGTGTGTGTGTGTGTGTGTGTGTGTGTTTTTTGCTAATCCATGGCTCTGCCTGTGTGACGTCTGCCGGTAAATTGTTTATATCCGACCAGGCTTTGCCTACATGAATAATTTGTTTGCCTTATAAATATTTGAATGTACACGGATCATTAATATGCAGTGACACAGTCTGTCTGTAAAACACACACACACGCACACACACACACACACACACACTCTCTGTCCATCAGTTATTACATGTGTATTTGTTGCTGTATCATGTGTATGATCAGATGTGGAATAAAGCGGTGGTTCTGTACTGGTCTGTGTTCAGGGTTTAGTCACTGATCAGACTTAAACTGCTCACTGTCACACTCGTCAAATATATTTTATGTATAGATGGTGGGTTTTTTGTACAGAAGAGGATCACGATCACTGGGGAAAAAGGGTCCAATATCCTCCTGAGACCCAGAAATGAATATTTATCCTCTGTATGGGACATGTTTAAGTGTTTTACTTTAAAAATGTCTACAAAAGATTTTCCATAAAAAATTTACTTAAAAAAATGTATCTGTTGCTGAAAAAACTGTTGCATGATGCAACTTATAATCAAGGCACTTGTTTAATGTAAAACAAAACACATAAATGAATGATTTAAAAAAAAAAAAGCTAAAACTTTAACTTTCCTTTTTATCATTATTATGAGAAAAAAGGTCATATTTCTGACTTTTTTTTTTTTTCAGAATTATGCCTTTTCTTCCTCAAAATAATAACAAATCATATTGGACAATATTTTTTTCCCAGTGGCCCTAATCCTCTTTTAGATTTGAACCTGAGATAATCCAAAATATCCGAGTATGAAAACACGGACCAGTTTAATTATGAACCAAAGTGAGCCGTAAGTGGTGATGATAAATATGGTATATATAGGTCCATTTGAACCAAAACTACAAAGTGAACTCAGTAAAAATTCAAAGTTCATTCAGTCACTTACTGTAGAATGAAATCCACTGAGGTTTAGTTTAATGGCGGTCAAACCACATCAAACTGTTGTTTTTTCTTTTAGTCTGTTAAATGTCTGGTGTTAATTATTACAGTGCAGAAGTGCTCAGTACTGTTGTAAATGTGAGTGGGCGGGGCTTAGCTCCATCAAAAATAAAGGACACTGCAAAAAATGACTGTTAGGGCTGAACAATCTATCCAAACCAAACCAAATGTGTGGTTTATTTTCTTTTTTTGGAGCTCTCCTAACTTTGTTTCATTAACTATTTTACTAGTGATTGATTGAAATAGATTTTTATTGTATTTTTATCCCATCATTCTTAACCAATGACCAATACACGCCGTGGACGTTTCTAAGTCAATATTTGGAGCCTAGGCTGATTTTTTTTTCTTTGTCAAATGAAAGAAATGTCAAAAAATCTTCTTTAGTTATAATTTGAAAATATAAATAGTGACAGTTAATAAATATGAACAAACAAACAGTTTTTACTTTTTGTTTTTTCTCTCCTTTCCTTTTCAACTGTTAATTATCCCATTTGTTACTTCCCCTTTTTTCTCTTCTTCCTTTTTTCTCTCCTTCTTTGTTTCCTCCTTTTTTCTTTTCTCTTTCCTCTTTTCCTGTTTTTTTGTTACATTCCCCCTTTTCTCTTCATTTTAAAATTTTTCTTCCTTTTCCAAAAATTTTTTCTCCTCCCCTCCTTTTTTCCCCTTTATTTTCTTTGCCCCCCCCCGTTTGTTTTTTTTTTGCTTCATTTGTCAGTAAATCATGGCATTTATTGTTTAAATGATATTATGTCAGCTTCTGTGACGTTTGCAAATATTGCTGATGAATGAAACTTGATTTTGAATGAAATCGAAATTGCAATAACTGCCACAAAAAAACATGCAATTATTTCTTAAAATTGTTCAGCCCTACTTTGGGGTTATTACTCTGTTTTTTATTTTTTTCTAGTAAGGTTTTGCACATATATCTGATGGATATATCCCCCAAAAATCCCTCCTGTGTGTAAACACTAGTGGAAACACAAGGCCGAGTGAATCACGTCTGTGTAATACGGCGGTGCAGCCCTGAGGACAGGCTGGAGTAATAAGAGCCAACGTAGCGCTAATAGAAGTCAGCTAAGGTCAGAGATGGTGATGCTGATGAAGGTGCAATGTGCTGAGTGCTGTTGAGCTCAGAAGTGGCCAATCAGAGCGCAGATGCACACAGACAGCAGGCTGCCACACTAACAGCGCCCACTTCCTCTGTACGGAGCCCCCCTGCCGGCCCGTTGGCTGACCTTCACCTACACAGCAGATGCACAGAGGTAGAGGGGCCACGCCAGCACTGCCCCCCACCCCTGTCATCAATAACCACAGACGGCAGCATTTGAACCCCCCCCCCCTCCCTCCAAAAGAAAAAAACAAGCACAGGATATTTTTATTGGTTCAGGCTGTTTGTTCCTTATCAGCAAAACTATAAGTTGAATTTGCACCAAATTTTATTTGATTTCAATTATTTATTAATTCCAATGTCCATAATTGTAAAGGAGGAGGATGAAGAAAACTTATACCTGCCTCTTTCTTACAACATACGCTACATCACACAGTCACCTGTTAAAGGCTCAGACCACAAATGGACCCAGATGCAAGACTCTGAGGCAGGAGTACAATTTATTTTTTTTTTACAGAATGTTAGTTGACACTTTAAGTATAGTGCTGTTGAATGTCCAGAAGGTAATGGCTGCAAACAGCAACTGGGGAGCTGGGTAGCGCACAGGTCAGTAAGTAGGCAAGAGGTCAAAACCAGCAGAAAATCCAAAAAGACCAGTAAACACACGTGGGTCAAACCCAAAGTCCAGTACACAAAATGGATCCGACAGCAACAAGGCAAATGCATGGCCAGAGAGAGGCATGAGGTCCAGTAACAAGAGCAGATATCCAGCAACAAAACCAAAGGGAACAGACAAAACCACTAATCCAAAACCAGTCATACACAGAAGCATCCAAGACAGGGAAGAAACTGCTCATTTGATGCATGGAAACAGACAAACTTGCAACCCAGTCACATACACACCACACTTAAATACTGGGGAACACAGGTGGGCTCAATCATAGCAAATTAACAGAGTCAGGGAATACACCAGTGACAGGAAGTAAAATAAGACATCATGAACATGAAAATAGAAAATAAAACAGAGACAGAAAAATGGGAAGAATCAAAGTCTGAATACATAACATCACTATTACAGCAAAACACAGTTTACATAACAGTCAACAAACAAATATGGAGCAATTTTTGGGAGGAAATTAAGCATATTCACAGGACACATATTTGTGATATGCATGCATCTTTGGTTGCAGTTGAGCATTAAATAAATATTTGGAAACTGGAAAATGAGTCCATTTGTAATTATAATGTTTTGTTTGTTTGATATTGGAATACAAATTGAAAATCTACAACATCAAAACAGTACAGTTATGGAAGAAAGTGGTAAAAAAAAAATACATCATCGCTTATGTCATCATGCCACAGGCACAACAAAAGTTGATCAATATCAAAACTTCGCTGAAGTCTGGTGCTAAAATCTTGTTAAGATGAAGAAGGATAGAAGCAGTCTTTGTTCATGATCGTCATGGCAACCGAAGTTAAACAAGTTACAGATTTTCTCGAACTTCTAAGAGTGACGTTGTCACTGAGTGGTGATGGTTTAAATTCGATCTGTTTTCTGTGTTTAATGGATAATGCCTGTGACGTGGTGATGTATTTTTGACCACTTTCTTCCATCACTGTACTCGTAACTTTTCATTTCATGAATGTATTTTTTGATGTCGTAAATTTTCGATTTGATTCATTCATCACATTATAAATACAAGAGTGGCTGAATTGTTGGTCTAGCAATGCTCCATAGAGCCTCAGCTTCAGTAAAATTTTACTGGTCCAATCACAACACGCCATTTGTGTAGCGAGATTCTATGGCAGGCTTAGCACAATGACAACAGGGTTGAAGAAGTACGGACTTCTATACAGTCTATGGTCGGATAAGCAGCATGTAGCATGACCCGGTTGGATATTTTTCCTCCACTGTTAGCGGTGTGGTAACATTAATTAGCCTAGCCTATAGGATGCTAAAACAACCAGATAGTCGCTACTTTAGACTTGTTTTTGTCGCTCTGTATATGTCACATTGTTCATTGCTCTGATTGGTCACAGCGCTGGCCTATTTTAACTGCAGAGCAGTTTGAAAGACAGCTGCTCATCCCACCCGTACGTCTATTGATCATCTCCAGACTATGAATTCATGTCATAGTCAAGTTGCCAGGCTATCAAAGTTCACATTTTTTATGATTTACATTTTTTTCCCATTTATTTATAATGGCCGTTGATTTGACATCAGAACACACATAGACACATTGACATCAGCTCGATCCATGACCAAATAAGACACAATGGGGAGGCTAAGTCATACCCTTCTACTTCTGGTCCATGGGTGCTTCGCTGGCAAAAAAATTGAATGGGAGTGAATAGACCTCGTCAAGTTAAATTCTGATTATGTTTGACAACTTCTCTGAAATTCACATTTGATAGTGGTTAATAAGAAATATTTGATGTGGCATAAGCAGACCAACCGTTTTTGATGGGAAGGAAACATGACGTTAGGTTTTATGTCACGTATGTGACGTCGCACTCCGCTTCGCTGTGGTGTGGAGTCTGTGGTGACGTCACATACACACCAGGCGTGTAGTCCAAATTATTAATGGGTTTTACTCACAAATTAATCAGCCGTTGGTTAACAGAAGCAGTTGAGAAATCAATAATTATCATTTATTATTATTTATTATGTGATTCAGGGCACATGACAAAACAGATACGATCTTAGCATTTTATTTCCCATTGAATACCATTCATTAATTTTATGATCTCAGGCCCCATGAGCCTCCCAGAAGGGGCGGAGACTTAAGCTCCCCATATGTGACCTACCACCACGAAACCAGGCATAAGTGTCTGGAAATCAAAACTGAGTTATCTGTGTAACTTGATAGAGTGGAAATTAAGGTTTAAGATGGTGGAAAAATTATGTTTCTATCACAAGTAGAACCAAAGTTATGGTCATTTTAATATCCACATTTGGACATATTTTTCAATTTGCATTTTTGAGAAATTGGCTGTCAAAGTTTTGGACTGTTTTGGGATAGGAAGTCCTTAGCAACGCATAATAATTTTTATCCGATTGACACAAATTTTTCACAGATGTTAAAGGACACTCTGATGGACATGTCACAGAAGTTTTATATATTATAATAATAGGAAAGAAGTGCGATGTATTACAATCATTTGGCTTACGCCATTGGACAGAGCATTTTCCTCGTACCAAACAGTACGGTTTGTTCGGCGAAAAGAGGTGAAATTCGGCTTTGTCTTTGCTCAGCAATCCCTGAACTTTTGTCGCCGCTTAAATAATTGACTCAATAAACACCTTTATTGATCGAATTTCAATGTAATGACCACGGGAACTGAAAATAGAGGTGTTAAGGTACCGTTTTTTGATAAAATGTAAACACACATAAAGAATGGCCTTCCAGCCTAAATTTGGCTGTAGCTCTGAACGGGTCAGCACGACTTATGCCTGGTTTCGTACTGAGCAGTCACATATGTGCAAGGGGTGCCCTTGTTGGGCCTGGAACTACATGCTTTTATATTTATGTCGCAAGTATCAGCTCGGCTCGACTCACCTTGCTTTGGTGCGTTTCCATTACAAAAAAGGACAAGGTACCATGGTACATCGCCCAGGTTCTCAGCAATACTAAAAGATGACAGATTTTTATTTGACCTTTATTTAACCAGGAAGTCCCATTGAGATCAGAAATCTCTTTTGAAAGAGAGACCTGGCCAAGGTGTCAGCCAAAGTCCAAACAATATAAAACACAAACATGATCCACAATGAAACAATAAAACACATTAACACTTATTCAATCATAGTGACATCAATAAAAACAGTGACATTCGTCCTTCACTTTATTTTCCATCATATTTTTAAAATCACTGATAGAATTGAATGTCTGTACAAACTCTGCACACACTGGTTGTTCAGACAGCTGTCTCTGTGGGTACATTGACAGTAAATATATGGGTACATTAATCCACATGGTGACAGCCCATAATACTACACTATTGTCGCTCCAGGAGATTCAGTCTTTGGTGGTCGATGTAAAAATTCAGACGAGACACAAAACAAGTGAGTTTATCAATAATTCAATGAACAGAAGACATTGAAGTAACACATTGCATCGCTATGACGACCAGGGCAAGTAGAGCTGAACAATTTATTGTTTTGCACTTAAAATCCTGATTTCTGACAACACAATTTTGGAATTGTCAAGTTTTCACTAACTACTGTATTATATTAGTGATTCGTGATATGGATTTTTTTTTGTAACAGTTAAACTAATAAATATGACCAAACATCTACCTTCTGTTTTTTCCCCTTTTTCTATACTTTTTTAAATTTAATTTAATTTTTTTCCACCTTTTTCATTTTCTTTTTAATTTTTTCTGACTATCTTTTTTCCTGTTTTTTTTCCCTTTTTTCTTCCTTTTTCAGTTTTTTTTTTCCTTTTTTGTTTTTCCACCTTTTTCTGTTTTTCCTTATTTTTCTTATCCTTTTCTTCTTTTTACTTCACCTGTCAGTAAATCATGGCAGTAGTTTATGGTCCTTATTGTCCAAATGGTATTAAGTAAGGTTCTGTGATGTTTTCAAATGTTACTGAACCACTGAAATTTGATTTCAAGAAAATGGAGAATTGAATTGAAATTTCAATATCTGCCAGAAAAATTGCAATTAATTTTTTTTTTTCTTGAAATCATTCAGCCCTATGACCAGGTACTGTAAAGTCAGTACTATCACTATGATAAGGTACTGTACAGTCAGTACTATCACTATGTTAAGGTACTGTACAGTCAGTACTATCCTGGAATGGAAACAGTACCGAGTTGAGTAGGTACTAATGGAAAGGTAGCATGACATACTTATATTCATTATTTTTCTGTCTTTGTGTTATGTTGTGGGTAAAGAATAGTCAGTTAATGAAAAGAAAAAAACTAAGAACAGGAATGTACGCTTCACATTAATATGGAATTTTAATTGGAAGTACTTCAGTGAAAAGAAAACTTCTTGTGTGCAAAACACTTTATGTCAGTCGACTATTCTGTCTCGGGGGTTCATTTTGTGCTCAAATTTCCCACAAAATACATTACGAAACACAAAAGATATAGAGAGACAAAAATGAAAACTTGTCAAAATCCACCAAAATTACCAAAAAAAAGAGGAAAAATCAAAAGCATATTCAAAAACTCTTCTCAAATACAGAAAAAACACCAAAAAATGTGGAAAAAAATATCCAAAACATGTCAAAAAAAGGAATATTTATGCAATTAACATTTTTATTCACAACTGTTCCATTGAATTGTGTTAAAGTTTTTAATCATATTAATCATGATGATGGATTAATGTTTTGACTGACCTAGTTAATATATATATATATATATATATATATATATATATATATATATATATATACGTATATATATATGTATATATATATACGCATGACTGATGCATTTGGCAGTTTTGTCAGAGGATTCAGCAGTGATGGAGTGGTTGTCAGTGGAAGGTTCAGGTGTAATATGTGCATCTGTGTAGGCTTGAACAATCTATCATTTTGGACAGAAAATTCCAATTTCAGACGACACTATATTGGGATCACCAAAGCTGCATTTTTTTGCAGCGTTCCTAACTTTGTTTTGTCAACTATTTTACAATCGTTACTGATTATTTTATTTATTTTATCTCAACCTTAGCCAATAACTTATCTTCCATGTTTGGAGCTGAAAGTTATAGTTTTTTTCTCTGCCAAATGAAAAACTAATGTCAGAAAATGTTTAATTACAAAATATTAACAGTGACAGTTAAACTGATAAATATGACAAAACATTCACCTTCCATTTTTATTGTTTCCTTCTTTTTCTTCCTTTTTTGTTACTTTCTCCCTTTCTTTAATTTTTTCTTAAAATCTTTTTTCATTTTTGGTTTTATTTTTCATTGTGCACGGTGGTGCAGTGGTTAGCACTCGTGCCTCACAGCAAGAAGGACCCTGGTTCTATTCCCACACCAGACCTTTCAGTGTGGAGTTTGCATGTTCTCCTCGTGTCTGTGTGGGTTTTCTACAGGTACTCCGGTTTCCTCCCACCATCCAAACACATGCACTGTCTCATACAGGTTGTACCCTGCCTTCACCCATTGTAGCTGGATTAGGCCCCCAGTGACCCCCATGACCCTAGTGAGGATGAAGTGGGTTCAGATGATGAGAGGTTTTATTTTTCCACCTTTTTCCTTTTATTTTTTTCCCTTATTTTTTCCTTTTTCCTCTTCTTTTATTCCTCTGCACTTCATTTGCACACCCAGGACTGGGCCCTATTGCACATGCACTGGCCACTTTACATCGTTGGTATTTTTGCTATTACACATTTGTACAGGATACCACTTACCTCATTGCACATATGTAATTTTTTGAAATTGTACACATTCCATTTCTTCTTGTTTATTTTGTATATGGTTATTTTACTATAAATCAAGCTTCTCACTCTTACTGTCCACTTTGCTCCAAGTGGAGCTGTATTAGACCCCCCCTAGTGGCAGCAAATCTAATATGCTTCCGTAGTAGTCTAGTTACGCTCAATGTAACTTTTGGCTAGATTTCCCTGAAGCTGGTCGACGAATCACAGTGAAGTATAGAGTCAGAGGGGGGCGTAAGCAAGTGACGCTGTGGCGATTGGAGAGAAACAACCAGAAACAACCACAGAAGGAGAACAACAATGGGTTTTGATTTCCTTTAACCAAAGATGAGTGAAGAATGTGAGAAAACATCAGCAATCTTTAAATTATTTTTACAGAAGCAACAACAGTCGTTAAGCTCCATTATCCACCATTTTGTTTAGTCATTCCTAACTTTCTCCGGACTCTTCCGTGAACTTTCCAGCGTCATCCTTAAGATTACGCTGATTGGCTGTAGTCCCATCCTATTGCATATAGATGGATTTGAAAGACAACTCTTTAGCCCCGCCTCCCCTGACTCTGAAGCACCACTTGACCTATACATGTAATGAACAGGGATAGCGTGCTATAGCAATGAGAATTTTACCCAATTGGGATTAATAAAGGATTATCTTATTTTATCTTTCTTCTCCCTGTCAATAAATAATGACATTTATTCTTCGAATGCTATAGTTTCTGTGATGTTTGCAAATGTACCGGAACCACTGAAACTTGATTTGAAGTTGTCTTAATATCATTGACCCCTACATCTGTGTGTATTTGTGTGTGTTTGTAGGTAACATCTCCACAGTGTGCACCTGGACGTGCGCTGGTTGCAGCCATGGGCCACAGCGCCGTGCCTCTGCTCACTCAGCTGCTGCTGATGCTCACGGCCTCACACACACTCCTCGCCGTCAGCTTTCCCGAAGACGTTGCACCCCTGGATGTCGTCGACGCCCACTGTGAGTACATGCTACACGAAGGATGGTTAGCAGCTGGAGGGTCGGGGGGAAAAGCCAGGGATTCATTAGAACAGGGTTAGGCAATTCATTTTGACGGCGGCTGTGGCTCAGTTGGTCGTCCAATAACTGAAGGGTCGGCGGTTCACGTCCCAGCTCTGGCTGTCCACATGTCGAAGTGTCCTAGGGCAAGACACTGAACCCTTTAGGCTTAGGTATAGGGGCCAAGGCCTTCCTTTAGCCCAGTGGATCTGAAATCCAGACCTAGTGGCCCAGTGTCCTGCATGATTTAGATATCGTCTTTTTTTCTTTTCTTTTTAATAATAAAAAATATTTTTTTTTCAGTTAAAAATATATATCTAAAAAAAATAAGAATAATAATTACAAATAAATAAATAATATAATAATAACAATAAAAATACTACATATATATATATATATATATATATATATATATATATATATATATATATATATATATATATATATATATATATATATATATATATATATATATATATATATATATATATATATAAAATATCTCAGTCTTCCATCACCTTGACGCCACTGTATCATTATCAGGCTTCTGAAGAGCTGATAAATAATTGAACTAGGTGTGATAGAAGAGGGAAATATCTAGAACATGCAGGACACTGGGCCATGAGGACCAGATTTGAGAACCACTGCTTTAGCCACACCTGCATTAGAACAAGAGGAGTTAAGGGTTCTGTCATTTGTTAAAGTCACTGTTAACAGGTTCCGGTTTGTGCTTAAACACAAACACACACAGGATAAAGACAAATACTGTCAGCCTTTGGTTTTTCACCGTGTCAGCGTTCGTCTGCCGTCGCCACGGCAATAAAATCACTCTGCTGCATGGTCAGCTGTAGCATTAAGTGGATTTCATTTTCATTTGTGTGATACACTGAAGAAACAAAGATGTGCTGACACAGGCAGACATTATCAAACAACCACCAGGACATCAAGTCAAAGACAGAATTAGAAAGAATCAGTCAATCAGGCAGCAAGACGAAAAAAGGCTGCAGGTCAATATCAAAGGCCACATTACTACACTCTACTACCACAGTTTATCAAACATGTTCACAGAGAGGTTTTGGTGTGGTTTTACTCACTTCTAGTATGTAAAATTCAACCCATAAATTTAACCCATAAAGACCCACATATACACCAGAGTCCAAAAGCTCTGACTGAGAGAAAATGTTTAATCCATTGATCCATTAATCCTATCAATACATGTCAATAACTGTTTTAAAATACAGTTCTTCATCTTTTCACGCTCACCAGATGTAACCATATTTGGACGTTTAGAGGCTCTGTAGTTACCATGGAAACACTACCATCTTCTACAACATTGATTCACCAGTAAAACCCATGGAGTGGAATCAGTGACAGTGGATGGACATACTGGGTTAATAATAGATTTGACTGATATGGGAAAATACCGGTTTATCACTGAAAAAAAAAATTAAAAATAGGGATGATAGTATTATGAGAAATGGTGATAAATCACTTAAGAAACATTAAATAGGGAGAAAAAATAATTTGGGAACCAACAGAAAAGTAGCACTGGGTCTTTGTGGGTTAAAATTCAACATGTTGATTAATTTATGTTTAAAATCAGTACAATACAATACAAATCTACATCCACATTAATGTCAAAATGAGCCACATAGAGCTGTTTTATACCACAATTTATAGGGTCATGTTTTTTTTTTTTTGTGAACTATTTACCACAAACATAAGAAAAGTTGTCAGGGTGGTTATTTCAGTAGCGATGAAGATGAGGATCATAGTTATGTATCTGGAATACAAGTATTTCCAGGCACAACAAACCCCGCCCGTTATAGAGTTTTCATAAAAAAAGCTTTGGACAGGGGTGAAATATTTCTGCCTCACACACTTTAGAAAGGTTTTCAGGCATTATATTATATTATATTATATTATATTATATTATATTATATTATATTATATTATATTATATTATATTATATTATATTATATTATATTATATTATATTATATTATATTATATTATATTTCTACCCTGCTGTTAAACCTTATTTGTATTGCATTTGCACGAGCACACAGAAGGCATAATTCAGTTTTTGAATGTAGGTGGAGGGGAGCGTCTGCATCTGATAATAACAGGAAATGTGCTCTGATCTGCTGTGGTTTGAAAATAAACCCTCTATATGTTCTTATGGATGAACACATGACAACAAAATGAGATAGATAGATAGATAGATAGATAGATAGATAGATAGATAGATAGATAGATAGATAGATAGATAGATAGATAGATAGATAGATAGATAGATAGATAGATAGATAGATAGATAGATAGATAGATAGATAGATAGATAGATAGATAGATTGATTGATTGATTGATTGATTGATTGATTGATTAAATATAAATTGTGTTTTGATCATATGTGTATAAACTAAGGACAGCTTTTGGGGGTAAAGTATCTGTAAATGACCTCTTTTGTATGCAATGACTTATTGACTGATTGAAAATCTAAAATATCTGTCCTACCCAAGGGTTCAAAGGTCAATAGCATGTGGGATAGGTAGTATTGCAAAATAAAAGGATCCATGTGAAAGTACGGGAAGTGACCCACATTTTGACACTAAGCACAACTGGCTTCTATGTTGCATGTTAAAGGGTAACATGCAGGTTAGACACTTCCATGAATCATAGTGTATATAAATGATAAAATAACAGGATGTCTATAAAGAAACTGCAATTCAACATCGCAATGAACAATTTTTTAACCAAAAATGTGAAGAAATAACGCCCCTGTCCAAAAACGGGGAGTGGCTGGAAGTTACGTAGCAGGAGGGAGTCACGCAAGATCAAGCTAACCTCAGTGTCTTCTGACAACATGTAGGAGACAAGAGCAGGTAGTATTTACGATGGACCATAGCCCTATAATTATGAACCACAGCGAAGAGAGAGAGGCAACGGCAATAGAGAGAGGGATAGATGCAGGAATGATGGCCAAAGGAGGGAGATAGAGCTTAATAATCAGTGGTGAATTAGCCAAAATATCTGGTGAATGCAGTAGTAGCATAGTGGCTAATGCTATGAGTTTACATCAGGCATGTCCAGCTTCTGAGTGTATATACTGTCATGGTTAATACCTATGGGTTTGTTTTTTCAGAAAACACCTATGTAGCTGTTCTTTTTTTGGAACATTTTGTCTTACTAAACGCAAAATGCATCATTGTATTGCCGTGATGCCCATACAGTTATTACAGCACTTAGCCAGTTGCTAATGCTACTTTCAGACAGTTTCTAAACGTCAGATTTACACAACGAAACATGGTTAATGTCTTCATACGCTCAATAGCTTAACAGTCTATATTGCTCATACTATGCTGTAACAACCCTCATTACTTTACAGATACTTTGAACATAGTTAGCTGCTCTATTACTATGGTGATAGGCTTCATTATGTAGGGAGTAGGGGAGTTGGCAATTTATGAAGATAGGGTTTATGAATCATGGTCATTTTCACACAGGTGTTATAAAATTAATTTGTAAACAATGATGAGTCTAAATTTAAGGATGAAAAAAATTTACATGTTACACTTTAATATTAACATTTGAACCCTTAGGTGGGACATATATTTTAGATTTTCATCTGTTCATATTTCAACCATAGATAGACCATAGAACACATAGAACACATTTTCCACAGATACATTCTCCACATAGAACAGACACAGAACACAACATTTATAATCACTATGATGATTAGTTTGTGTGGAATGGGTGGATACAAGGAGACTTTTGCAAGTTGACCTTGGATAATGGACCAAAAAAAGAACAAAAATGAACAAAAAATGGACAGAAAGGAAAGACAATGCACCAAAAAGGAGAAAAAAGTGTGTGTAGTGTGTATCAGACTAAAGTGTGTGTTGTGTGTGTGCAGTTTGTCGGCGGTACCCAGTGTTCAGAGGCCGGCCCTCTGGAAACGAGTCCCAGCATCGTCTGGACTTTCAGCTGATGACCAAGATCCAAGACACACTGTTCATCGCTGGCAGGTATTTACAACACGTGCCCCCCCCCCGCCAAACAAACACACACATCTATTTGACTCACGTGCACACCCCCACACCAATGCTACACTCACATGCACACACCTACACTAATGTTTCAATCACGTGAACACCCCTACACCAGTGTTACACTCACGCGCATACCCCTATACCAGTATTACACTCATGTGCACTCACATGCACACAGTTACACCAATGTTTCAATCATGTCCACACCCCTACACCAGTATTAACACTCACATGCACACAGTTACACCAATGTTTCAATCATGTGCACACCCCTACACCAGTATTAACACTCACATGCACACAGTTACACCAATGTTTCAATCATGTGCACACCCCTACACCAGTGTTACACCCACGTGCACACCCCTACACCAATGTTTCAATCACATGCACATAACTCATACCACTGTTTCACTCAAGTGCACACCCCCACACCAGTATTACACTCACGTGCACACCCTTACACCAGTATTACACTCACTCAGCCTTTGGCAGGTAAACAGCTCCCTAAAATGAAAAAAAAATGCTCTTAGTGTTATTGGATCTGTGTCCTCCAGGTTTCTATTTGATTTATATGAACTGGTATTGATCCAGGAACCGCATCTGTCATCCTGCACTGATATGAAATAAGAAGTAAGAATAATGCCTTTTAAGAAGTCACAATTATGAGATAAAAAATTAATTATGAGGGAAAAAATTGAATTATGAGATAAGTCATAATTCTGAAATAAAGAGAATTATGACATAAAAAGATTTAATAAGAGTTAAAAAAAAATCAAAATGAGTTAAAAAGTAATGCTTGAAATTATGAAATTAAAAATACATAATTATGTGACAAAAAGTCATAATTATTAGATAAATACTAAAAATTATAAGTTAAAACATTGAAGTTGTGAGCTAAGTTGTAATTAAGATAAAGTTTTTACAATGGCATAAAAAAAATTCTAAGGTAAACATTTTAAATTATGACATTAAAAAGGCAGGTAAACAGCATCGTAAAATGACGAAAAAACTCTCAGTGTTATTGGATTTGTGTCCTCCAGGTTTCTATTTGATTTATATGAACTGGTATTGATCCAGGAACTGCATCTGTCGTCCTGCGCTGATGCTCTGTTAAGGATTTCTTGGCATCTTTACATATGTTTTGGTGTTTATGGGCAGGACCATTAATCTGTCTGGTTTCACTAATATTATAGAAGTTACACACAGTATAAAAGTCTCAGTGTTGTTCTAAGGTTTGGATCCCTGCTGAGGATTGTTTCTCCTGGAACTTAATTTAGATTTAGGCTTTTAATCTCATAAGTATATAAAGTAATATTATGAGATACAAAGTCATAATCATGAAATAAAAAGTTAAAAAGTCCAAAACAGAAGATGAAACAATAAAATTATCAGGTATGTCATAATTATGAGATTAAAAAAAACATCAACATGTTGAGATAAAAAGTAATAATAATTGCATCAAAATGTCATATCTATCATTAACTGAACATAAACCCACTGTTTCCATTCACTGTCATTGATCCAAGTCCATGGGTTTTACTGGTGAATAAATGCTGTAGAAGATGATGCTGTTTCCATGGTAACTACAGAGCCTCTGAATGTCCAAATAAGGTCATATCTGATTACCATGAAAACAGGAATAATAATAATAATAATAATAATAATAACAGCCGCAAGCAGTATTATACGTCCTTGCATCCCTTGCGACTACCGAGTGCACCCGACAGCGGTTTTGCAAGATTTTTTTTCAGAGACTTCAGAATATCACATTTGTCACTGGGCTTGAATGTGAATAATAATAACAGAATCCTATGGTTTTAATAGTCCCTCGCGGACATTGCATGTCAGCGCTCGGGCCTAACAATAATAATAATTTAAGGGCGGTTTTTACACTTCAGTTCATGTGTAGGATAGAATAAATGTGACACTTGGAGTCAGTCGAGTGTCTTATTTTGCTTTTGGATATATATGGGAAACACTAATTGCAATGTATCATAGAATCCAATCGCAATACTTACTTGTTAAGAATCACAATAATGTTGAATTGTGACCCAAATATCGCAATGATTTGAATTGTCACATTTTTGCCAATTTTTGCCAATTCTCACCCATATTCTGTGTATATGTATGTAAAAGAGTGTATCTGTGTGTATCTGAGCAGTGCTTGCTGTGTGTTTGCAGAGATCAGGTGTATCTTGTGAGTCTGAGAGAATCCTACAGGAATGAGATCATCCCATACCGGGTAAGATTTACTAACGCTGGAAAACACACACACATCCATCACACACTGGACAGGCTGTCAAATGAAAGTGTGTGTGTGTGAGTGTGAGTGTGAGCTTGCGTGCGCGTGTGTGTGTGTGTGTGTGAGTCACACTATGGGGACCTCCGACACTTTGGGAACCAAAATTCAGGTCTCCATGAGAGTCAAATAGAAATGTAGGTCCCTACTAGTAAAATATAAATATGTGTGAAGTATGCAAATGATCATTAAATACATTAATTTGTCTTGTTTTCCCGGAAGTCCCCATAAAGTAGAAGGGAAACAGGTGTAAAGTGAAACATGTTTTAAAGATGACTTTTTCTTTTTTATATATATATATATATATATATATATATATATATATATATATATATATATATATATATATATATATATATATATATATATATATATACGTATATATATATATATATATATATATATATATATATATATATATATATATATATATATATATATATATATATATATATATATATATGATTAATGTATTAAATTTGTGTTTTTATATTCTTTGTTGGGAGAAAAATGTTTTTACTTTCACTACCCAAAGGCTACTTTACCTACAATTGATTATTACAAACTTGGTCCTCATGAGCCATGGGAACCAGTGTGTGTGTGTGTATGTGTGTGTGTACATGTGTCTGAACAGTGTTTTTATTTTCCTGCAGAAGTTAACGTGGCGTTCGGGTCAGGCTGACAGAGAGGCGTGTGCTGTCAAGGGGAAACACAGGGTATGTATTACACACGCTGACCTTTGATCTTTCCAGATCTAAACTGAAGCATGACATTTGACCCCTGAGTCATGTCTGTGTTTCAGGATGAATGTCACAACTTCATAAAAGTGCTGGTGCCCAGAAACGACGAGCTGGTGTTCATCTGCGGCACCAACGGCTTTAACCCCACATGCAGATACTACAGGGTCAGTAACCATGGCAACCACCTCCTGCATCGCCAGCACATGTCACACCAACATGTGCAGAAAATACCAAATAAATCTGGATTCTTTTTCCCAAAGGCTAATAGTGGTTTACACCAAGGTTCAAATAGTTTTGGATTTTGTTTGATATTTTCTCTTTTACTTTACTATTACTAAGTAGTAAACTTAGATTTACTACTTTACTTAGATTTTAGAGCAGCTTTTCCTTTTTTCTAAATGTTTCGTTTTAGTTTAATTTTCATATTAGTTCACGTTATTTTTCATTTCTTTTATCTTCCTTGTCATCATATTCAAAGAAATCACATACAGGACTTTAGTTTGATTCACAAAATTTCATCCATAACTTTTAGATTTTTGAGTTAGTTTTATATACACACAATACAGTTTCAGTTGGTAATCATTTTTTAAGATTGTAATTATAGTTTGTTTATTTTGTATGTTTGCACAAAATACACTAAGAAACAAAAAAATTTGTCTAAAATATCCAAAATATGCTAAAGTTTACAACAACAATATATACAAACTAACACAAAAATTGGAAAAAACATATTCAAAAATTCTTCTAAAATACAGAAAAAACATCCAACTGTGTGATAAAATATGATAATGATTACATTGTATGGTGCTGCAGAGCCACCTCCCATTATACTGAACCTACCGGTGCCTATCAGTGTAGATGTGAGGTGAGAATCGTCTCTGCTTCTATTAACTCCATTTCTCTACAGGTTTAAATACATTTATCCATTCATTCATTCATGATCTGAAGCCCCTTCATCACCTCACTAGGACGACAGGGTTTAAATACATTTACATTTAAATACAATAAATGCAGATTTGATACTCTGGAGCCTTTCATTTATGTGTTAAATACAATGCATAAAGCAAAACTAACAGTCAATCAAAGACACAGAGTGATCACCTGGGACACACTAGTCAATATTTTTATCACCAGTAAGCACATTTGCCTCCGTTATTTGCAATCTTAGCAAATAAGGCCATACCCTGTGTGTGTGATTGTTGTTTAATATGTGTGATTGTTGTGTAATGTGTGTGTGTGATTGTTGCTTCTTCAGCTGGATAACCTGGAGTTCGATGGGGAGGAGATCAATGGTCTGGCACGCTGCCCGTTTGACTCCAAACAAACCAACGTGGCTCTGTTCGCTGGTGAGGCTCTAAAACACACACGCACACACACACACACACACACACACACACACATTATCATTTCTGTTTCTTTACCGCAGTAAAAGTCTGTCTTCAGCCAATAACTGTTTCCAGGGGCAACAAACCCCGCCCCCTCACAGACATTTGAGCTGTTAATGGATACTTCCCTCTCAAAACATGATACTATGAGTTTGACCTTTGAAGGTCACTGAAGGTCAAAGGTCATGATGCTGTTTCCTATCTGTCAATAACGGTAACTACGTTTATTTTTTTGTTATAATTCATTTTAGTTTTTTAGGTATTGACTCAGTAACCCCTGACCTCTTGGATAGGTCAAAATCTATACACACAAGATATAAAATTGAAAGAGCAACATTTTGGTGCTTATTGGAAGTAAGATAAATAGTGTGTGATTGTGATATTTGTCTTTTTCAGAAGGGAAACTGTACTCGCCACTGTAGAACAGTACAACCGTGGAACAGTAGGGCAGTAGAACAATAGGGCAGTAAAACAGTAGAACAGTAGGGCAGTAGAACCTCACCTTGGTCTTTGTCTTTTTCAGAAGGGAAACTGTACTCGGCCACTGTAGCGGACTTCCAGGCCAGTGACTCTGTCATCTATCGCAGTTTGGGTGACGGATCAGCCTTAAGAACCATCAAATATGACTCCAAGTGGCTGAAAGGTGAGCACGCTGTACAAAAACAGGAACATAAAACTCATTCTTACTGGACATTCATTTCACCATCTTTTCTCTCATTCTACCACTAGTAGGAAGTTTGCCAGTGGGTGTGAAAAAATACACTTTTAAAAAAACATACGAGCTGAGTTTCTCAGTTATCATGATTAAAACCAATTTACAGTGACTATATTGTATGCCCACATTTTTTTGGTGTAATTTGCACTTTGCACTTTAGATTGTCTGTAGTAATCCCAGTTAAAGGTGCTTTTCCTGACCCTGATCCTGATGTAGTGTGAGTGTGTATTCTGTTTTGGGAGTGTTTGTCGGTTTGTTCATGGGTTCGTTGGTTTATTCATTGGCTCATTCATTGGCCCATTCATTGGTTCATTCATTCGTTCATTTGTTGATTTGTTTGTTGGTTCATTCATTGGTTCGTTCATTGGTTCAGTTGTCGGTTTGTTTGTTGGTTCGTTCATTGGTTCAGTTGTTGGTTCATTTGTCGGTTCATTCGGTGGTTGTTTCCAGCTCTTCCACAGGCTCTGTGGGGAAACGGCCTGTTCTCTCCCAGGCGTTTAAACTAGGTCACCTAGTCCCATCTATCCCTGAAATATTCAACATGCAGAGTGGTGGTGACGCTGCAGAAAAACACTTCAACTCTTGGCCTCTGTGTCTTTCTCTTTCTCAGAACCTCATTTCCTGCATGCAGCAGAGTATGGGAATTATGTCTACTTTTTCTACCGGGAGATTGCAGTGGAGCATAGCAATCTGGGCAAGGTAAGACCGTCCACCTGCAGAGGATAATAAACGACATATTCCACATGGACACAGTAAGTGGGACTTTATCCCTGTGAAAAAAAATGCTAATCCAGTTCATGCATTTTTTCCACAAATGGTCCCAGTGGAAACTGAGTGTGTTCAGGTTAAGACAGAACAAGGCATTAGAAGAAAAGACTCATGTAAAAGCATTACACACACACACACACACACACACACACACTCACACACACACACACACACACACACACACACACACACACACACACACACATACACACTCTGCGCTCGATGCTAGACATCATATTAGAAATCAATCTTGAATTAAACAAAAAAAATCTTGAATTAAGCAAAAACTATTTTGAATGAAACAACAAAATCTTTCATTGTGCAAAAAAACCCTTGAATTAAGACAAAACTAACCATAATTAAGCAAAATTAAATCTTGAATTAAGCAAGAACAATTTAAATGAAAAAACAAGTAAAATTGATAGATTTTTTTATATATTTATTTATTTTTAACAGATTTCTTCAATCAGATTTTCCACATCTATTGTCTATGAATCAGTTTTTGTATGTAACTGAATAGTTACTCTTTGGGCGATTCTCTCTGATTTCAAGTCTGATCACATATTTGGAGTAGAAATGAATTACAGTGTATAGTATAGGCTGTTCGGTGCTCATATATATGTGTGTGTGTTAGTGTGTGTGAGAGAGAGGGGGGGGGGGTGTTGGGAGTGAGATGTGTTTTTTTTTACAGTACAGGGTATTGGTTGCTTGGATTCAGAAGTCTTTACCGTCTAAAATGTGTTCTTATGCTCAGATTTATATAATTTTTTTACAGCGTACAGGGTGCTGGGATTCTCTGTGCTCATGTTAGATGGTTGTTGGTGCTGGACTGTGGTGCCCCCCCCATCAGCTTCCAAGATATAAATATTTAACTGGTGCTAATGCTGGGCTGTGGTGGCCCCGCCCCCCTGTTAGCATATAAATATTTAACTGCTGCTAATGCTGGGCTAACACCTGCACTCTTGACGGAGCTTTGCACTGATTCATTATTCATCTTTACTCCAAACTCTGGGAAAATGTGCAGTCAATGACACGTTCACATGCTCTGTATTTGGGAAAATCTCCTCCTCCTAAGGAGTGTGTTTGGCTTCTCAGATGTCTTTTGTCTGATGATACAGATTCGTTTACTTTTACATTTAGATTTTAGAACAAAAATACATTGCAAAAATCTAAATCTGACCAAGTGTACAGTATTTGTGTCATTTCTAGTCCAAATATCTGATCAGACTTCATATCAGACAGAATCACCTGAAGCGTATGTTGTATATGTTGATATTCAATGAAAAAGCTGTTACTGATGCTAATGCTTCTCTCTCTCTCTCTCTATTCCTCCCTCCCCCCTCTCCCTCCTTCTCACTACCTCCTCTCTCTCTCTCTCTCTCTCTCTCTCTCTCCACCCCTCCATCCTTCTCGCTACCTCCTCTCGCTCTCTCTATCTCTCTCTCTCTCTCTCTCTCTCTCTCTCTCTCTCTCTCTCTCTCTCTCTCTCCCTTCCTCCTCCCTCACAGGTGGTTTACTCTCGTGTTGCTCGTATCTGTAAAAATGATGTTGGTGGTTCTCAGCGTGTGTTGGAAAAACACTGGACATCATTTGTCAAAGCTCGGCTCAACTGTTCCGTCCCTGGAGAATCCTTCTTCTACTTCGATGTCCTTCAGTCCATCACTGACATCATCAACATCAATGGTGTCCCGTCAGTGGTGGGCGTATTCACCACGCAGATGAACAGGTGAGTTCAGTGGTGGGCGTAGTCAAATTTTCAATAAAGGTGTGAGGTCGTCCAGATGAATTTCCCTTAAATTTTGGCGAATGTAGGTCAAAGGTCAAAGTCACAAAAAATGTGTATTCACAATGATCAGACAGGAAAAATCAGGTCAAATGTATTTGCGGGGGTGGAGCTTGTTGTGGCTGTGGGGTGGAGCTTGTTGTGGCTGTGGGGTGGGGCTTGTTGTGCATGGTACCACTTGTTTTATTCATATATCTCTAATAATTCATACATCCCTGCATTTACATGTTTCATATAAACAGCTGCTTTAGCTTTTAAATTACTTTAACCCTTAAAGACCCAAACAGAAAATAGCCACCAAAATAATCAACTGATATAAACTATTTAATACGGCTAATCCTTTAATTCTATTAATGCCTGGTGTAAAATACAGTTTGTCATCATTTGGTGGTCATCAGATATGACCATATTTGGAAGTTCAGAGGCTCCGTCGTTGCCTTTTCGTGATGCTGGTAATAGAAACTGAACCCAATTGCAAGACAACAGATGTAAAAGTATACATTTTTATTAATAATATATACACAGTGTGTGGAATTGACTTATTCAGGGAATGTGGGTCCTGTGGTTTTTCGAGCCAAATACAGGTCACTATAGCAGCAGAGGCGGGCAGCCGTGGCTCAGGAGGTAGAGCAGGTTGTCCAATAACCGAAAGGTTGGCGGCTGTAATCCCACTCTGTCGTGTCCTTGGGCAAGACACTTCACCCTCCTGCCTCCAGTGCTCACACTGGTCTATGAATATGTATGAACGTTCAGTGGTTGTCGATGGGACCAAAGGTGCGAATTGTCACCCTCGCTTCTGTCAGTGTCAGTCTGTCAGTGTGCCCCAGGACAACTGTGGATGTTAATGTAGTTTAGCACCATCAGAGAGTGAATGAATAATGGATCAATAATGTAAAGTCCTTTGGGTGCCTTGAAAAACCATGATAGAAATCTAATCTATTATTGTTACACCCAGTCCCATGTGTCGACCCAGTCTGGTCTCAGCCGTCATTCTACTTACTAGGAAGAAAGAGAGGGAAGTCAGAAAACCAGTCCAGTTCATGCACGTTAAGGCAGTCCACACTTTCCTGGTCATCAGGACTTTCCAATGCTCTGTAAGCTATTGGGTCTGGCCAACATGTTAAGGTGAACCGTTTCCTACAGCGCGTGGTTCACCTGCCTCCCACAAAATCCTCAATTTGCTATTAGTTGAAACCAGAAAAGGCGATGTCGAAGTTTAAACCAATCACACCACTTTTTCCTCTGACGTATCCAGACTGGTAGATTCAACTCTTAGCCAGAAACATCTTTCCTGTTAATAAATGCCTCCAGGGCTGCTCTCTGCTCCGTTTTCAACAACAATTTCTGGTTGAAATCTTTCAATACAGCATCTACGGCTGTGTCAAAGGTTTGCCCCTGCTCCATGCTTGTAATGAATGAAGCGCTTCTGTACACAATCCTGGGCTGGTTCATCACTGCCTTGAACATGCCTCTACCCAGAGCTGCTGTAGATGCTTAATGCTGATTGGCTTCCGACAAAGAGGGTGGAGTTCCAGATTTCTCTGGAGTTTTGTAGATAGCCATACTAAATTTAAGTAACACCAAACTAGCATGGGTGGGGCCAGGCTAAGTCCATACAGGCCACAGACCGGGAGGGTAAAACATGAACTCTGATACTGTGAGACAGGCAAGGGTTAGCAACGGTGGATCTGAAGTCCAGGAGAAAACCAAAGACTCAAGCAAGTTCAGATAGGCCAACCAAGTACAGACAGGGGTCACAAGTCAGGCAGAAATCAGGTCTGGGTCCAAAACAGATAAACAAACAAACACTGTTAAGTGGCTCACAAGTGAAACAGACAAATTATCAAAGAACAGGAGAACAACCAGGGTTTAAATGCACAGACTGATGAGGAATAAACGAGACACAGGTGTGATGAGCAGGTGAAACAAATGTAAGGGAGAACAGGAAATACAGACAGCAGACAAGACAGACAAGGGCAAGCTAACAAAATAAAACAGGAAATGACACTGGAGGCATCACCATAGAAACACCATCACCCACTACAACATTGATTCATCAGTAAACACCCATGAAGTTCGATCAATGGTAGTAGATGGACACGCTGGGTTTATGTTCAGTTACTGATAGTTTTGTTGAAAAACTATACTTTTCCCTATTTTTTTTCTATATAATATCCCTCAAATGTAATGATTAAAGTAATTAAATACAGGAACATATCTAATTTTCACTGAAAAAAATATAGAGGATAATGTTATGATATATAGTGATAACTTACTGAATAAATGTTACATATAGACAAAAAGTTATTTGGGAACTTTTGCAGAAGTGAGACTGAGACTTTATGGGTTAAGGCTCATAAACCAATAAAGGTGATAAATGGATGTTTTTGTTTTTTTCTCCACAGTATTCCAGGTTCGGCAGTGTGCGCCTTCTCCATGGCCGATATAGAGAAAGTCTTCTGGGGTCGATTCAAAGAACAGAAGACTGTGGACTCTGTGTGGACGCCCTTTCCAGAAGACAAGCTGCCTAAACCCCGGTAAGGTTTCCATGGTTACAGCCCCAAACCCTGTTAAGGTTTCCATGGTTACATCCACAGATGCCCTACTAAGGCAAAAGGCCTTAACTTACCAGAATTTGAAAAATTACTTTTAAGTCACCTTAAGCCACATTTTCACTACATGGTATCGGCTCTACTCGATTCTACTCGGATACCAGAAACTATTCCTTTAGAACGTTTCCATCACAGATACTATTGTACCTGGAAATAACCACCATCAAGCTTGCGCTGAGTGTTTTTTGTCAGCCACCAAAGACAGAAATGCTTCAACTTCCATGACCATCATTGCGTTGTGGACTGAATTTAACTTATGGCTGTTCATTGTAACTCCAAATAAATTTTTTTTACAATGGCGAGTCGCACATTGACAGCACAATGACACAGAGACAACTCCACCAATCAATGTCTATTCTATTTACAAGTCATGTTATAGTATCACTGGAACTTTAGCAGAGTAGATACTAAAAATCTAGGGCCGGATACCATGGGGCCGGGTCCTTTTTCATAATGAAAATGCACCAAAGTGAGTGGTATTGGGTCAAACTGGGTAGAAGTGATACTAATAGAAACACAGCTTTAATATCCTGATAATTGTGTTATAGGTGTAATATTACAGTTTTCATAGTTTGTAGTTGTATACACTACAAACTATGAAAACTGTAATATTACACATATATATTATTATATATACCACCACCCGGAGATGTTCCGGGATTAAAGGAGCGAAACATCAGAGAAGGGTGGCTCCCGGCTGATGACCCTGCAGCCAGCCCAAATGGCACCGTCGGAGGTGCGCCAGGCAGCAATGCCTAGCAGGTGTACTCACCTGTGCTTACAAATACCTGCTGTGCAACCCTACCCGTTAATGTGAACTCCCCAAATTTCGGGATAGGGAAAAGAGGGTGGGGCCAAGAGTTGGATTGTGATTGGGCCTTTATCTACAAAAGTAAAAAAATAAATAAAAAAATCCTAGGACAGACCCTGGTGTCAGCTGTGACCCAACACACTCATTCACCATCTGCTGACGACTCAATAATTTATTTTGCTCTAATTACGCACGTCACATGTTGAACCTGTTTACAATCAGCACATGGGGTTGTAGCCCCGCCCCCAAATGACAAAGTCCAGCTCATTATGGTGGTAAATCATTAATGGATGATAATGATGCATATTTTATGTTTGAAACAGAGGTCTTTTTGTGTTAGGAACTACACACACACACAACCACAAACACGCACACAAATACTGACACATACACACATGAACGCAGACACACACACACATACACAAACACTGACACACACACACACACACACACACTCGCGCACATATGCACGCAAACAAGCGCACACAAATGTATACACACACGAACACTGACACACATACATACACATACAAACACACACATACACATTGAAACACAAACACACACACACGTACACAAACACATGTACACCCACGTACACAAACACACGCTGACAGACACACACACACCAACAAATACATACACACATGAACACTGACACACACAAACAGGCATGCATACCTTTTTCACTGCCCATTGTTTTTACTATGTGACGGTATGGGCTGACCTTTGACCTTTTGACCTTCTCAGACCCGGGTGCTGTGCAGGTCACGGTTCAGCTGCGTCTTTTAAGAGTTCCATCGAGTTCCCAGACGACACCCTCCAGTTCATCAAGTCCCACCCCCTCATGGACACAGCCGTGCCCTCCATGGGGGACGAGCCCTGGTTCACCAAGACCCGGGTCAGGTAAAGTCCAGACCTTACATTCATGTGTGAGACGGCTTCCTTCAAAGGTCCCTGTAGGTCACATCTATTTAGTCACATATACAGACTTTTCTAGCCTGACAAGCCAGACTATGATTTGAATTCATAGTCTGGAGATGATCCATAGACTGAGCTTAAGCATACAGGTGGGATCAACGGCTATGACCAATCAGAGCAAGGAACACTGTGACGTATACAGATCAATGAAAACAAGTCTAAACTAGCGTCTATCTGGTTGTTTTAACATCCTATAGGCTAAACTAATTAATGTTAACACACCGCTAACAGTGGAGGAAAAATATCCAACTGGGTCCATTTATATGCTGCGTATCCGACCATAGACTGAAAATAAGTTTGTACTTCTTGAACCCCGTCATCATTGTGCTAAGCCTGCCCTACAATCTGGGTTATTGGACCAGTAAAATTTTACTGGTCCTGCCTGGCTGAAGCTCTATGGAGCGTCACTACACCAATGATTCAGGCAAAAACATTTCTTTGCCACTACAGGTGGACGAGTTTACTAGGCTAAGACTTTTCTGCTTGAATAAAGAAAATACAATCTGCCAATGGACCAAGTCAGTCCAGATCTATTTTCTATAAATCAGTTCCGATATCAGACCAAAAAGGTCCTGTGTAGGTGATTCTGTCTGATTTTTCTGGCTTAATTCAACTTCCATTTTTTTTTCTTAATTCAACTGTTTGTTTGTTTGTTTTTGCTTAATTAAATATAATTTGTTTTTTCTCAATTGTTTTTGAATTAAGGAAAGAAAAACTGTCAATGGAAGCAGTGATAATTATTTTTGTAAGACTTACGGCCAATTCATTGTACCACCGATAACTTTCATTTGTTCCATTAGCAGATATGTCAGACTGAGACTTTTAACAGTGATTGGTTCATGTTAGAGTGTATAATTTATGTTAGAGTGTATAAACCATGTTAGAGTGTATAAACCATGTTAGAGTGTATAATTTATGTTAGAGTGTATAAACCATGTTAGAGTGTATAAACCATGTTAGAGTGTATAATTTATGTTAGAGTGTATAAACCATGTTAGAGTGTATAAACCATGTTAGAGTGTATAAACCATGTTAGAGTGTATAAACCATGTTAGAGTGTATAAACCATGTTAGAGTGTATAAACCATGTTAGAGTGTATAATCCATGTGTATAATCTACGTGTTGTGTGTGTCTATTTGTGTCCTCAGGTACAGACTGACGGCATTGGCAGTGGACAACCAGGCTGGTCCTCATCTAAACTACACCGTAGTTTTCATTGGAGCAGAGTCTGGCATCGTCCTTAAGGTTCTGGCAAAGACCTGGTCTGTTTCCTTGAACGACAGTCTGCTCCTGGAAGAGATTGACGTCTTCAACAAGGCCAAGTAAGAATGTCTGCACGTTAAGCTTCAACTGACCTTTATCTGACCTTTATCTGGCCTCCATTTTACCCACCTTTTAACCTGTCTTTCTCACTTCCACTAAAACTTTTTGTTGTTGAGTTTAACGTTTTTTTGTCCAGTGGGTTAAAGTTCTTTTAGGTCACTTGTGGCTGAATCTACTGAGACTGAAATGTTTGACAGACTTATCTGATGAACCTCTGATCAGGTTTCCTCACCCTCACCCCCTCACCCCTCCTCCCGCCAGGTGTCTGTCCGGCCGTGACGATGATAAGCGTGTTCGCTCTTTGCGTGTGGACAAAGACACACACAGCCTTTATGTGGCCTTTTCCAGCTGCGTCATCCGCATTCCCCTGAGCCGCTGTCAAAGACATTCAGCCTGCCACAAGTAAGTCAACAAACAAATATGTGAATGGGTGAATGTGAAGCTAATGTAAAGCGCTTTGAGCACCATGAAGGTGGAAAAGCGCTATATAAGTGCAGACCATTTACCATTTACCATATTACCCTGAGCCGCTGTCAAAGACATTCAGCCAACAAACAAACACACACACAAATACACAAACAAATACACAACCCTCCCAGGTTTCTGCATCTGTTCTAGTTTTATCATTAAGTCAATAATTACAGTGTGTGTGTATGTGTGCGTTCAGGTCCTGTGTTTCCTCCAGGGATCCATACTGTGGTTGGACGTCACATGGAACGTGTGAGCGAATCCAGCCTGGTGTCAAGTGAGTGTTCATCATTATTATTATTATTATTATTATTATTATTATTATTATTATTATTATTATTATTATTATTATTATTATTATTATTATTATTATTATTATTATTATTATTATTATTATTATTATTATTATTATTATTATTCAAACTGAACTACCAATACATATCTGATCAGACTTAAAATCAGACAGAATCACCTATAGAGGAACTTTGAACTGAATAAATCTGACCAATTAAACAAAAGTCAGACTTTAATTTTCTTTTCCAGTGTAAATTAAAGTAATTTTAATTTGGTGACATAAAAGTCACACTGGGTCTTTATGGGTTAAAATAAGTATTTTTATTCCACTGGTTGTTGTTGAAACTTTTCATCCATTTGTTTATTTGTTTGTTTCAGGAGTGATTACGAACAAGACGTTGAATTTGGAAACACTGCTCATTTGGGAGACTGTCAAAGTAAGAGCATCATGTCCATGTCATGTGTCCTAGAAACACACACACACACACACACACACACACACACACACACACACACACACACTTCCACTCCAGTAACAGTTCCATACATGAGTCTGTATTAACACACATTTACACTCAGTACATGTTCTGGAAGCTGCGATCAAATATGGACATGTACGATGAACGCCCATGTTCAGCCGGTGCAAATGCTAGAGGACTGAGCACGCTCAAACCCCCCCACCGATGATAGAGGACTGAGCACAACCCCCCCCCCCCCCAAAAAAAAAAAAACCACTCCAGGACTGAGCATGCCCCCCCTCAAAAAAAATAAAAAATTAAAAAACAAACCAAATGCTAGAGGATTGAGCACAAACCCCAGCTGTAAACTTGTCTTTTTCATTCTAGTCATTTTAATGTGAGGCATGTGTCCCTTGGTTTGTACCAGCTGAACATGAGCCCCCCAGGCTGAACCCAACAGAACCCAGCAGAACCAGAGAACCAAGACTATAGAAAAAAACAAAAAAACAAAACAGAGCTTTATGTAAAATGAAATACAAATCAAAGAGTGTTTTTAATCAGTATTATTGAAGGAAATAAACTGCACTCTTAGTGTTTTATAAGGTTACAATACTTTTGGATTTTTGGATTTTTTACTTATTTTAATTTGATTATTTTTCATTTAATTCATTTTTTTATTCAATAAATGTTTTCCCTTTTTTAATTAATAAAAAAAAGTATTTTTTTCTTTATTTTGTCTTTTTAAAAATATATTTTTAAAATGCTCCTTAATGGCTATTTTTTTGTTTGTTTTGTTTTATTTTGTTTAGTTTTCTTTACAAAATGTTGTTTTTTTTGTTTTTTTTATTATTAATATTTTAAATTATTTGTATATTTTTTGTGTCTTTTATCTTCCTCAGCGTCATATTCAAACTTTAATAACAAAAAAAGATGAAAACGTTGAGAATGTTATCCACAGTTTTTATACGCTTTACATTATAAACACACAATACAGTTTCAGTTAGTTATCTTTATTATTATTATTATTATTATTATTATTATTATTACTATAGTTTTTATTTTTTTAATAATAAAAATGTTTTTTCCCATTCTAGTTTGGGTCATTTGGTTGTTGTTGTTGTTTTTGGTTTTTTTTACAATAATAACCCTGGTGTCTTGTAGGATTTTTTTTCTTTTTATCCTAGCTTCTACTTCTGGATTTTACGCTTATACTGATTTCTTGTCCTTTGAATTCTTTTAGCATTTTTGGGCACTACATCAGCTCCAGATTACAAATCATTTGGTGACTCTACCTCTGGTTAGTTTGATCTTTTACGTTTCTTTCCTTGAGTTCAGCGTCTCCAACCCTTTGTCTTTCATTAATGTCTGCATCCAAACTAAACCTGATGAATGTTCACCGCACACACTCCATTTTCATCATCACTGCACAACAACACTTTCACCATCACTACCCCCCCCCCCCCCCACACACACACACACAGATTCGCCCCCACCCCTCATCTTTTCCTTCCGCCTTCATGCATGACCACCCACAGCCACTTTACTGTTGTCTAACCACTCCAACTATATTATTATTATTATTATTATTATTATTATTATTATTATTATTATTATTATTATTATTATTATTATTATTATTATTATTATTATTATTATTATTATTATTATTATTATTATTATTATTATAGATTATATAACTACATTCTATATTAAACCTCCTCAGACCCTGCATTCTCTTATGTGGACAAGACTTACACAGCTTTATTGAAGAAAAAATTTATAATCTTATCTGCTGTCAAATACATCACCACATTAAAAAAAATGCATCTGAAAAAAATTGCATTATACTGCTTCCAAAAAAGGAAATAATTTGCCATAAAAAAGTCAAAACTAGTGGTTTCCTGGGTATTATTATTATTATTATTATTATTATTATTATTATTATTATTATTATTGTTATTATTATTATTATTATTATTATTATTATTATTATTATTATTATTATTATTATTATTATTATTATTATTATTATTATTATTATAGATTCAATAAATATATTTTATATTATTTATAGATTTTATAACTAGATTCTCTTCAAAACTTATTTATTGAAATAAACTTAAACTTAATTATTGAAATAAAAAATTTAATGTGACCTTAAGTGTATTTGTGTCATTTTTAGTCCAAATATATGATTTGATTTCAAATCAGACAGAATCACCTACAGAGGAACTTTTCAGCTCTTGAGCTACATCTTATAAAATGTTATTTTAATAAATATTACCAAGATCATTTTCACTTGTTCCATTGACAGATTTTGAGTTTTTTGCTTAATTCAAGATTTTTTTATTTTTTTTTTGCATAATAAATATTTTTTGCTTAATTAATTATTTAGTTTTGCTTAACACAATATTATTGTTGTTTTTTTTTGCTTAATTCAAGCAAGATATATATATATATATATATATATATATATATATATATATATATATATATATATATATATATATATATATATATATTATTTTTTTTTTTTTTTTAAATATAATTCAAGCTTAAAATTGTCCCAGTAGAAGCAGGTAAACTGATCTTGGTCAGATTCCTTTAAATCTCATTTGTCCACATCTATTGTCTTTAAATCAGTTCTTCTATCTGACTGAAAAGTTCCTCTGTAGGTGATTCTGATTTTAAGTCTGATCACATATTTGGACTAAAAATGAAACTTAATGATACTTAAGGTCAGACTCAGATTTATTCCAGTGTGACTTTTTGTTTTTCATTTCCTTGCACACTAACTGACCCGAAAAAATGACCCGTTGCTGTTGCCTTCTAACTGGGCTAAAGTTTCCCAGCACGTTTGCAGCATTTGTTAACCCTTTGTTTGTCACCACAGACATGGCCTTTGCATCAGTCACTGTCCAGCCCAGTGGGCCCATTCTTCCCCCAGTACTCACACCCACTCAGAGCCCCAGTCCGGCTCCAGAGCTCTACGACCCAGGCTTTGTGCTCCAGGATGACCCCTCCACCTCCAATTCTTTAGACTCTATCCCAGGGGGCCAAGAGGGTAAGGCCCACAGAGGCAGCCCGCATGCCCGCTTCCGGTCCGTTCTGATGGTCCACTTTGGGTCCGTTGTAATGGTCCACTTCCTGTCCGTTCTGACAATCTAATCTAGTTCTGACGGTCCAGTCTAGGATCTGTAGAACTACACTCGCAAATGCAAACATGTACATAATCAGACAGTCAAGTGTTTTGTCTGGTAATAGTCAGTGTGATTAGGATTGTCCCCATCCAGTTCTATCAAACCATCAGTCCAGTCCACCTTCACTAAAACATGCTTCACCTTCTGTCAACTCACTGTTTCACACATAGTTTTTAGTGTAATAGAACACACATTATGTAGTGTGTTCTGATTGGCTGAGGGACTGTAGACCGTTGTCAATCAGTACAGCATTTAGCTTAAACAAATTTACATAAATGTTCAATATATGTTGAATTAAGCAAAAAAATCCTCAATTAAGAAAAAAAGAACATCTTGTATTAATAAAAAAAGACCATCCAGACCTCACAGTGATGTCTTACTATCAACAAAAGGGAGTCATTCAATAGATCATAAAATCAGAATTTAAATCTGTTGAGAATTAAGGGAGGAGAAGTTGTAAACAAATTGTTTACAAAGGTAAATTTTGACAAACAAAGTGATAAGTTTTGTGCTTAATGCTTAGATCTATCTAATGAATGAATCAGAATTGAAATCTGTTGAGAATTGAGGGAAGAGAAGTGGTTTTAGTGAATTGTGGATGACAACGCCGATGAGGAACGGACAAAGCGCGATGGCAATAGCTTATCGTAACTTTGTCCAGATGAGCTAAACAAAGAAAAAAACATTTTGAATTAAGCAAAAAATCTTTAATTGATCAAAGTAATTCTTAAATTAAGAAGAGTGTTTAATGAGCACACACACACATATATATATATATATATATATATATATATATATATATATATATATATATATATATATATATATATATGCTGAAGTGCTGAACGATTTGGATAGTAAGTGAGTAAGTTTTTGTCAGACCTGCTGTTACTAACTATTGTTCTGCTTGAAGAACATCACTGCATCACACCTTTTCCAATATTCAGTCTATAAAATAAGGGATAAAAGTATGGCTGATATTACATTGGATCAATATCGGTATTAGCCAATACTGAAGGCTGTAATATCAGTATGGTACCAGAGGATGTATGGGGACATCCCTAAGTGTCACTGGTGATTATGTTCCTGTTCATGTTTGCATATGAGAATCCACTCGTTTTACACTTATTCTTTCTTGCAAAAATGTTGCAAAAATGTTGTAAATCTTCCTTTCTTTCTTTCTTTTATGCAACACTAGTTTCTCTATAGACATTTAACCTTGGCTCACAATTCCGACTCTTCGTTTGGGTTTGAGCTCTGCCGCTGCCTACCCGTGTAGATCTGTTAACTCTGGTTCTGTTAACTCTGGATCTGTTAACTCTAGATCTGTTAACTCTAGATCTGTTAACTCTGGATCTGTTAACTCTAGATCTGTTAACTCTGGAACTGTTAACTCTAGATCTAGAACTCTGGCTGGTAGATGATTGGCTGGGCCTGGCCTTAGCCCCGCCCACCCCTGGGTGGGTGACTAACTCTTTCCATGTCTGTGGTTACTAACAAACCTGTGGAAATTCCACAGCAGTCGTAGCTCCTCCAAAATAAACTCCACCTCTTCCTGTTTCCTCTAAACATCTCCTGGATGGTTGATCTGTTCTGCAAAAAGATTGATTTGGTGTTCTTTCCTAAACCAGACTGTTCTAGACCAGACTATTCTAGAACCTCTTCACTTTTGGTTAAATGCTTGATAATGGATGACGGCAACACTCTGGGTCTTTTCTTTCTCTGTGAATGAACATTAACACGTCACTGTTTCTTACTGACGGTGAAATGGATGTGGGTCTGAACATTGTTTTCACTGTAAAAAATATACATTTGACCTTAAGTGTATTAATCTCATTTTTAGTCCAAATATCTGATCAGACTTAAAATCAGACAGAATCACCTCCAGAGGAACTTTACAGTCAGATAGAAGAACTGATTTATAGACAATAGTTCTGGACAAATCTAACTGAAGAAATGTGACCAACATTATTTTCCTTCTTCCACTGAAAGATTAGTTGTTTTCAATTCACAAAAAATTATGAATTAAGCAAAAAAAATCTTACCAACTTAATTTTCACTTGTTCCATTGGGATATTTTTTATTTCTTGAATTAAGCAAAAAAAAAAGAAAAAGAAAAAAAGAAACTTGAAAAAAGACTTAATCACAAAAATGTTTAATTAAGTAAAAAACAACAGCAACCTTGAATTACTTTTTCCATTCAATTATTTTTTTTTGCTCAATTCCAGCTTTGTTTTTTTCATAATTCAAGCAACAACAAAAAAATCTAATAAAATACAATCTTCCAGTGGAATTTATGTTGGTCAGATTTCCTAAATCAGATTCTGTTGACATCTGTTGTCTATAAATCAGTTCTTCTATCTGACATAAAAGTTCCTCTGTAGGTGATTCTGTCTGATGTTAAGTCTGATCAGATATTTGGACTAAAAATTAGACAGACAGATAGACAGATAGATAGATAGATAGATAGATAGATAGATAGATAGATAGATAGATAGATAGATAGATAGATAGATAGATAGATAGATAGATAGATAGATAGATAGATAGATAGATAGATAGATAGATAGATAGATAGATAGATAGATAGATAGATAGATAGATAGATAGATAGATAGATAGATAGATAGATAGATAGATAGATAGATCGATCGATCGATCATGGGGAAATAAAAAATACACTTAAGGTCAGAGATATATTTTTTAGTGCACCATATTTATTTTTCATCTGGGTTTAGATGAATTAAAGTTTTAATATTTATGACCTTGTCGTTGTGGTTGAGTGGGTTTTTTGTATTGGGGGTAAAGCTGAAATTCATGCATGGCTGTTTTCACACAAACATGCACATTTCTGCTGATTCAGGGGGTGTATGGGGGGTGGGGGTGGGGGGGTGTCTTCTGAGCAGGGGGTTAACAGACGCCTTCATGTGTGGCAGGTGTGTGGGACATCCAGGCAGGTGATACCAACCAGATGGTCCACATGAACATCCTCATCACCTGCGTGTTCGCTGCCTTTCTCTTGGGCGCTCTGCTGGCCGGTCTGATCGTCTTCTGCTACAGAGATTCATTTCTGCGGAAACCCAGACACGCCCAGAAGGAGGTGGAGTCTGCACCGTCCTGCTCCGACTCCACTGGAAGCTTCGTCAAGCTCAACGGCGTCTTTGACAGTCCTGTTAAGGTAAACAACAACTAGCATGTTAGATCCAACACCACATTTCCTTCCAAAATACCAAGAACCTTTATTTATTCCAACAAATCGATCTCAGGGACTAAAAAAAATGGCCCTAATGCTAATAGTCGCTTTACCATTGGACATCTGTGCAAAACTACTGATGTTGTTTTTTCCATTAAATCACACATGCAAAGATTTGTTTCGTTATTATCGTAGATGACACGAGAAGTTATTCCATAAACATGGAGATGAATGTAAATATCCTGTTGTTTTATCCATTCACATTATTGCTGTCAAATTATGAAAATTAATCCCAGAGTTGTGATTAATTTCGATTAATAGTGATTAAATATGAATTTTTAATCTATATTAACTCTATTTAATGTCTCAAGTAAGAAGGACTACCAGGTCAACAGTTGAATTTTGTCATTTTCCAGGACTACCAGGCCAACCTGGACTCTCCAAAGCTCTACACGAACCTGCTGAGCAAAGACATGAACGCCTCCAGCGCTGACACCAAAACCATGATCCTGCGTGACGGTTGTCAGCCTCCAGAACTGGCTGCGCTGCCAACCCCTGAGTCCACCCCAGTCCTGCAGCAGAAAGGTCTGCAGCCCGTCAAGAACCAGTGGGAACGGGCCTCTGGGAAGGCTGGGGGGCCCCGCAAGGACCCCAACCCATTAGCTAAGAGTCCTCAGTTCCTGCCTTCCTCTCCTGCTCATCCTCATCCTCATCCTCATCCTCATCCTCATTCCCACCACCCTCCACTTGCCCTGGGACACTCCCACATCCCTAGTGCGGTGGTCCTGCCCAATGCCACCCATGAGCATCCCAACCTGGACGACGGAGAGGAACCCCCGCTGCAATCGTCTGAACAGAAGCTGAGGAACCCAGAGTGTAAAGGAAGCCGAAAAGAGCAGAAGCGTTCTGTGGATGCCAGGAACACGCTCAACGACCTTTTAAAACATCTCAATGACTCTGTGGCCAACCCCAAGGCCATTCTGCAGGAGGGGCCCGGGCCAGGACCTCGCTCACGCCAACACCTCACACTGGAGCCCATGGAGGAGCTGACGGAAATACCTCCCAAGGTGCCCAGCCGGGAGGCCTCCCTTTACTCGCCGTCCTCCTCCCTGCCACGGCACAGCCCCACCAAGAGAGTGGATGTGCCCATGGCAACCACGCCCACCACGCCTACGGGCAGCCTGAGCATGGGGGGGACCCTGGAGAGACAAAGAGGGGGGTACCAGCTCCACCGGAGTGCCTCCCACAGGCATTCCTTATCCACCTCCCCAAATGGAGTCACCATGGGGGTGTCTGTAAGTCGACAACACAGTATGAACAGAGGGGGTTACATGCCCCCCACCCCCCCCTCTAGACTGGACTCCCACAGTGGAGTCATGGGGGCGGGGCTACACCCTATGTCCCCACAGGGGAGCTACAGTGCACATGGCTCCCTCCCTCGTACAGGACTAAAAAGGACCCCCTCCCTTAAGCCAGATGTGCCCCCCAAACCCAACGGGTTCTCCCCACAGACTTCACAGATGCGAGTAGTCAACAAGTACAGTTACTGACCCCCTGACCCCAATAACCCCCTGACTCCCACTGACCCAGCTCTGGTTTGACTGTACTGAGGAATCAGGGAGGGGGTGGGGCTATGGACAGGGTAAGGCCCACTGTGTGTTTTGTACGGACTGGAGGTTTGTCCGCTCTCCAGTGATATGCACATTCAGTCCAAATAAAAAAGGGAAAATCACACACGTGGCCAAAGATCCTCCTCAGAGCACTGGAAAAATGTAACTCTGACACTGTGGTTTGGATTCATCTTTACTTAAATATATGATCAGATTAAAAACAGACAGAATCACCGACAGATGAACTTTTTAGTCAGATAGAAGAACTGCTTTATAGACAATAGATCAATAGATCTGAACTAATCTGACTGAAGAAATCTGACCAACATCAGTTAAACTGGTTCCAGCAGAAAATGTATTATGCTTGAATTAAGCAAAAAATAAAATAAAATCTTGAAGCAAAATAAACAAATATGTATTAAGCCAAAATCTTACCAAGACAATTTTCAGTTGGTCCATTGACATTGACGTCCATCTCCATTGGTCTTTATGTTGCTTGAATTAAGTGAAAAAAAAAAATCTTCTTTTTTTTCTTTTGCTTAATTCAAAACTTTTATTTTTGCTTAATTCAAGCAACAAAGTTCAGATCTATTGTCTATGAATCAGTTCTTCTATCTGACTAAAACGTTCATCTGTAGGTTGTTGTTAAGTCTGATCACATATTTGGATGAAAATTGAGACAAATACACTCAAGGTCAGATTTAGATTTTTTTTTTTATTATTTTTTTATTTTGTGCTGCCTATGTTTCCATCTCTCTCATGTTAGAACCACAGAATGAATCTGCATTTGGATCCAGTGTTTCCCATTCTAACCTGAAGTACAACACCTGTGTGTGTGTGTGTGTGTGTGTGTGTGTGTGTGTGTGTGTGTGTGTGTGTGTGTGTGTGTGTGTGTGTGTGTGTATGCCTGTATTCCTATTTTTATGGGGACATTTATCTATTTACACAGTTACACCATGGGGACCTCCATCACCATGGGGACCAAAATTCAGGTCCCCATAAAGATTAAATATAAATGTAGGTCCTCACTAGTAAAATATAAATCTGTGTGAAGTATGCAAATTTATGCAAATGATGTGACCCTATAAAGACATTAACTTTTTTTTTTTCCGGAAGTCCCCATAAAGCATGAGCAAAACAGATGCAAAGTGAAACATTTGAAAATGTGTTTCCTTTTTCATTATTTTTTTTTTAAATTTGTGCTTATTTTTTTCATTTTATTAGTATTATTTTTAAAGTTAATTAATTAATTTAGTCTTCATATTTAAATTAAAATTTTACTATTTTAAAAAACATGTTTACTTGTTTTATTTATTTTATTTTTACTTTTTTTGGTTTTATTTTACTTATGGGATAGAGGGTGGGGTTTATACTCACTATCCAATGACTATTTCACCTACAAGTGATGATTACAAACTTGGTCCTCATGAGACATGGAAACCAGTGTGTGTGTGTGTGTGTGTGTGTGTGTGTGTGTGTGCGCAGCAGCAGCAGGTCACAACAGTGGAATACTTGAAGAATGGTTGTCATTTGTTGCTGCCCTTGAGCACCGTCTTCCCTCTAATGTGAAGTGAAGTGTGTCGGTACGACAGCTGAGGGCAGAACAAGACATTAACTAATCACTAAAACAGATACCGTTGTTTTCAAAAAGGTGCAGCAGTGAAAGAAAGAAAGAAAGAAAGGGCAGTAAAATGTCAGTGTCACTTTGTGTGAATGTGTGTGTAGACTGGTTTGTGTACATACAGTATTACACTGTAAAAAAATCTAAATCTGACGTTAGGTGTATTTGTCTCATTTCTAGTCCAAATATCAGAATCACCTACAGAGGAACTTTTCAGTCAGATAGAAGAACTGATTTATAGACAATAGTTCTGGACGAATCTGATTTAAAGAAATCTGACCAAGATCAGTTTAACTGGTTCCACTGGAACATTTATTCATGGTTGAATTACACAAAAAAATGTTGGGTTACACATTTGCATTACAAAATTAAGCAAAAAAATAAAAAAAATTTTTTAATGATTGAATTAAGCAAAAACTTATTTAATTAAGCAACAAAAATTTAATCAACCCAAAAACATACATATTGAATTAAGCCAAAAAAAATTGGAAGAAATAAAAAAAATATATATTATTTTTTTTTAATCTTGAATTAACCTGCTTCCTCTGGAAAAGATTTTTATGCTTGAATTAAGCAAAAAAAAAATTTAATCAAACAAAAAATAATTGAATGACGCCAAAAGATTCTTGAATTAAACAAAAACAAAGAAATAAATACATCTCGAATTAAACTAAAATCTAACCTAACCAAGATAAGTTTGACTTCTTGAATTCATATTTGCTTGAATTAAGCAAAAAAAAAAAAGAATTGAATCTTGAATCAGCTATTTGTCGTAGAAATGAGACGAACAGCTTGTGTCAGGTTGATGTTTTTACAGTGTAGGCCTGGGCTTCTCCAGTGCTGCCACATGGCAGAGGATGCACCTTAACACCTGTCATTGATCGCAGTCACTGTCAGCCATTTCAACATGATTATCTGTTTTTTTTTAAATCCTATTTTGAAGCTTTGAACCGAGCCTCAACCGGATGTGTTGTCATTTTCTGTAGCGTTTAGGTGCTTCAGTTTGGCCGAGGGCAGTTTTTAGGAGAGGAATTCACTGGGAAACCTGCTTACATTTATCAGATCTTTGCTGCTATTGGTTTAGACATAGATGTGGGTCATGTGGTACACGTCTACACATGCATTTGTTTGGAATAAACCAGAATAAAAACAGCTCCTGGTGTGGGTGTGCACATCTACTCCTGTTTGTGTGAGAGGTTTTAAGCAGTTTAACCCTTTAACTCCTGAGATAGTAGCAGTTCTACAGTGAAAAAAAAAAGAAAGAAAGAAAATAAGCAACAAAATTATATGAAATGATAAAGTAACATGAACAAAGTATGACACAAATGGAGCAAAATGTAATACAATAAAAAACAAAATGTCAAAAAATAAACAGGATAAAAAAAAAACAGCCAGAGTGACAAAAAAATGAACGATAAACCAATAAAATAATAAGTGATATGAACAAAATAAGAACAAACTTGAGGAAAATGTGATACAATAAAAAACACAATGTCCAAACATAACCAGAATAAGCAAGAAAATGAACAAAACAGCCAAAGTGACAAAAAAAAACAACAAATATGAATAAATTAACAAAATGATAAATCACATGAACATAATTGAAGAAAAAATAATAAAGACAAAACCAAAATGCTGAAAAATAAACAGAATAAGCAATAAAATGAACAAAAAATAATAAATATTTACAAAATAATAAATAATGTGGAAAAATATGCAAAAAAAAAAAAAGTTTTAAAAAATTTCTGACTTTTTCCCCTCTTAGAATGACTGACTTTAAACTCAGAATAATTCCTTTTGTTCTCCCACTTACACCTGTTTTTCTTCATATGTTCACCTTTTTTCCCCCTTTCTTCATAATTCCCCCATTTTTTCCCTTAGGACAAAAAGGTTTTGTTATTATTATGACACATTATGAAATGTTTTTCTCACAATAACCATAATAAAAACATCTATTGGACTTTAATGTTCCAGAACATTCACCACAGACTCATCAGGAGCTAAAGGGTTAAAACAAACCAACAGTCTGCTTTTCCTCATATCCTTCTACATCCACATCTATTTAAAGCATATTTAACTGCGGTGGATGGAACAGCTGATGTTCCCTGTGCAGCTTCTGTTCGTGTAATATCTACTCCACTTTTACTGTTGTGTCCAAATGCGTCATGCTGGGAATGACCACTTCCTGTATTTACTCAAAAACTACAAAAAAGAACTAGGAATATTTTTAGGCGAGTGAACCTGAATCTGTGCATCGTGTGCCTTATTCACTAAACTACCGTAGATAATATCGGCTTATGTCAATTTGGTCGTCTGTACCGTTTGTCATTTACTATATAAATCATTTTATTTTATAGAAGTGATTTGAAATCTACGACGGCGTATTGGGGCCACACGAGAAAATAAAAACACTTGTCGCTACGAGAATAAAGTCGTAAAAATATTAAGAGAAATTTATGAGAATAAAGTCAAATCCAAAAAGAGTCATAATTTTACAAGAATGATATCATATATTATGAGAATAATTTTGCTATATATACAGAATTAATTAATTAATAACGAGAATAATTTTAAGAATAGGCAGGAAAGGTCATAATCCATGGGTACTTCCCCACCCACTCCTCTCGGTACCTGCATTACAGCGTTTCCTTTTCAACACCGTGTTGGGTTTACCAGCCATGTCCAATGAATGAACATTAGCTTATCGTCAGCATATATTCACACCTAACTGTAGAACGTAAAGAAAATAAACCAAATAAATTAATTGTAGGTGGAGCCTTAGAAGCCGTCAGTCAAATCAACCTATAATAATTAATCAGGATTCTGTATGAGAGTCATTTTCGGGGCCTTTACAGCTGAATTTAGGATTTGGAACAACACTTGTTACACACATGTTACGCTGTCCTGAATTTTGCCGGATGTCTGGTCATCCAGTTTTAGTGACAAATTGTAGAGTTTAATAACATAAATGCAGCCAATAATGCAATAAATGAGCGTTTTTTGAAATGTAACAGGCTGATGACATAACTGCCGAATAATGTCATAAAATCCTAAAACAATATCATAATAACTTCTTACTGGCCAGTTATTAGATTATTGGCTGTTATTGTGTTACTGGTTATTGCATTATTGGCCTCTTCACAAGTGTTGCGCTCTTTTCTCGTGGTCCTAATACGCTGTCATAGAACTCAGCAGCAGAACGTGTGTCAGAAAATGACAAATTTAATTAAAATGAAACAATAGAGAAAACGTGTTGGATTCCAAACATTCCGATGTTCTTCAGAGAACAGAGGGATTTGTCTCCTTTTACTGTCAGTGAAGGAAAGAAGGGTGTGAGCGCCACCATGCAGAAGTGCAGTGCAGTGAATGTATACTGTGAACGGCTGTGGGGGGCCCTGGGGGTGTGGGGTGGGGTTTGGCTGTGCCCTGGCACTGTGGAGGGTTAGGGGTTCACACCACAGCTGTGTGTGTTTGTTGAGCAACATTCTGTAAAAAACGCCTAAAATGTTATAACTATTTCATTTCATTTTGTTGACCTGTTTGTAATAAACTTTCCCACATTATGTAATAACTCATACAGGGTGTAACCCACCTTCACCCATTGTAGCTGGATTAGGACCCCATCAACCCTCATGACCCTAGTGAGGAAAAAGCGGGTTCAGATGACGAGAGAGAGAGAGAGATAATAAAAGTTTATTCGTTTGTTAATTGTATTTTATTTGACTTTCCAGAAGCCAATCCTATTATTAGTATCAATCTATTAGCTTAGCAACAGTGCTGAGTCACTACACTAAGGTTGGATTAACACATAATGTACTACAAATTCATGATTTTTGATTTTGTTTGATGAAAATGTTCAATGCGTTGGGACATTTTATTACAAACTGAAATGAAAAGGTTCTTACATTTTGGACGTTTAATTAGAAAATGCCGCTGAACAGTGTTAGCATGAATGCTAAGCACACAATGGCAGGTGGTCTATTTCAGCCACACAGGAAGCTTTCCCATTGGCCGCTGGTCTGAACCAGAGGGAGGGACAGTCCAACACAATCACACCTGAGCGTCAGTTGACTGTTTTTAGCCCAAAGCCACATTTTGTTTACAGGTGATGATTGTATGTAAAGATTTTCTAGCGGTCATCCACCCAGTGTTCGGGCTCTTTTGTGTACTTTTGTGTACTCCACACACCTGACATACACGACACGACTGCCTTGTACATTGCAATATGAACTGGGTTTTTCTGTTGCAATCGTCGGAATTGAAGCCTTTCTCTTTCAGTGTGAGGGTCTATGTAGAACCTGGAAACATTCAGAAACATGTTAGAAAACCTGTGGAATAATAATAAAAAGTAAATAAATATAATAATGGATTAGATTTCTGTAGCTCTTTTCAAGGCACCCACTCATAAGGTTCTTGTCTAGCTTCTTGTCTCCATATAATATTGAATACTATCTATAGGTTATTCACCCCCACACTTCTGCAAAGCTTCCATCATGGTTCCGACAGGTTCCAGGTTTTAAACAGATCCTCAGTCTGAGCTCTGTGTATTTGCAGATGAAGCAGAATTTGTCGTATACTTTTTGATTTAAATACTGTGCGATGTGGTGATGTAAGGCCAGCTGAATATATATATATATATATATATATATATATATATATATATATATATATATATATATATATATATATATATCTGACCATCAGAGTATTTGAGCGTGTAGATATGTGTAGATAGGTTGTAAAGCTGTACTGTGAATGTGTAAATAATGGTCTTTGTTTCATGCAATTTTTGGTTGTTTTTTTTTTAACACAGCATGTATAGTTGAAATAAAATATTACTGCACAGAAAAAGCTTCAGGTTTTTCTTTGACTTGAAAATCACTTTCCTCTATTGAATTTAGCTTTCAATTTATTATTAGGCCCGAGCACGAACATACCATGTAGGCGAGGGACTATTAACACCGAATGATTCAGTTATTATTATTATTATCTTTCCTGGACACTTTGTCCCTGAATTTTATTTGACCCAAATATTCAAGCCCAGCAAAAAATATCATTATTTGAAGTCGCCAAGAAAAAATTCTTGTACAACAACTTGGCCAGAGCCCCTACAAAATGGAAAAAATTATGTGTCTCAAAATTCATGAAAAAAAAAAACAAAAAAAAAACATGAAACGTGATGCACACTTAGCCCATTGTAGGACAAGTAAAAAATTCCACTTGAGTTAAAACCTAGTTCCACCAAGAACTCTTTGTGCAGTCCTGCTGATATACAACAGAAAAAATCTTTAAATCTGGTGTGTTAATGCTCACGTGCAATATCAATTTTTTCAACAACCATATGCAATATATTTTGTAGCACTACCATTCCTTACATTTCCCATTCTTTCTTACATTCAGCTGCTAGTTTCTGTTTCTGTACTTAACCGCCCAACTGTTCATAGTGTTCATAGTTTTTGTATATTTCTGTTTATATTACTTGTTTATATTGTTTATTTGATATTTAATGTATACTGTTTCTTTTTACTGATGCCCTCTTCTGCTGCTGTAATATGTGAATTTCCCCACTGCGGGACGAATAAAGGAAATCTTATCTTATCTTATCTTATCTTAAAACAAACCAAAATGAATACCTGTACTTGGTGTTTTTTCAACATGGCGGCTACCTGCTGCTAGATGAGAAGTAAATATACCGTTATCTCGACGTACTGTATTTGTATTAAAAAATAAATAAATAAACCAACAACCCAGCAGAACAGCCTGCTCAAGATCGGAAGCGGTAAGTATTCACAGTGGAGGACCTCGAGAATTTTATTGACGACTACTTCATCCGTTGCGTGATGGAAGACGCTAACCCGAGCAAGAGGAAGAAGGCAGAGTCCGCAACTGACACACAAGACCTGGAGGTCACGGATGTCCAGGTAAGTGTTCTAGAATCAATTAATAAAAAGCTTGATATCCTTAGTTTGCTTCACCAGGAAATAAAAGACCTGAAAGCAAGCCTGGAGTTCACCCACCAGCAGATAGCAGATCTACAGAGGGACAACACCGAACTCTGGTCCACGCTGATAGCGGTCTTGTCAGAGGTGGATAAGCTAAAAATCGAGAACACAACCCTGAGGGAGACCATCCTAGATATCCAGTCGAGGAGCATGCGGGACAACCTGATCTTCTTGGGTATCCCCGAGTCCACACCGGATAACGCAGAGACTCTTGTTAAAAACTTCATGGTGTCAGCGCTTAAAATCCCTGCAGAAACTGTTAATAACATCCCTTTCCACCCACCAGCTCAGACCCTGTGGAGGAAATTTAAAAAGAGAAGGATAGTTATATACCAACCACCTCTTTTTTTATCCAATAAAAAAAAACATCAAGTGTAGATTTTGGGAAAACACCACTGTTTAAGGTCATATCTCCCTGAAAGTAGCCCCAGTGTCCAACAGGTGACAAAAGTTGAAGTTGAGAATTTGTTGAAATTTTGTTGACACTTAAAATGGGACTACACTAATAAACATTTTCATCAAAAAGACTAAGACACCAAGACTAAAATTAAAATGGCTGTCAAAATTAACAATGTTAAAATGTTTAACTCAGAATAATCCATTATCATGATTCATCTGATTAATGTGTTAATTTTGAAAAAATTAGTAAATATTGAAAACAGCAGGACATGAACATGCTCACATTTGTCCAAACTGTTCCAAATCACTCACAGTGGAGCTCATAATGGTCAGCGTCCTAATTCAAGGAGCTGGGAACACCCCCCGCCTCACCCCCCTACACCCATTAACTTAACTTCCCTCAGTCTTTGTCCAGTATACGATGGAACCAAGGCACTGATCCCACAAAAGGAGGAGAAGAAGCAAACATAACAGCATTTTAACATTTCAAAAGAATAATAAGAGTGACAGCAGAAGGGTTGTTGGTTCAGGCGGTGTGCAGCAGGGCACTCACCGCGCTCCTACAGCTTTTTCAGAGACAAGGTCGTCTTTTGGAAGTTCGGCCAAGAGCCTTTGTGGTTCATCACTGCTGTCAGAATGACACTAGTGCGCCTTCATTTACTTTCAATAGGAACGCCTCCTAGCAACCTGGCTACACACACACACACACACACTGCTTTCTATGTCTCAGTCCGGACATGAGTCCAAGACCAGACTCAAGTCCTACAGCCCTGCTTTTAGCTCATGATTGTGACTTTTTACCTCATAATTTCAACTCTTTTTGTCAAAATTATACATTTTTTATCTCATATGTATGACTGTATCTCATAATCTTGACTTTTAATCTCACAAGTTTTACTTTTTATTTCATAATTATGCTTTTTTTATTTCACATAAGTCCCTTTTTTCTGTCATAATGATGACATTTCATCTAAATTGTGCCTTCTTTCCATTTTTCATAAATTTTCTGCTCATAGGCACAAGTAATTGTAACTAGATCTAAACAGGAACTCACTTTTAAAGGCTTTATGTTTGGATAATTTTGAATCTTTTCAGTTTTTTCCCAGTTAAATATTGTTTAATCCATGGCATGAAATGCAGTTTTACTTTTTAATTTATTACAATTGAGAAGTTGTAATTGTTTACTTTTACTTCAGTAAAGGAGTTGAATGAGTACTTCTACTTTTACCAAAGTATTTTTTTTCCACACAGGGACTTTTACTTAAGTACAGAGTAGGAGTACTTTGACCACCTCTGGTTTCTTTCATTTGTCTGTTTCTTTCATTAATCTCGTACAACACTGGTTGGGAGAGATTATTGTAATCGGTCTGTCTGTGTGTCTGTGTGTGTGTGTGTGTGTGTGTGTGTGTGTGCAGACATATCATGCTATAACTCAATGAATACTTGAGATATCACCATGAAATTACATGGGCATATACATATAGCTAATGTGCATCAGATGCAATGATCCATTTGAGCAAAGGTCAAGGTTTTAATTAGCAGAAAGGTCAAAATCACATTATTGGCTCTAATTCAAGAACAGGTTGTCATAGAAACTTGAGATGGGCACAAAATAGCGGCGTGATTAGGCATTCTCTGAATACCTGTTTGTTCATTTCGTTCATTTGTCCGTTTCTTTCATTTGTATGTTGGCTCGGTAATGCTCAGACAAACCCACAGTTCAGAACATGTGTTTATTATCATGTAAACGTGTGTTTGTTTAGACGTCAGACACAAAAAAAGAAAAGAAAAAAACACCAAGTGTTCACCAAAGTCATTCATCTGCAGTTCAGTCAGATAGAAGTCAATGGTACAAACTGAAAGAACACATGAACTCTTTCCCCATTTGGAGACACTTTGGCCCAATCCCAATTCACCCCATGGCCCCTCCCCCTTTGCCCTGCAGTTGCCCCTCCACCTTTTAGTGGTAGTGGGGTAAACTTTCCAACCCTTCCACATCTGTTACATCATCATCAGTCATCAATGTCGCCACAAACACAGGGGGCATATTTGTTTGGCCGTGGTTCATTTGGTAGAACGGGTCACCCAATACCCAAAGGGCTGATGGTTCTAATCCCTCTCTGTCCTGGCCAGTCCACTATGGCATTCACCGACTTCAGTTTATAATTTTGCTTAAAATCCTCCTTCTTACATAGAAGACTATTAATGATACCAGACCATCCCAACAAAACCCTGGTACCGGAACATTCTAACAGAACCCAGAAAGACTCTAAATATATCTGCCAACACATTTCGGCCAGTTTGTCACAGTAATTAGAGTTGTACATAAACAAATGTGTGGAAGGAAAGATGGAAGACGTTAAACAACACGACATTTGAGTACAAAAGAAGCTGAAGACAGAACAGTCGACACACTCTGCAGGTGTGTGGTTTTCTTTTCCACTTGCAGCTTTAAATACTGCATCAACATAAAGTGTACATTAGTCATGAATTTGGCTAGTTCTTCAGCTAGCACATTGGCTAGCTTGCAAGAAATATGTTAGGTACAAGTGTATTCCCTTCTTTCTTGAGTCTGTTTGCGCATAAGAAATAAAATGCAGAATTAATTTTTTTAATTAAAAATGTTTTTTTAGATGAAAATTAGGGTTGTCAAACTGTTGACATTTTTAATGAGATTAATCAATGAGGTTCTGTGGATTCATCATGATTAAATATCATTCATGCTTAATCTTTGCACTGGCAAAAATCTAAATCTAACCAATTGTGTGATCAGACTTAAAATCAGACAGAATCACCTACAGATGAACTTTTCAGTAAAATAGAAGAACTGATTTATAGACAATAGATCTGGTCAAACTGATTTAACTAATCAGACCAACATCATTTTCATTTTCATATTGGCAGATAAAACATTTTTGCCTAAAGATTTTCTTTTTTTTTCAATAATTCAACATCTTTCTTTTCTTTTTTGCTTGATTCAAGATTTTTTTCTAGTTAATTCAAGAAAAAATTATTAAATTAAGCAAAAAAAAAAGTTAGTCTTGATTATACTGTAGTACAAACTTCAAAATACATTCACAGACACATTCAGTCATTCTGCTCCAGATGAGTTAACTGCATTCAAATTTTTAATGAGATTAATCATGACGATGGATTAGCCTACGTTCATGCATACATTTTGGCAGCTTTATTAAAAATGAATGGCTTTTAATTGTCAATCAATATTAATCCACAGGAACCCTGTGATTGAAATCTGAATTTAAAAATGTATTATTTGACAACCCTATTATTATTATTATTATTATTATTATTATTATTATTATTATTATTATTATTATTATTATTATTATTATTATTATTATTATTTGGTAACAGAATACATCCCTTGGCCCCTCCCCATTTAAAGCCCAGTACTGCAGGGAGTCACCAGCCCCTTTTGTCGGTTTATGGGTCATCAGGTCTTCATCTGCTTTGCTGTTTTTCGACAGTATGTTAGAAATGTAAGTATAGTGGTTCCACTAAAACTCATTCATCTGTAGTCGTTCCTGTTTCCTTAAAAGCCCAGTGGTGAAAGCAGCGGTTACATTTACAAGGCGCAGTCATGGAAAAGTGTGTTAAGGCTTTTTCTTTGTGGGTTCCAGCGAGCACACGTTCTATCACTGATGCATGAAAATGTGAGCGAGTGTCCGAGTAATGCTCCATTTTACTGTGGAATTAAATGACAGGAGGGATTGAAAGGTTTTTGTGAGTTGGACTGAAAAAAAAACTTTTGGAGCTTTTGCCAAACTCTTTCTACAGTTGAGTAAAAACCTCCAAATCTATTCCATGTGCCGAGCGGCCTGTGCTGACAGCTGCTTAATGGCACACATTGGTTTGAAAAGTGAGTTAAAAATGCACAGAAGCCAAATGGAGGAAGTGGAGTAGGACTGTGTTAATGTGAAGGAATGGAAAAGACTGGATCCTCAGGCCTTGATGTGTAGATAGAAATATTTGGACTGAGGATAAACTGTGACAAAACATCTAATGAGAGGAAAATGAGTGCAGAGGAATTTCATGTTTCTTCAGAACTGACAAAGAGCAGCAGAGACAGGCAGAAGTAGGCTAACGCACATGCTACCCCATTTGCCCGAGGAGACAGAAGTAGGCTAACACACACACTAACACATTAGCTGGAGGAGGCAGAAGTAGCCTAATGCACATGCTAACTCATTAGCCTGAGGAGGCAGAAGTAGGCTAACACACATGCTAGCCCATTAGCCTGAGGAGGCAAAAGTAGCCTAATGCATGTGCTAACTCATTAGCCTGAGGAGGCAGAAGTAGGCTAACACACACACTAACGCATTAGCTTGAGGAGGCAGAAGTAGGCTAACGCACATGCTAACCCATTAGCCTGAGGAGGCAAAAGTAGCCTAATGCACATGCTAACTCATTAGCCTGAGGAGGCAGCAGTAGGCTAACACACATGCTAGCCCATTAACCTGAGGAGGCACAAGTAGGCACAAGACCTAGCCTATTAAACTAGAAAAACCCACCTAGCGACCAAAAGTATTTTTGCCTTGCATGTTGGTTTAGACTCGTTAAGCCTAGCATTAGCCACACCAGGCCGGCTAACCCAACCTACCAATCACAATGTGAGTTTTTTTAGTTTTTTCCCTGTTTAATTGTTTGGGGCGGGGCTTGACAGGAGGATGACACAGTCCTGCGACAGTGGAAAAAGCACAAGGTTTGATGGCTACGGTTAGAGCACAGCGGTGCCAACATGAGATGCACTGACATGTTTTTAACATATAGTAGTGTTATATCTTCTCTGGTAAATATTGACTTGATTATTGATCATTTGACTTTTTAAGCATGATTTTTAACTTCTGTTTCAGAAATGAAACAAGCTTAAATTGTTTATTTTTATGCATTTTTTCAAGAAACAATATAATAATGAGCGGCACCGTGGTGCAGTGGTTAGCACTCACAGACAGAAGGACCCTGGTTCGAATCCCACACCAGAACTTTCTGTGTGGAGTTTGTATGTTCTTCCTGTGTCTGGGTGGGTTTTCTCCAGGTACTCTAGTTTCCTCCCACCATCCAAACACATGCACTGATAGGTTAATTGGTTAATCTAAATTGTCCATAGGTGTGAATGTGAGAGTGATTGTTTGTCTATATATGTTCAGCCCTGAGATGAACTAGAGACTCATATAGGGTGTACCCTACCTTCAACCATTGTAGCTGAATTAGGCCCCCAGTGATCATAGTGAGGATAAAGCGGGTTCAGATGACGAGAGACAATATAATAATAATGAAAGTGATATCTTAGTGTAATTATTAGCTCAGGTTAGTTTATTATTTGTGATGTAAATAGTGTGTATTGTGCACACCTGCATGTAGCTGGTAGATAAATCTGATATAAAACATCTCTTCTCTTTGAGATTCATGTATTTGTTGATTGTCCCTGACAAATAAACAATAAACTAAAGTCTAAAACTGAAAATTGGAATGAGAACTGTGTTTAAATATTTCAGATGATGAATGGTTAAACATTTGGTGAACACAGCAGACATCTACATCATTGTTGGAAGAACGTGATGAGATTCTTAGTCAAATCCAGAATTAGAAATAAATGGTACATGTTCTGCACTTATATAGTTCTTTTCCACCTTCATGGCGCTCAGAGTGCTTTACATTAGCCTCACATTCACCCATTCACACACACACTCATATACCAGTAGGTTTCTAAGGTTCTGTCAGTCCTACTGGGAGCCTAAGTCAGGGTTCAGTGTCTTGCCCAAGGACACTTTGACATGTGGACAGCCAGAGCCGGGACACAAACCGCCAACCCACTCTACCAACTGAGCTACAACCACCCTATAATAAGCAAAGATCAACAATAGCACAGCCATATTGAAGAAAATGTGGTGATATGAATGTTGACCATGCTCATGTATTTTGGTTTTGTCCTAAACCTGGGAGGCAGAGCCTTTTCTGTAGCCGCCCCAAACCTCTGGAACTCACTCCCCCCAGCCATTGTGTCACTCTTCCGACCTCAACACTTTTAAATCCCTTTTAAAAACTAATTTATTTAAGTATTGTAAAGTGTCTTTGAGTGCCATGAAAAGCGCTATACAAATTATTATTTATTATTATTATTATTATTAAAATCATTTATTTTTTGGAGAAAGTTCACCAGGTACAGGCACATTTCTGTTATTTTGTACATGGGAGGCTGTGGTTCAGTTGGTAGAGTGGGTAGCCCAATGACCGAGAGGTTGGCTGTTCGCGTCCCGGCTCTGGCTGTCCACATGTCAAAGTGTCCTTGGGCAAGACACTGAACCCTGACTTAGGCCCCCAGTAGGACTTACCATAGATCTTAGAAACCTACTGGTGTATGAGTGTGTGTGTGAATGGGTGAATGAGATGCTAATGTAAAGCGCTTTGAGCACCATGAAGGTGGAAAAGTGCAGTCCATTTACATATTATATAAACAAATAGTATGTGAATGAATATATTTCTAGCTTTTATTTGTTTAGATTTTACTGATTAGGACTTTTACAACTTCAGAAAACTCATTTTCAAACAATATTCCAATTTTCTGTGTACTTGGGTTTGAGGTTTTAATAAGCTGTAAATTATAATCGACAAAATGACAACAAATGAATGCTCTAGATATCCCACTGTGTATGTCATAAGTCTATAAAATGTGTTGGTTTCACCATTTATGTTGAATTACCTGAATAAAACAACTTTTATACTATATTCTAATTTTCCCAATCGTACCTGTAATTACTATTTTCTCATCTATAATATACCCAGGTCAATTGTACTGTTGTATCCGGCCAATATGTTTGGCAATGTTATATTAAAAGAAGACATATATTTGTTGAACACTTTGGTAACAGCCTGTAAGAAGAGAATCACCTCTCAGCTCCACCTCTGAATCTTTTTTTAAATATTTTCAGCAGTGACAAAATCATGTGACCGTGCACTACCAAGATGGCGATGGTGGGAACCGTCCATTTTGCTTCATTTCAGCTTCAGAAACCAGTGGCTTCATCCACTTTTTTCATAAACAGCCTATGCTTGGACAACATTCCCACGAAAGCATTTATATGGATTTGGAAATGTCCATATTAACCAAACTAAAGTTAATATGGAAGGAATTTCTTTAAGTGCCTGTAAATGTACTGAGTGAGAGGAGTGATATGATAGCAACCAGATGAACTTTGACATGAATTAAACAAATGTTTGAGGCAATGAATCTGCCTCCAAACTTTTTTACATTTATTTTACAGCTGTATTTATACACACTCAGTACAATACTGTGTCTTGTTGTTTTTTTGTTACTGTATTCTGTCTTGTCCTTAATTTCATGTTGTTTTGTTATACCTCAGTTTTTTTTGGCACTATTAGATTTGATCTTTTATTCTCTTTTATATTTATACTTTATTATATTCACATATTTTGTACATATGACTTTGTTACCTAGTAGCTTTTTTGTACTCTGTTTGTAATTATTGAGCGTTTGCACGAAACGTGAGAGGATGTAATTTCATCTGTGCTGTATGTTGTGCATATGGCACATTTGACAATAAAGTTGACTTTGACTTTATTGCAATTATTGGAATTCCTTTAAGAATCATTTCACATGTAGTTTTTATATTTTCTATATTTTGTACATAAGTATGAAAAATAAAATATAAAAAAGAACAAAGTGTCCATCTGATGGTTCCACAACATTAAGCCTGTTTTTTTCTGAAGGGAAATAAACCACTTAATGTGCCCCCCCCCCCCCCTTCAGCCTGACTCAGACTCCTTCTAGTGTGGGTGTTCTGTGTAAACCACTGGATTACACCAGCTGCTTGATGACTGAAGCTCAACCTGCTATTACGATGCTTTGTCATGGTGGGAAACTTGTCCTGGCAGGCACGCACCCTGTGACACACCCTGATGGGAACACCCTTTACCCCCCCCCCCCCAGGGGTAACAGGACTGTACACATCACAGCCACTGAGGCCCCCATTACCTGCAGAAGCGTGAGTCTAAGAACGCCTGTGATGCACAAACACAGATTCCATCATAAACAGCCTCTAATGTGGGTTTAGCCTCTGGCCAAAAATTGCAGATGAAGGAGCAGGACACTTAAAACGAAAAAAAAAAAAAAATGTCAACACAGGGAGTAATAGTTGTACACTGAACAAAGACCACTTTAATGACAGTTTCAAATCCCAGGCTGATCAAAGCAGACTTTTCTGACTGTAACATAGTTATTATAGCCGTGTTAAATCCTGATAAACTGTGAGGTGGCGCCCCCTTGTGACACAAGATATTTAAGTATTCTAAGGTTATTAATTTGAATAGTAACGTTACTTATATGAATATTCTTCCTTGTTCTGCTAACTTCGTTGTCACCTGGCATTGTTACCTCCGTGAAGGAGCTTATGTTTTACCATGCGTTTGTTTATCTGTCTGTCTGTCTGTCTGTCTGTCAGTCAGCAAGATCACTCAAAAAGTTATGGACAGATTTTGATGAAACTTTCAGAGATGATGGATAATGCATCAAGGAAAAAAACATTATATTTTGAGCTATAAAGGTCAAAGGTCACAGTGAAGGTCAACAGCTAAAACACATCAAGATAGTATCACGCATTTTTTTGCATTCACTTTATCATTAGATGACATAACACCGATAGGTTCAATGACGTCACGTTTTGACGTCATATTACGTCAAGCGAATGGTATATTTGCAAAATGTATGACCTTTAGCAGGGATATTGACATATTTTGTTATATCCGAGAATAACTTGTGCTTCATATTTAACATTAGATCTAACATGTGAACATGAGTGGAGTTTAATCCATTATAGTTTTGGGTGGGACCACTGTCAAGACTAAATGCACCATTGGAAATACCCCTCTACATTTTGCAATTAGCAGAAATATTTTCCAGATTGCAGAAGAAAAATTTTATAACTTGCAGTTTTGCGTAATAATAAAAATCAGTCTTGGGATTTAATGGTTTACCATATGTCAAACCAGCAACACACTAACATCTGCACAGTACATAGCTAGCAGCATTTTCCAGCTGATAATACATGTCCATATAAGGCTGTATGGGGTCAAAGGTGAACAATATCTACATAATACCAACCATAGGACCAAAGGCCACAAGAGCCAAATAAGGACATTTTCCCCTGTTGGATTTGATCACCTTTGAAGTCCATGGGAGGAACCGACAAGTACCTCAGCAGTGTTCACTAGTTTACACCATGCATCTCCCAGAAGTAATGCGACACGAAAAACATGGTCCCCAAGAAGACAAAAGCTTCAGCTTGACAGGAAAGAACCAAGAAAACAACAATGAGTTAGTCATGTCTGGACAAATGTGGGAACCAGCCTGATTCCAACAACAGCCACAGAGGCTGACGAAGATGACGGAGATTGTTGTCATAACCAACCCAAACGCAGAACCCGCACCAGTGCAGAACCCATTCCAGCACAGAACCTACACCAGCGCAGAACCCACGCCAGCGTAGAAACCACACTAATGCAGAACCCACACCAGCGCGGAACCTACACCAGTGCAGAAGCCACACCAGTGCGGAACCCACACCAGCGCAGAACCAACACCAATGCAGAACCTACACCAACGCAGAACCCACACCAATGCAGAACCCACACCAATGCAGAACCCACACCAATGCAGAACCCACACCAATGCAGAACCAACACCAACGCAGAACCTACACCAACGCAGAACCCACACCAATGCAGAACCAACACCAACGCAGAACCCACACCAACGCAGAACCCACACCAGCGCAGAACCAACACCAACACAGAACCTACACTAATGCAGAACCCACACCAGGGCTCACACACACACACACACACACACACACACACACACACACATGGGCATGCAGAGTCTTATAACTTATCTGCTAAATGGAGCTGTTTTTGGGAGCAGTTCTGCCCTGGTTACAGGCTTTAAATGAACAGAGCCTGGAACTGACATCCACTAATAGCACAACATTAGCTCTGTGTTGCATTAGTGCCAGAGCAAATGAATTCAGCCCACAGATCAATGGTTGAATAGTCTGTACACAGCAGCACACAGAGCACACTCCGTTAGCCGCTGAACATTCAGATCATAACTCGCTCAGTCCAGGTGTTTCTGTTCTAACAAGGTCTGGGATCAAAACAATAATGAAACAAAACAATAAGATAGTTTATATTTGGATTAGGGCTGTTCAAAACAAATCCAAATGAACCCTTAAAGACCCAAATATACACCATCAACCAAGACTGTCTCCTGATCTGAACTGGTTCAATCTGTTCATCCATTCATTCTCTATCAATATATCTCAGTAACTGCTAAAAGATAGTTCTTTATCAGACATTGTGGTCAGATATGACCATATTTGGACGTTCATATATCCATATATTTGTTTTGGATATTTTATGGCTATTGTTTTTGGTTCAGTTGGTTTATTTGTCTGTCAGTAATGTTACACACCAATTTACTTTGCACCAGAGCTGCAAAATACTGGACCAATTTCCATCAAACTCTTAGGAAGGTGTGAGGTCATCCAGAATAGACCCCATTAAGTTTAGATGAATGATATTTAGATGATGTTTAGATATTTATAAATGGACATTCATCCATAGCCTGTCAGTCCATGGGAGTGGATCTCTCCTTCAGTGTGGTGCTCTTCAAGATTTCTTCTTTTTCCCTCTGGGTTTTGAAGTTTTTTTCTTGCCAAGAAGGAGGGTCTAAGGACAGGGGATGCTTGAGACTTTTCATATATCTCTGTAGTTGATTGTATTTCTGTAAAGCCTTGTGAGACAACTTTGTTGTGATTTCGGGCTTTATAAATAAAATTGAATTGAATTGAATGTAGGTCAAACGTCAAGGTCACCAAAAATGGGGAATAGGGAAAATCAGGAATTTCCTGTTCATTCCTGTATACTCAGTTTTGTTCTCACTATTGATGTGCATTAATATCAGAACCTTTAAGGACAATTTTGAAGACTCGAGGTGAAAGGTCACAGTAAAAATCAAAAATTTAATTTTGGACAACTTTTTTTGGACAATTTGGATAACTTTTGAACTGTTCATCTTACAGATTTCCAATGAGCACCAAAATGCTGGTCTTTGAATTCTGTATGTTTTCTGTATAGATTTTGACCTATTGTTGACCCAAGAGGTCAGGGGTCACTGGGTCTCATCTCGTTATCTGAACCCGCTTTATCTAGGGTCGCAGAGGGTCCGTGGGGCCTAATCTAGCTACAATGGGTGAAGGCGAGGTAAAACCTGTATGAGTCTCCTTTTCATCTCAGGGCTGAACATATATAGACAAACAATCACTCTCACATTCATACCTATGGACAATTTAGATTAACCAATTAACCTATGTGTTTGGATGGTGGGAGGAAACTGGAGTACCTGGAGAAAACGCACACAGACACGGGGAGAACATGCAAACTCCACACAGAAAGATCTGGTGTGAGTGCTAACCACTGCACCACCAGGTCAGTGGGTCAATACCTAAAAAACTAAAATTGACTATAATAGAAAAAAACAGTGGCAATAATGACTTAGTTACTATTATTGACAGATAGGAAGCCTGACATAGGCTTCAAAATGGTGTTATGACCTTTGACCTTCATTGACCTTAGAAGGTCAAAATCAAAGTCACATGACAGATGACTGTACTTCTAATTTCAGACTTGTTGCTGTTGTTGGAATCAGGGTAGCTACCAGAGTTGTCCAGATATGATCCTTCTTGTCTTTTTGGTTCTGTCGAGCCAAAGATTTTTTCTTCTTGGGGACCATGTTTTCCCAGCCGCAATGACTTCTGGGAGACACATGGTGGAAACTAGTAAACACTGCCGAGGTACTTGTCGGGTCCCAAGAGCTTCAAACGTGACTAAATCCAACACAAGAAAATTAAGTCTGTCCTTATTTGGTTGTTGTGGCCTTGGATCCAATGGTCAGTATTATATAAATATTGTTAACCTTTGACCCCATATGTTCTTATAAGGATATGTATTATCAGCTGGAAAATGCCACCAGCTATGTGCTGCACATATTTTAGTGTTTTACTGGTTTGATAAATTGTGAACCACTGAATCCCGAGACTGATTATTTTTTATTCTGCAAAATTGTACGTTGTCACTGTGCATAAATCAGGTCAGCACTCAGACAATGTTCCACAACCCCCCACCCCCCACCCCCCATGGTATCTTCTCCTTTTTCTGTTCTATAGACACAAACATAAACACAAAGATCAATACGTAATGGACGCCACTGAGCGGATGAAGCCTTCCCTTTGCTCCTTCTATCCTGATCCAACACTGTCTCTTTGTGTTGTCAGAGGCGCATCTCCAGTCTCCAAGAGGGAGGGAGGGGGAGGGAGGGAGGCTGGAAGGAAGAAGAGGAGTGAGGACAGAGAGTGACGGAGGGGAGAAGATGGCACGGAAAGGAGGGAAGAGCCCCGTGCCAAGATGTTGCACAACAAGCCCTGGTCTGTCCAACAGCAGAATTATCATTCAGGGCAAAAACACATCAGCACCATCCAATAGCCTGGATTCACAGGATACGGCTTAACACCCCCCCACCCCCACCCCCAACCAACTGCACATACCCACATATGACCTAAAAGAGCGTTCTGTCATGTGTATCACACCCACATGAGCACAAAAGGAGGAGATTTCATAGCATGGTGTAAACTGTAAATCACTGGTATCCAACACGGGGCCTGGGAGCCAAATGCAGCCCCCCAAAGGTTGCAATCCGGACCTGGGATGAATTTGTAAATGGCAAAAATTCCACAGTCAAGTCTGTGGAACTGATTGTAGTTCAGGTTCCACATACAGAATAATATGATCTACAGAAGTGGTTTCCACATAGTGAGGTGGGCCTCTCCTGGTGGGCCTCCCCTGTATGGGTCTCCTCTGGTGGGCCTCCCCTGTATGGGTGTCCCATGGTGGGTCTCCCCTGGGGGTGGCCAGAGGACAACAGCGGAGGCACAACATGAGAAAAAAAACAACCTGATTAAAAAAGAAAAAAGTATAAACATCTCATGAGCTAATGAATTGCAATCACAGATGAAAGTCATGGCAGTAAATACCACAGTATCCATGGCAACCGGAGCATCAGATCATGTAGTGTTACGTTGTGAAGGCGGAGGAAACCCTACAAGTAAACCCTAGACATTGGTCTTTCCGGCTGCCAAAGACATGTGTTCCATAATAATGGAAGAAAATAAAAACTCACAAAAATGTTGAGATGTGTTAAATGTATTTTTAAAAATGTCCAGATGTTAAAATGTATTTTAAAAGATGTTAAAATGTTAAGACAAAACATACACAGATGTTGAAGTGTGTTTACAAAGGATATGGAAGTACATACAAAGATAAAGATTTTTAAAAAGCTGCCTGAGGAGATGTCTTTCAGTTGTGAATCTATGGAGCAGAGGACGACAGGATGATGTACTACCACTGACCCCATCTTTAACCTGTTAACTGTCACATCCAGAAGTGTATAATGTATTTTTTGGGTTGTGTTTCGGTTTTGTTACTTGTTTATTACCTCTGCCAAGGAGGTTACGTTTTTGCCAGATTTTGTTTTTCGGTTTGTCTGTCTGTTAGTTGGCAAGATAACTCAAAAGATTATGGACGGATTTTGATGACATTTTCAGGATGGGTTGGGAGTGTCACAAGGAACAAATGATTAAATTTTGGTGGTGATCTGGAAGAGATCCTGGATTCTGGATCACTTTGAAATTTTACATTTCGGTAAATGGAGAATACATTTCAGAGTGATCCAGAATCCAGGATCTCTTCCAGACCACCACCAAACTGTAGTCATCTGTTCCTTGTGACACTCCCAACACATACTGGAAATTTCATCCTAATCCGTCCATACATTTTTGAGTTATCTTGACGTCCCCCACCCTGCCCGGATCACCAACAAAATCTAATCATTTCCAGATCTCCCTTTTACCAACCTACCCTAAAAATTTCATCAAAATCCGTCCATATACTTTTAAGTTATCTTGCTAATTAACAGACAGACAAACAAACTCTGGCAAAAGCATAACCTCCTTGACGGACCTTTCTTCATTCGAAGGAAGGGAGGTCTTCCGTGGGGGGGTTTGCGCTCTCAGAGTGCTTTTCTAGTTTTGATAGATTTCCTTTTGTGTCATGTCTAGTCTGACCTTTAACCTTGTTTCCCTATGTGTCTCCTGATTATTCTTTATGTGTGTCATCTGTGTCTTATTGAAATCCCGCCCTTATGTGTGTCTATATATAGTTGGTGCTTTCCATTGTTCACTCCCTGTGTGCTTGCTTGCAATGCTAAAATGGTCTCGAAAGATGTGTTATCTATCTGGATTAACATTGCGATGCACAGAATTTGTATGAAATGCGAAAAACCAGTCAAAAATGTTCATCCAAAATAATTTGGCCTTGTTTACATGACTGTAACCACCAAATGATACATTGTAGCATTTTGCAGTAAATAGGAAAGTATTGTCAGATTGGCCCAGAGATTATACGTATGGTCTCATAATTATGATATGTCATGCAGATTTCACAGTATTATGCCAAATAAAACCCCATTTATTCTTAATGGGACCAACAAAAAAAATCCTTTTTTGCCAATACTTTGCCATACTTTGTCGCAAAGACTTCATTTAAGCTTTAAACATTTTCCTCTATTTAGGATGTGTTTCTAATGAGGGTGTGATTTACGGTTCTCAATAGACCTTTCTCACAACTTCTGTATTTCGCACCGGAAATACGTAAGCGGAGAGCAGCCCTACTTCCGCAGCGGCAAAAGTTAAATAACAAAGATGACAGCAACGACCAAAAGTTAATGTAACATACTCGGATGTTCTTGTAATGCCCATAGGCAGTCATATCTTTCGTTTCACTCCTTCCCTATTAACGGTGAAGCAAGACGAAAATGGGTCCAGGCTATTCTGCCAGATGAAGGGCCGAGTTTTATAATTAAAAAGGGGAACACTTATGCCTGCACCAGACACTTCACAGCAGAACACTACATCTTGGGGATTGTTTGCCAATTTAAACCAGAGTCTGTCCCTAGCACTTTTCCTTGGAATGATTACACTCCTACAGGAAAAAGGGAGCCAGTATATGAACGGTGTCAAAAACGGCAGCAGTTAACTTCGGTATGAGTTGAGATTAAGAAATCGCCATGGTTTAGAAAGTTATGGTGAATACAAATAACAAATTTTCAACTTAAACTGTAGTTAGGATCTTTTGCCTTTAGATGCCAGTACATCACTGTCAGCAGTAAATAACCGGAGCATTGGAAGGAAAGAGTTGAAATAGCAATAGACCTGTGAAGACCAGTGAACATTAGTCTACTGCAACAGCAGTAAGTCAGTAAATGTATGCATATTGATCAAACCTGTAGTTTGTGAGGCTCCTCTTTTTTTCTTTGCAATGGGTAGCATCTAGCCCTCACAAAAACCGGCCCATCTATTATATTTGATACTATGACAAGCAAACACCAACATAAAAAGACATTGTCAGAGAAAAATGTTATGATTGCATTTGGCTAACGTTATTATGTTAAGAAGACGTTGACTTGAACCATCGCCAGAACAAATTGAAGTATATGTATATGTTGACATACTAATGATTTGTCATCCTAGTTATCAGTTCAGTAGCACTTAGCCCCAGGGCTTTCTCTCCCTACTTTGATACTTTTTCCTCACGGAAAAATTTGTAGCCTCTATCAAATTTTTTTCATTAGTGAATTTTTCTCCATGATTCTTTCAATATCCGCAAATGTTAAAAGTGGCAAATTGCTTCATGAACTTGAAAATACTCTCTCCATATTATTGGCTTTCTACTGTCTTGACATTTAACAGGAAGTTAGGAAACTCTTTATCTCTTCCAAGCTGTACGTCCTGGTCCCAGCATATAGATGACATTTTAATAACACCAATATATACAGTTCCCACACAAACTCAGCTTTCAAATGTAGAAACCATTCTGAAGTGCAACAGTAATGCCACATATACTAAAGGATGATTTGCTTGAAAATCTGATAGATATTTGGCTCATTTTATTTTGAAGGGGTGCAGTGGTTTGCTCTCGTGCCTCACAGCAAGAAGGACCCTGGTTCGAATCCCATACCAGACCTTTCTGTGTGGAGTTTGCATGTTCACTCCGTGTCTGTGTGGGTTTTCTCCAGATAGTCCGGTTTCCTCCCACCATCCAAATACATGCACTGATTAATCTAAATTACCCATAGGTGTGAATGTAACAGTGAATGTTTGTCTATATATGTTCAGCCCTGAGATGAACTGGAGACTCACACAGGGTGTACTCTGCCTTCACCCATTGTAGCTGGATTAGGCCCCAAGTAACCCTGGGGAGGATAAAGCGGGTTCAGAAGATGAGTAAGTGTATTTTGAAGGCTGTCAGCTGATCAGTCATCCCTGGATCTGGACAAATGTGGTGTGGTTTCCATGGTAACACTCCAGTGAACATAATCCTGCAAAGTATTTAGGTCCAAAACAAATGTTAGATCTACAAAGATACAGAAACTACAGAGAAATTTAAAGGACAACCAAATATACACCAAATATTAATATTTTATTTTTTTTAATCAATTTTGGCTTAAATATACGTATGTATTTGAAACATTCATTCTTTACAAAAAAAATCCAAATGTAGCCATTTTGGACAAATGTATCATTTCCCTTCTCTAAAACACATAAACAACCATAGAAAAAAGTGAAATTTTTCCAAATAAAATTGTTTTACTTTGAACTGTGAAGGTCATAGACATTGGTCTGTTGGTAAATGGTGTTTCAGTCCATACCTACCAAATGCAGACAAATACACCCTGGTTTAAACCTAGATAATTAAGGTAAGGGGAAAAATATAAATGTATTAGTGTTTGTAAGTATACAGCGTTATACCTGTTAAACATTAAAAGTGAGTGTTTGAGTACAAACTCCAGGGTGTTACCTTTACAAAGAGCCCATTCTTTTATCTGCCCTCCAAACAGTTGAAGAACAGCTGCAGTTTTAATCTGGAGAGAGTTTTTTTTTCTGTGTGAACCTAAATTAGCCCAGAATGGTAAAGGGTTAATAACATTATTTGAACACTCCCAGAAGAAACAGACCTCAGACCATCTTCAAATCACTGATTAAAACTCAGGTATTCAGACAGGCCTAATATATCCCATAATTCCAAAAACTTTGCCATTTTATGTACCCATGAGTTTTATATATACATGTGTGTATGGAGACCTTGAATGTCCTGAAATACACCTATAAATAAAATGTATTATTGTTTATTCACCATCTTCAACAGTTTCAATAGAACTGTAAACAACTGTTCCATTGAACTGTGTAAAGTATTTTTGTCAGATTAATCGTGATGACATATTAATCTGCCTTAATATGTTAATTTTCACAGGCCTAGTTTTATTATATTATGAACAGTCAAATTAATTAAACCTTATGTTCCAGTTGAATTATATTGTGTATTGGATAGAATAAATATTAATAATAGAAATGTGCTTTTTCTTGTAACACTACTGAGAAGGGTGGTTGCAATTTCTGATCTTTGTGGAAGTCTAATAGAAACCAGTTTTTGGACACCACATGCCTTTGTGGTACATTACTTTAAGAATCTCTCTGAAGTCATTGATGTCTGCCAAGAATTGTTGTTTCATTCTCCAAAGCCACATGCTCCTTCTGCATGCACTCTATTCCATCAAGGTCTGGATGCTTCACTGACATAAAGCCTTTTGAAATGCATTCAGGGCCAGACATGTAGAAACTGTCAAGAACTTGTCTTATATTTGTGTTATTATGGTGTATTTGGGTTTTTTCTGATCAATAAATAAAATAATAAAAAGACAAACTTGGTTTTGTTTGATGATGAAATCACATCCTTTGAACACAAAAAAGGGGTGCCAGGCACTACATATCCCCCTCACAAAAGGTCAAAGGTCATGATGCCATTTTGGAGACTACATGTAGTTTCCTTTCTGTCAACAATAGTAACTGAGTACTTATCAACACTCCGTTTGGCGTTGCCACCATTTTAAATCATGTGACATTGACTTTGACCTTTCCAAGTCACTCAAGGTCAAAGGTTATTGTATGGTCTTGCCTTTGGGTGAGGTTGAAACTACGCGTGAAAGTTGAAAAAACCAAACCCATCCAGGAATTCACTTGAGGCTTTTATTCCAAAGGTTCAGTGTAAATCATCACATTGTAGCACAAAAAGAAAACTCCAATAAACTCAGGTAGGCTGTTTAACTATGCAACTTCTCACGTGTAGTTTCAACCTCACCCAAAGGCAAGACCATACATTAGTAGAAAACTGTGTGCCTCAACACCGAATTAGCAAACAGGTGCACAAAATGGGTGACCTTTGTACCAAATTAGTGAGAGCGCCATCTACTGGCATACAGCAGAACAATAATTGCAAAAAGAGCCATTTATGATGCCATTTTGAAGCCCATGTCAGGTTTCCTGTCTGTCAATAATAATAACAGTCTCTATCTACACTGGTCTTTCCATTATAGTCCATTTGAGATGGACCCTACTAACCCTTGGTGCTATCTTACTGGGACCTTTTTGCCCCAGGGCAACTGTGTCACAATTGGTAGAGCAGGTCATTTATTCACTGAAGGGTCGGCAGGTCCCGTCCTGGCTATGGCTGTCCACATGTCGAAGTGTCCTTGGGCAAGTCACTGAACCCTAACTTGGACTCCCAGTAGGACTGACAGAACCTTGCATGGCAGCAGCACCTACTGGTGTGTGAATGGGTGAATGTGAGGCTAATGGTAAAAGGTTCTATGAGCACCATGAAGGTGGAAAAGCATTATATAAGTGCAGTCCCTTTACCTGGCCCAGAGGGATACCGGGGCTCCGCCCTGGTCAGGTCTAACCTGAACCAGTGGCATGGGCTGCTTGCCCTGTGGGCCCACCACCAACAGGGGAAAGCAGAAGGGTTTGATGCTTTGTGGATCAGCACTTCAACAAGGCAAGGGTCTTAATGGTCTGATTCTCCTGTACTGAAGTGGATTTTTGGAAGATGGAAGTTCACGTCTGAAGCATGTGGAGGAGGTAAAGTGTTAGAGGTTTAATATAGTCAGCCTCAATTAAACACATAGCTCAACCCAAGTCTTTAAGTATCTGAGTCAGCTTTGTCATTGGCATTTATCACAAGGACATAGCAAACAAAATGTGTCTTTGTTGTGGCCTCTCCAGGACCACAACAGCTGGACGCAGCCATAACAAGGCACATCCAAATTGTTTTGAAAATTAGAAGTACAGTAAGCACAGATAAGCTAGCACATTATGACGACAGAGGTTGGACTCCCTTTTTTGCTGAAGTTGCGAGGGACAAGACACAGAACCCTGACCTAGGCTCCTCGTAGGACTGACAGAACCTTAGAAACCTACTGGAGTATGAGTGTGTGTGTGTGTGAATGGGTGAATGCAAAGCTAATGTAAAGTGCTTTGAGCACCATAAAGGTGGAAAATTGCTATATAAGTGCAGACCATTTACCATTTGCTATATATATGTATGTATATGTGTGTATATATGTGTGTGTGTGTTAGAGCATTAACAACTTCAGTTTTTTTCAAGTCGACTTATCTGTCAATAAAGTCGCGTTGTGTTGACTGGGTCATGATGACGTCATCACAGTGCTAGCGGACAAACAACAGACACACGGCTAAAAAACAAAACAAAAAACACGGACACTTGTCTGTCCAGTAATGAGCAACTTGTATCAAAGTTCACTGCAATGTAACAATGTCCACAGACACAAAGAGCACCTTAACTCCAACAAAACAAAGGCTAACATTAGCAAAGAGTTTTCTGTTAAATGTAACTGAACATCAGTAGGTGAACATATGTCTGCATTTGGTCTGGACCCACGGTCCTAAAACTGGACTGTCCACACGTCTGTCACACGTCCTCACTTTTTATATTACGTGTAATAAGTTTAAGGCCAACAAGATAAACACAACACTGTCCATACCATATATTTGGAGGAAAAAAGAGTGTGTTGTCTTAATGCAGGTTCCCAGCACTGCTTATCACTGGTTAGCTAGCTAATGTTGCTCGTATCATTCACATTAGTTTCAAGATATCTTTATTGTCACTGAGCATTTGCATGTCAGTGAAATTTTCAGTGCAACCCCCGTGTAAAAGATGACAAAATGAAACAAGATAAACCAACTGGCATGCAATAAAAACAGAATAGAATAAGATAAAATAAAATGAAATAAATAAAATGAGATAAAGCCGATGCCTCTTCAGATGCAGTGCCGTTTTTTTCATCTAAAGTGAAGTATTTCCACACATGCGATGTGTGTGTCACTATTGTTTTGTTAGCCCACCACTACTGTCTTGCCTGCAGGTGTCTTGTTTACGTCTGGTCTAGTGCCCTGCACGGGCCTATTATCTGGGCCCGACCCCGGCCCTGGCCCGAGAGGGTGGAGCCCCAGCCCGGCCCGGTCCGACAGTTTTTCAGAATTCTCAGGCCCGAACCCGGCCCGGCCCGACTTTTTTTGTTTGTTTGTTTTAACCTCCCATAAGAATGTTTTAGCGTGATAGAACGCTATATTCATTGAGTGCGTTCGTAAATTAAATCTGCCGCTCTGAAAATGGGATAACGCTCTGCAGTTAGAAAAAACAGCATTCTATTTTTTCTGTGAATAAGCGAACGGTTTCTGACAGATCAATGTGGACATAAAAGAGCAGGTTAAAATAGGGGCTGATGTTTTGATCAGCAGCTTGAAAACTCGGTCTGTGACCGCTGCTGGATCCACCACATTCCCGTTCAAAATGTGATCAACCTGTTTTTTTGCTGTCATATGACAGAACAGCTTTATATACAACACACTGAACAAACCTGTTTGGCTCATCTTGAAGGGTTGTAATAAGTTGAAACTTAGTCCAGAACGGAGATTTTCCCTTAGTGTTGTTCACTCTCTTCAATTCACCATTTTCAACTTTGTTTTTATGTCGTTCTCCATGTTTGTGGTGGGAGTCGGGAAGTCGCGCGAATCGGATAGTGAGGGAGGCTTCCGTATGCCAATATAAGGAAGGTGCCGGTGCCGGGGAGAGCAGCAGCTGCTGCGTTCAATTGTTTCCATTTAAACACAACACAGGTTTTTTTTTAAATAATTAAATTGAAAAATAAAAGTGCCCGAGCCCGGCCCGTGTCCGAGGTAATTATATGGTCGTCGGCCCGAAGCCGAAGCCCTCGGGCCTAGGGCTCCAGTGCAGGACTCTAGTCTGGTCTGTGATTACACGCGCGTGCGTGAGCAAGTGAGCGAGAGAGAGAGAGAGAGAGAGAGAGAGAGAGAGAAGGAGGCAGGGAGAGAAAGAATAACATGCAACTTGTAAACTCCTCCAAATTTAAGTCGACTTGTGCAACGAAAGTTGACGTGTTGACTAGTCGACATTTTAGTTAATGCCCTAGTGTGTGGCATAGGCAGACCACCTGTTTTTGATGGGAACCAAACATGATGTTGGGTTTTATGTGGGCTTAGTAACAGACTACAATGCATCGCGTATGTGACATCACACTCCACTCAGCTGTGGTGTGGAGTCTGTGGTGACGTCACATGTGCGCCAGGCTTGATTTTCCAATCTCAGGCCCCATGAGCCTCCCGGAAGCTCCCCATATGGAGGAGGAGGCGGAGACAGGCAGAGGTGCCCCGCCCACTACCCTTATATGGGTATAAAGGCAGTGCATATTTGTCCTCCTCAGACCTGTCAGTTCATTTTCATCCTCTGCAGGACATGAGTCTGTAGTTTATACATGCATCCACTTTACTCTGAGCTGTCACAAACCCACCATGTAGTAAATAACAGAAAGACTGCGTCTATTCCTTGTGTAGTTAATAATAAACCCCGTATAGTTAAAAATAAGCCTAATATTAAAAAACCTATAGGAGTGAGATCAAATAATTTAATAAAAATAGTTTTAAGGAACAATCAGATTAAAAGAACACCTAACAATTTTATCCAATGTGGACTGATCAATATTAGGTCTATTTCTTCCAAATCTCTGTTAATAAACGATCTAATTAGTGATTACAAAATTGATATTTTAGCTCTGACTGAAACCTGGCTGCAGCAGGATGAATATGTTGCATTAAATGAATCCACGCCACCAACTCATGTGAACTATCACACAGCCAGAACCAGTGGCCGTGGTGGAGGAGTGGCAATAATATCCCACTCCAGTTTAGGTCTTAGCCCTAAAATTAATCATAAAACTAATCCCACTTACCATTCCTTTGAAAGTCTAGTTTCATCCATTACTTTCCCCAACTGCAGAAACCAAAAACCAGTCCCTTTTGTCATAGTCTACCGCCCTCCTGGCCCTTATTCACAGTTTTTATTAGAAGTCTCTGACTTTCTATCCAGTGTAGTGTTGAACTGGGATAGGATTATAATAGTTGGTGATTTTAACATACATGTCGATAACAACGCTGACTCTCTTAGTAATGCATTTAGTGACCTACTAGACGGATTAGGCTTTATCCAACATGTTAATAAACCAACCCACATTCACAGACATACTCTCGATCTGATCTTAACACTTGGTGTTGAAATTAATGACCTTGTCGTTTTTCCCCATAATCCCATACTCTCAGATCACTTTTTAATGACCTTCCAGGTTTTGTTTGAGGATATTTCTACCTCAGTGATTAAAACGCAAATGAAAAGGATACTATGTGACCGTGCTGTCTCAAAGTATAAAGAGTTAATTCAGTCACTATTTATGCCTGTGTCATGTGATTATGTAAAGGACACATTTAGTCCCAGTATAAGTGATGAGTTAGTCGATAGTACCATGCTCACACTACAAACTACGCTAGATATAGTTGCCCCCCTTAAGTTAAAAACTACTAAGATTAGATTAACTTCCCCATGGTACAACGCTGACACTCGCTCCATTAAACAAGCAACACGTAAATTAGAGAGGCAATGGAGGCGATCCAACTTAGAAGATTCTCTCAATGCCTGGAAAAATAGCTTAATAAAGTATAAGCAAGCTTTGCGTACAGCCAAAACTAGATATTACTCATCCATAATAGAAGAAAACAAGAATAATCCTAGATTTCTCTTCAGTACTGTAGCCAAACTGACAAACAGCCACACCTCCGTGGAACCAGTTATTCCATCCACGCTCCATTCTGATGATTTCCTGCAGTTCTTTAACAATAAAATATCAACTATTAGAGACAAAATAGACACATTTCTCCCAAATATTAGATCAGAAAAAGTAGCGCTTTCAAACCTAGGCCTTTTTAAAAATCCCTCTGTAACACTAAATAATTTCACCACTGTAGACCAAACTGATGTCATTTCTATTATCATGTCTTCCAAATCAGCCACCTGCCTCTTAGATCCAATCCCAACAAAACTCTTTAAAGAGATTCTACCCCTAATTATTGGCACTGTCCTAAATATAATTAACACTTCATTAATTACTGGATATGTGCCACAGTCATTTAAATATGCTGTTATTAAACCAATTCTGAAAAAGCCTACCCTAGATCCTGACATTTTAGCCAATTATAGGCCTATATCCAATTTGCCCTTCCTGTCAAAGGTTTTAGAACGAGTAATAGTTAAACAGCTGTGCCAATTCCTGCAAGATAATAGTTTATTTGAACAGTTTCAGTCTGGCTTTCGTGCCCATCATAGCACTGAAACGGCGTTAGTTAAAGTTACTAATGACTTATTATTAGCCGCTGACATCGGACTAATATCGGTCCTGGTGTTATTAGACCTTAGTGCAGCCTTTGACACCATCGACCACAGTATCTTAGTGCACAGATTAGAATATGATATAGGTATTAGAGGAGCAGCCCTCTGCTGGTTTAAATCATATTTATCTAATCGCTACCAATTTGTTCACATCAACAAACAATCATCGCAGTCCTCCAGAGTTAATTATGGCGTTCCTCAAGGGTCAGTCCTTGGGCCTATTTTGTTTACACTATATATGCTCCCTTTAGGTAACATCATTACAAATCATGGCATTAATTTTCATTGTTACGCGGATGACACACAGCTATATTTATCGATTAAACCTGACCAGACCAGGCAAATAGATAAACTAAGTACTTGTGTACAAGACATAAAAATTTGGATGAGTGCCAATTATCTGTTACTGAACCCTGAAAAAACTGAAGTCGTTATAATTGGTCCTAAAGATGCGAGAGACTCCCTAACTAACCAGATAGTTACTCTGGACAACTTAAGTGTAACACCCAGTGCCACAGTTAAAAATTTAGGAGTTTTATTTGATCCAGATCTTTCATTCAAAATGCATATCAAACAAACTTGCAGAACAGCCTTCTTTCACCTGCGCAACATAGCCAAAATTAGGAATATTCTGTCTAAAACGACTGCAGAAAAATTAATTCATGCATTTGTTACATCACGATTAGATTATTGTAACTCCTTACTTGTAGCATGTCCTAAATATTCCCTAAAAAGCTTGCAACTGGTTCAAAATGCAGCAGCAAGATTATTAACAGGATCAAATAGAAGAGAACACATCACGCCTGTGCTCCAAACCCTTCACTGGCTACCAGTTGAGTCTAGAATTAAATTTAAAATCCTCCTCCTTACATATAAAACCATTAATGGTATGGGCCCCTCTTATCTTAAAGATGATCTGGTTCCGTACCAACCCAATAGAACCCTTCGTTCTCAGAATGCAGGTTTACTGAAAGTTCCTAGGGTTTCTAAAAGTACAGTAGGAGCTAGAGCCTTTAGTTATCAGGCCCCTGTCTTATGGAATCAGCTTCCCTTTAATATTAAAAACGCCGAAACAGTCTCTACATTTAAAATTAGGCTTAAAACATTCCTGTTTGAGAAAGCCTATGGTCAGGTTAGTTAAAAATTATGTGACTCATATATCATGTATACATGATGTATGAGTCACAGTTCAGTCTAGGCTGCCCTAGGAGTTAGAATGCTGGGGGAAGTACAGACACTGAGTTCTTTCTTCTCTTTCTCTTCCTCACATCTGTTTCTGTAATTTTTATAACATATCTTTCTTACCAAGTCTGTTCATGACTAGTCACCTGGTGTCCCCTTTCCCCCCTCCCCCCCTGGGGGGAGTGGTGGCTCTCCTGACAGTGCCTGCACGGGAGCCATGGACGACAGGATCTGGAGTATCTCGCCTGTGCTGACCTGTGACCCCGGACCACCGCCCCTGCCTGTCTGGACCAGCCCCCCTTCCTGCATTTATAAATGGACGTTCATCTATAGCCTGTCCGTCCATGGGAGTGGATCTCTCCTTCAATGTGGTTCTCCTCAAGATTTCTTCTTTTTCCCACTGGGTTTGGAAGTTTTTTCTTGCCGAGAAGGAGGGTCTAAGGACAGGGGATGCCTGGGACTTTTCATGTATTTCTGTAGTTGATTATGTTTTTGTAAAGCCCTCTGAGACGACGTTGTTGTGATTTAGGGCTTTATAAATAAAATTGAATTGAATTGAATTGAATATACGTTTCATAGTTAAATATTATACCTTACATTCTCAGAATAGACTTGTTACTTTTTCAAATTACACAGAAGTGACAGTGCGAAAAAAAAAAAGTCACTTCAGAGGGAAACTCAGTAGAGAGAAACTGACTTTTTTATATTGGAATTATGATATTTTATTTCAGAATTTTGATGTTTTATTTAATAATTTTGCCTTTTTTTTTATCTCAATTGTGACTTTTTTTTCTCATTTTGCCAAAATTTCTTGCCCACACCCACAACATTGAGTAACAGTGACCTGATCAAGCACAACGTCTACACACTCACTCACTTTTAAAGGCTTTATTTTTTGGATACCTTTGAAAGTTTTATGATTTTTCCTGGTTTTATTCATGGCAAAAAATGCAGTTTTACTTTTAACATTTTTACTTTATTATAATTGAGAAGTTGTACTTTTTTACTTTTACTTCAGTAAAGGAGTTGAATCAGTACTTCTACTTTTACCAGAGTATTTTTTCACACCAGTAGCTGTACTTGTACTTTTAATACCTCTGACACCAAACTGAGTAAATGACTGTTTTATCACTGAAATCAGGTCAAAATAGAGGTTCTCCTTTAAGTCCCTGACTGACGTTCAAAGCTGTTTACGTTCCACTGCTTTATTGGAGTCAAAGCTGCCAACAGTGGGTTTTCATTTTCTAAAAAGCCATTAGCTTTATCTATAGTTATAAATGTTAATAAGTCACTGATCGACTTTTACTGCGTCATCAACTCTGCAGTTATAAATGTTTATAGGGTTTGACTGAATTAAAGGTACTGCTGATACTTGTCACCGTTTCACAGACTGTAACTCATGGAAAAGCTGACGGAGCTCAGCGATAAAGATAAAATACTAAGGAAGGAATGGGTGATATTAATCCTTGAAGGGATAGTTCACTATTTTTCATATGTATCTGTATGGGATCACCTTTTTTACTCTGGTGCACCCACAGTGACTTACCCCCGACAATGTCCTGTGAGTAAAGTTCTGATCCAGTTTTGGTCAAAGCAAAAGTAGTCCCGGCAGGTTTCCTGGGGTCAACAAAATAAAACGTGTTTCTTCTCAAAACTGTATGTGTTTGAATAAGTGATTTATTTGCATAACAAAACCGTCACAGAACAAATACCCACACTGCATTGCTTGGAGCTACTTTCTCTCAATATTGATCAATGCGTGTTGTCACTGCTAACAGCTGTGCACTTTAGCAAACTACTTTCATCAGTTGTTCGGCAGTGACTGCAGCTGCTACATGCAGCATTCTACAATTCCGCAGGCCTTTTGCCTCTCAGTCTTTTCATTAGTCATCAGTCATTTCCTCATATGATACAGTTTCAGTCATTAACACTTTCCTTTCCTGGAATGTAAGGTGTCCAGGAACCTTCCAGTGTCTTAATATAATTCTTGGTGCTGAAGTTAGTCCAATGATCAGCATAGACTGTACCTCTTTTGTAAGCTGTGGTATTACTGTTTTAACTCCAAGAAGACAAAGATATAGACATAATGGGAGATCTACTGCAATCCATGTCTCTAAAAATGTAAGTATTTTGCCCCAGAACACTTTGATCAGAGCACAGTCCCATATAAGATGTAAAAATGTACCAGTTTCTTTTCTTTTTTTTTACATTTCCAGCAGATATTATTATATATTAGTCCTATTCTAAAAAAAAGTCTGCATGTGGTCCAGTAAAACTTATATGTAGAATTTTATATTGAATACATTTACATCTTACTACTTTGATATATTTACCATTATCAGCCCAAATGTGTTCCCAAGTTTTCACATGAACTACTGGTCAGACAAACTGTTATATTGTAAAACACTGAAGCCCTATAGTTAGATGGCAATTGCAAAATAGCCATAGAGAGGAATGCTGTTGTTTGTAATGAGAGAGTTTATGTATCTTATGAATCTTTGCTCAAAGCTCCTTAGAATATTATATACAGACAGACAGACAGACATGGATGTCTTTCTCAGTCAAATGAAGGTTAAATGTTTAATTTCATGTAAAATAGTTGAATGCTTATTTCTGTCATTTACTGATGTTTTTCCTAATAATTTAGAAAAATGTATATCACACTATATTTATTACACATACAGAATGGTAAATAATGGCTGCGTACTCAACATAAAGGTCCTCTTGAAAAAAGATGCCCAATAATTGGCGACAAAGACATTTTCTGAGTGTTTTATTGCACAAAGAGCATAAATAAATGCAAACCTTTGATAACAGTACTCCCTAAAGAGTTAAAGCTGAAGGATGTTTGTGACATTTTCAGTGATAATTAGAAAATTACTTTTATTACAGCAGCTTTTTTTGCCTTAGAGGAGGGTTTACCCTATTTCTTGGGTACACTATGGAACATGTGTAATAAGTATTTTTTTTCATTCATGGCAAAAAATGCAGTTTTACTTTTGTACTTTATTATAACTGAGAAGTTGTACTTTTTTTTTTAACTTTTACTTCAGTAAAGGGATTTGAGGTGGACTTCTCTATCAGGAACAAGTCTTTCACAGCTTTAATAAAAACAACTGCACTTTAAAGGACATTGCATGAAAAAATAAATAAAATATGTGAAACAAAGTCACATTAAGCTGTTTCTGATCAAAGCAATTATTTAATGCTAATTAAATAGTATTACATTGTTTTGTTGGCCTTTAAAAATCCACTAATTATCTAAACCACTTATAACTGCACACACACACACACACACTCGTTTCCATGTCTCATGAGGACCAAGTTTGTATTCATGTAGTGAATGTAAACATTAAAAAAAACAAGGCAGTCAGAGACAGCAGACCTCCGCCAAGGCTTGATATGGCGTCATATGACGTCAACACGTGATGTGATGGACCCATAGATTTTGATCCATCTGATGTCTGAAGGTGAGACAATATGAATGAAAAAAAACTGTGAGATTCTGTCTTGTCTGAATCCTGAGATATTACCACCACCTTTAGTGTGACCTTGACCTTTGACCTTCATTGCTCAAAATGTAATGGGTTCTTCTTTGACCCATTATCTATCATTCCTTAAAGTTTCCTGCTGATAGACAAACAGACATTTGTCACAAAATGAATACCTCCTTGGCAGATGTAAAAAAAATAAGTATATATATAAAAAAAAAATAAAAAATGTTCCTCTTGCCCCACCTGGGCGGTGTCTCCTTCAGACCCGTTTCCTACTGGACAGTAGTTCTGACACTGACTAGTCCTCGGCCCCCTTCCTTTCGCTTAGTGTACAGCCTCAGGACACTGGACTTGGGGTGGAACCCTCCATGCATGGTAAGGAGCTTCCTTGTCTTGATATCAGTGGCTTGTATCTCTTCCAGTGGCCAGGATATTATCCCAGCTGGGTATCTGATTACAGGCAGGGCATAGGTGTTAATGGCCTGGATCTTATTTTTGCCGTTCAGCTGACTTTTCAGGACCTGCCTTACCCTCTGTAGGTATTTGGCTGTGGCTGACTTCTGAGCTGCCTCCTCATGATTACCATTTGTCTGTGGGATCCCTAGGTGTTTGTAACTTTCCTGCACATCTGTGATGTTCCCTTCAGGTAGGTCAACCCCTTCAGTTGTGATCACCTTTCCTCTTCTAGATATCATCCGCCCACATTTATCCAGTCCAAATGACATCCCACTATATATATATATATATATATATATATATATATATATATATATATATATATATATATATATATATATATATATATATATATAATTACACTGTTATTGCACAAACCACAAAGTAACATTTGGCAACAAAATGTCATTGCTTGGCTTCCGCGTCCACAGAATAAAATATATTTCTCTATTACTTTAAAAACAAGCTAAAAATAAATAATTGAGTGCAATTAAAAATGAATAAAATGAGTACAATAAATAGACAAGTATAATATAGCAACAGCTTTAAAGAAAAGCACCAAACTGGATACCCAGTATAATTTAAGCCCTGGAAAATCTGTGAGGTGAGTGAGGGGTGGGGGGTGAGGGGTGGGGGGTTATTTAGTGTTCAGCAGTCTAATGGCCAGGGGGAGGTAACTGTTTTTAAACTTGGTTGTTCTTCTGCCAGACGGTAGGCGGGAGAACAGACTCTACTGGGGATGAGTGGGGTCAAAGAGGATCCTGTTGGCTGTGGATAGGCAGCGGGCATCTGCTACGTCCTGGATGGTTAGAAAAATAAATTCAATTTAAAAAATAAAATGAATAAATAAAAAAATAAAAAAATACATTTAAAAAAAAAAAAGTGAATATATCTTCAATAAATGTTTTTCCTGTTTCCCTCATGCTTTATGGGGACTTTTGGGAACAAAATGTATGTATTCATATGGCCACATCATTTCTATTTTAAAATAAAAAAAAAATAATAATAATAAAATGGGGAAAAAATGAAATAAATGGGGAAAAGTTAAAAATTGTAAAAAAAATAATAATAATAATAATAAAAAAAATAATTTTTTAAATTAAAAAATAAAGAAATCAAATGAAATAGTAAAATTAAATAAAAATGAAAAAAAATGCATATTGAAAACATGTTTAAATTTTGGTTCCCATACTGTCAGAGGTCCCCATGGTGTACATGTGTAAACAGATCACTGTCCCCATAAGGATAGGACTACAAACACGCACACACACACACACACACACACATTATATTTCTACACTAGACAGTACATGTTTATGAACTGCATCCAACTGCAGTCACCATTGACACGATGGATTAGTCTGTGATTGTCTTCCATCACCATGACAACATAGTATCATACCTCTGTCCTCATACAGACAGAATGGTAGATGCTAGATTGGGACAGAAGTTGGCGGTGCTCAGGACGTTCTCCTCGGGACATTTGACATGATTTCAACACTGAGAGAGTTCAAAGAGGATCGTAACATTGTAAATTGTTAAATTTCACAGTTTTTAAAGATGACAGCACTGTTGAAAGAAGATCTCGCAAAATATATACAGACCCCCGAGGATGAGTCGAGGTCTAAGTGGTTGTTTTTTCAGTAGACCGTATGACAAAGGTAAAGATGAATATAATGTGCAATGTTCATGGAATCAAAAGCATTTACCATTAATTTATTAGTGTATAAATGACTCTATAATATAATTCAACAGAGGTTCTTAAATATAACTGACTGAACATTGTCAAACAAATCTGACTTGTTAAAAATAAAGCTGCTGTAAGTCATTGAAGCCTTATTTCACTGTCATTTTATTATTTTAATGTCACTTTGCATCACCATGGCCTTCCTCTTTGTCTAGTTTTGGTGGTTACAGGAAACTTTGAGTAAAAAAAAAAACAACCTAATGAATGAGTCACTACTCTAATCAGATTCAGACGAATATAATGAATAAAAAAATATATATATATTCAATCCTCATGGTGCTTAGATTTGCCTAAACACTCTACATGAAAAAACTAAATAAATAAAAGCACACCACGAAGAAATATGTCCAATGAAATGCTCCCTGATTCATATGTCAGGCCATAGCAACACAATCAGCAATCAGCAATCGCAGCGTCACATGCACCACACTAATTATTTTTCCAAAATCCTCCATAAAAAAGCAGATGCCATTGATTAGATTTTCATAGTTTTGCAAATGTCAACAATTCATATCAACATTGGTTAATTTAAATTATTCTTTTTGGAGTTAGGTCACATGTTCTACCATCTGTCTCCAAGTGTGCGTAAAATGCACACCATGTTGAGCCGCATTTTGTAATAACGGTGCATTTTGTAATAAATGCCCCAAATGTAATAACTTTTTGTAATAAAGCCACAACTGCCCCAAGGCATTTTGTAATAAATTTTGCTGCATTTCTATTTCCATAATATATTCATAATTTCAAATTGTCCATATGTTTAATATGTCTAATTACCAGCCAAGACTTAAACCACTTGGAATATTTCCCAAACAGCTCCTTGAGTTTTAATGCTATACCACTAAAGTGCCCTGCTGCTGCAAGATGTAAAAATTAATTACATAATGCAGCAAAATTTATTACATAATGCGTTGGGGCACCGTTATTACAAAATGCAGCCCAACACATCTGTAAAACACACTACTAAATATTATCATTTTATTTTAATTTTCTAAACAATGCTCAGCTCTAATCATACGTATGAAATAATTATTCATTTTACACTTTTAACCCTTTAAATGACCTCTATTGATCATGATGTTGCTACATTTTCTTATACAAAAATAATAGAGATTTTTTAACATGGTTTCTGCCTTAAAGGTGGGGTGGGAGATCTATTTTTGGAATTTTTTTTTTTTTTTTTTACCATATTGCTTGGAAACTTCTTCATGATCCCATATCACACACTGAAATAGAATATCTGCAAACAAAAAAAACCCTAAATGTTTTAGTCCAGTCTAGAGGGTGGAACTCCAGCCAATCATTGTACTGATCACCTGTACAATAATTGATTTGCTGATACGTCCGTCAAATATCAGTCCACTCCCCCCACCCCTCCCTCCCCCTTCTGCACATTCACATAAACAGCTATGGCGGAAAAGACGACAACCAGCAATAAAATCTAATTAAAAAACTGTGTTTGAAAAAGCTACGGCCATGAGGAAGATGAGTAAAGAATGGAACAGGACAAGGGTGGTAATGGCTACGACTTTCCAGCGCTGGCGTCAACTGGAAAAGGAAAAGAGGCTCGAAACCGATGCTCAGGTGACCATGTTTCTACTCGATAGGTAAGATGATACCGTTATGATTATATAATATTTGGACAAACTAATCAGGTTTTACTAAGTTACCAACACTGTGTGTAAACTGCTGGTGTAACAACAAAAACTTATCCATTAGTTTTCCCATGGTGTTTATTTCATGCTTCTCAACCTTTTGTTAGCTAAGCTTCATGTGACACAAACTGATAAATGTTGCTTATTGTTTTGTTATTTAAGGTGATAAATGATGATAAATGTTCTTGTGAATGCTCGGGAACCTCTGTGTTCACTCCAGACAACATGAGTGTTGATGTATTTTTGAAGGTGTGGTTTCGAGGGGTGGGCTGATGAAGAGGCATGGGTGTGTATACTTATAGCTGCAGGAACCGTTTTCCAAGATCTCCTACCCTACATTTTAATGTCTTATGGATCAAAAACAGTGGTTAGAATGGAAGTAATAGTCTGTTTTATGCACGCTTGAGAGACAGATGTTAGCTAGTGTGGTCATTTACATTTATTTAAATTTTAGTTGGTGTCCAGAATTTTAAAGATCATGCAAAAAATTAACTTTTGAATTCTGGCCTTATTTAAGTTCTGAAAAAGGTTGACATTCTTTAAGACAAAGTGCAAACTGTGTGTATGAAAAATACATATGGACACCAGAGGGTTAATGGATCCTCAGAGTAAACATTCCAGAGAAACTCTGAATGAAGTATGTTGTAGTATTTTTTCTTAATAACGTGACTAAAAAGTGCAGTATTTTTCTGAATATTTTTACTTGATGCTAGGCTAATGATGCAGTAAATCGTTAAAGCAGCCGCAGAGCATTTGATTGAAATGTCTAAGTAAGCAGAAAGAGAGAGAAGAAAGCTTTTAGGCTGCACTTATTGACTAAATAGATTTATTTCTTTGACTGCACTTTTGTAATCAAATTTCACTCCTTCATTAGGATAATTACTCTGACTGTCGAGACAAGAACGACTAATGAAGTCTGCTGCACAGCTAACGCTAAAGCACAGAGGAAGGATGGAAGGAAGAGAGGGAGGGAGGGAGGGAGGGAGGGAGGATTGAGAGAAGGAAGGGAGGAGAAAAGAAAGAAAGTCATTTGTACAGGTTCTGTTTTTAGGAACAAGTTTGTTATGACCACATTCAGTCCACAAGCATTTAAACAGAAATGTATAAACATGCTGAGAGAGAAGGTGAAAAACAACTAGAAGAAAACAAATGTGTTGTAGTATCAGACAGATCGTGTCCATCAGCTGATCTGATCAGACCCACTCAGGTCTGTTCCTCTAGTGCAGATGGGAAAAGAAAACACTGGCTTTAACTCAGTGCTTCTCAAATTCAGTCCTCATGACCCAGTGTCCTGCATGTTTTGGATAGTTCCCTCTTCTATCACCTAGTTCAATTATTGATCAGCTCTTCAGAAGCGTGATAATGATATAATAATTGCTTCCAGGTGTGATGGAAGAGGGAGGTATTTTTAATTTAGAAAAAAATTCAATTAGGTTGAACATATATAGACAAACAATCACTCTCACATTCACACCTATAGGTAAGTTAGATTAACCTATCAGTGCATGTGTTTGGATGGTTGGAGGAAACTGGAGTACCTGGAGAAAACCCACGCAGACACAGGGAGAACGTGCAAACTCCACACAGAAAGGTCTGGTGTGGGAATCGAACCAGGGTCCAGTGGTTAGCATAAGTGCTTACGGTGCACCACCGTGCTGCCATATATGTATATATAATACTTTTAAATTTAAATTTTTTATTTTTTTTTTATTAAAGAGGGAAATATCTAAAACATACAGGACACTGGGCCATGAGGACCAGATTTGAGAACCACTGGCTGAAGAAACGAGAACAGCTTTACAGTAAAGTCAGTGTGACCCCGTCAGTCTGCCAGCAGGGGGTGCTGCAGGCCTTTCACAATTCACACAGCTGCAGTGGACTGAACTTTTTTTTTTGCTTGTTTGTTTTTTTGTTTTTTTAATGATTATTGAAATTTACAAAAAGCTTACAGGCACAATAACAAGTTACCTTCAATGAAGCTTGGGCGGGAAAAAAAAAACACAACAGAAAAACAAAATAAAATAAAATAAATCACAATAACAGTCAACCTTATAAAATGTAAGGTGTTACAGGGTCAAACATAAAATCAATAATACCATTGTAGATTTGTATACCTTTTTTTTTTGCTTACATAATTTTAATGATTTTTTGAAAGTGACCATTTCTTTTAAGAAAACAATAAAGATAGGTTTGACAGTCCCAAATTTACATCTATGAATAAAGAACTTAGCAAAAAGTATTATATAATTAATTATAAATTCTTGATATTTGTTTTGCAAGATTACTCCAAATTTGATGCCGTCTTAGGGTAAAGCTAAAGAAACTAAATTGTTCTGAGAACAAGTGTTGTCATCAATTTTGAATTTTTGAATGAAGATATTCTTTTGAAGGATAAATATTATTTATAGTTTTAAAGTGCACTTCCTTTACTTTGGGTGGAAGAGGAAATTTAACATAACTACACCTAATGGTTTTAATGTTTTTATTTAAAAATCCCTCCATTATATTTTGTCTTCTAAGAGTCAAAGGGAAGAAAACAGTGTTTAATCGATTTTGCATGAATTTGTTGTTGCACTTTTTGTCCACAAAGGGGGACTGTTGAACCATAAGTAAATTTAAATGAGGCTCAATATTGGAATATATTAAGTATCCTTTCAAATTACAAAGAAGAGCTTGTGGAATTGCTTGGATTACTGCATTGAACTGTTCAACTGGACAGACGATGTTAAAATTTTCACTAAATTTATTACAGCTTAATAAACTTCCCCTTACATCCATTAAGTGCACACTTAACCAAATACCCTTATCATACCAGTTTTCAAAATAAAATGACTTATTTTTAATGAGAATGTATCTATTATTCCATATTGGTGTATTATGAGGTGTAAAATTATGTTTATATGCTACCTTCCAATATCTTAGGCTTATTCGTGGAACTTGGATCATTTTATGGGTAATTTAGATAAGTCATAATCACATTTAAGAAGTAATTCAATACCACCTGCATAGGAAAATATCTTGGGAAGAAGAGTAAACCATAATGATTTCATATGACTGATAAAGTTTTGTAACCATCGCCGTTTTAAAACACCATTCATTGGATAAAAATCAATTGCATTTTGACCCTCCTCCTCTAGCGACTTGATAATGTCATATAATGTTTGTTTTTCCATAGGAAATTAAAGTTGTTTTGATTTATTTGTTTAATCACATATAGGGGTGTATTCAAAGAATAAGCGGGGTAGATGATTCTAGAGAGGCCCTCCATCTTAGAAAGTAGTAAACTTCCAAAAATAGAGAGATCCCTCTATAACCACATATTTAATATTGTTTTACTTTTTTTTAATATTGTCATCAAAGTTATTTTTAATTCAGTTCTCTTCTGATTTGCATATATTAATCCCTTAAAATTTAATTTAATTCCTTTTTAAAGGAATGCCAGTGGACTGAACACAAATTCAGGCTGGAACAGGAAGTGTTAGTGTGGGTCACTGCAACAGACACTGGCGTCCATTAAACTGGTGCATTCTGGGAGTGAACGTCACTGGCACCATAATAATACATATATTTATTCAAACACCTGTTTTTTCCCCTGTTATTGTCGATAATTGTGTCAAAAATACCCTATGAATTCTTAATTAATAATTTACATCCTTTTTCCAGGAGAAGTCGACCTTTTAAAATCTGTCCAGTATTTTCCATTTCCATTCTGATCTCATTAAATACCTAAAACTGTGTGTTAGAAGAAGAAAAGCACATCATCAGATTAGAATTTTCTTCAACTTTCTTTTTTAAATTCTTGAAGTGTAGATTGAACATGTCTGACACTGAAAAAATGTTATTCAAACTATTTTCCAATAACTCAGACAGTTTGACATTTGTGGTCCATGTTACCAGAGGTGGTAGTAAAAGTAAAAGTACTTTGTTACTGTACTTTACTGGAGTATTTATTTTTCTAGAAACTTTTTATTTTACTCCCTATATTTGTTCATAAATATCTGTAAAAATATATGTACTTTATACTCCTTATATTTAGATAAATATCTGTACTTTTTACTACTTACATTCATATAAATATCTGTACTTTATACTCTTTACATTTATATAAATATCTGTACTTTATACTCTTTACATTTATATAAATATATGTACTTTATACTCTTTACATTTATATAAATATATGTACTTTATACTCTTTACATCTATATAAATATCTGTACTTTATACTCTTTACATTTATATAAATATATGTACTTTATACTCTTTACATTTATATACATATATGTACTTTATACTCTTTACATTTATATAAATATATGTACTTTATACTCTTTACATCTATATAAATATCTGTACTTTATACTCTTTACATTTATATAAATATATGTACTTTATACTCTTTACATTTATATACATATATGTACTTTATATTCTTTACATTTATATAAATATCTGTACTTTATACTCTTTACATTTATATAAATATATGTACTTTATACTCTTTACATTTATATAAATATATGTACTTTATACTCTTTACATCTATATAAATATCTGTACTTTATACTCTTTACATTTATATAAATATATGTACTTTATACTCTTTACATTTATATACATATATGTACTTTATATTCTTTACATTTATATAAATATCTGTACTTTATACTCTTTACATTTATATAAATATATGTACTTTATACTCTTTACATTTATATAAATATATGTACTTTATACTCCTTCCATCTATATAATTATATGTACTTTATACTCTTTACATTTATATAAATATCTGTACTTTTAAAAAGTAATGAGTCTATTGTGAAAATATAAACTAAACAAATGTGACAATATGCAAAATAAGTTGTAAATTAGTTGTCATAATTTTGACATTTTATCTTAAATATAACAAATTCAGAATTGTGAATAAAAAGTAAAAATTATGACATTTTATCTCAAAATGTTGACTTTTTATGCCATAATTATACTTTTTTTAAATCTCAGACTTACGAAATCTTCCTAAATCTTCCTAAATCTTCTGTTCTTAACCTCTAAATCAAGTGACTGTGATCTGATCAAACACATTATCGACACACTAACTCACTTTTAGAAGCTTTATTTTTGGATACTTTTTAAATTTTTATGATGTTTCTTGGTTAAATCAATTTCATTCATTGCACAAAATATAGTTTAACTTTTAACTTTTTTACTTTATTACAATTGAGAAGTTATACTTTTTTACTTTTACCTTTAGAAATTTGTTGAATTATAGATAGATATTTGTACATTATACTTATACTTTTTCAAACTAAAATAAGTCACTTCAGAGGGAAAATAAGTGCAGGAGAAAAACTGTGATTTTTTTTTTTTTTAAATTGGAATTATGACGTTTTATCTCAGAATTTTGATGTTTTATCAAATCATTTTTTTACATTTTATCTCAATTGTGACTTTTTAAAATTTTTCCTAAATTTCCCGCACACACCCATGAAACGGACAGACCTGATCAAACATGTATACACACTAACTCACTTTTTAAGTCTTTATTTTTAGATACTTTTGAAAGTTTTATGATTTTTCCTAGTTGAATGAATATTATTTTTATTCATGGCAAAAAAAAAATGCAATTTTATTTTAAAACATTTTAACTTTATTATAATTGACAAGTTGTATATTTTTACATTTACTTCAGTAAAGGAGTAGAATCAGTACTTCTACTTCTACCAGAGTATTTTTTCACACCAGTAACTGTACTTTTATTGCAGTACAGAATGTGTGTACTTTAAACTCCTCTGGATGTTACAGGATGAAATATTTGACAATAACCAGCAGTGGTAGTTTCTGAAACACTTCCTGTCTACCTGAAGACACACACACACACACACACACACACACTTAATTATGAACAAATCCATCCACTCTCCTTTTCTTCTAATCCATTTCTAAATGGAAGGGAATGACAATGCTCCATTTTGGATTTTGGATTCTGTGTGCGTTACATAAATACCCACCAGCACAGATGACCCCTGCTGGTCACAACCACTGGTCTGTAGTTAATCTGACCTGGGTTGATAGGATGGGCTGGTCCATGGGTACTATAGAACCCACAGGTTCTATAATATTTGTAATGGAAACTGGTACTATAGTATCTAACAGAAACAGGTATTCTAGTATCTGTAACAAAAATGGATACTATAGCACCTGTAACAGAAATGGGTACTATAGTATCTGTAACAGTTACAGGTACTATAGTATCTGTAACAGAAATGGGTACTATAGTATCTGTAACAGTTACAGGTACTATAGTATCTGTAACAGAAATGGGTACTATAGTATCTGTAACAGTTACAGGTACTATAGTATCTGTAACAGAAATGGGTACTATAGTATCTGTAACAGATACAGGTACTATAGTATCTGTGTAGTACCTGTAACAGAAACGGGTACTCCAAACAAAACCTAACAGTTAAAACTCATGGAAAATCTCAACCATGATCTTAATGAGTCATGTGACCTGTGACAAAAACGCTGAGTCATTAATGACCTTTGACTCCATGATAAGTTTGTTGTGACATAATGTTCAAGGCCATGCAGTTTTTACAGTTTTATACATTTATATGTCATGATGAGCCTGAGGGTTCTGCGCAGGATCTTAGCTGTTCCTAGCAATGCGCTCTTTTGTACACAGATCTCTGATGTTGTTCCTGGTATCTGCTGGAGCCATTCTCCCAGTTTGGGGGTCACTGCCCCTAGTGCCCCCCCATCACTACTGGTACCACTGTTGCCTTCACACTCCACATTTTCTTTAACTACCTCTTTCAGCCCTTGGTATTTCTCAAGCTTCTCGTGTTCTTTCTTTCTGAGGTTGTTATCACTGGGGACTGCTACATCTGTTAGCACCACTGTGTTCTCATGGTTATCCACCACCACTATGTCAGGCTGATTGGCCATCACCATCTTGTTGGTCTGGATCTGGATCTGGATCTGGAAGTCCCACAGGATCTTGGCCTGTTTGTTCTCTGTCACCTTTGGGGGGGGGTATCCCATCTTTACTCTGGGACCTCCAGTCCATACTCCTGTTCCTGTACAGTATGACTACTACCTGATTATGCTGCTCCATGTATGCCTATATATATATATATATATATATATATATATATATATATATATACACACACACACATATCGCGAAGAAAGAAAAAAATGACCTTTGGAAAAATTAACAACAAAGTTTCTTATCTACCATTCATGTACTGGGTTTATGTCAAATGACTTCTGATGTGTGATTGTGGTCCATAAAAACACATTTTGTCCAAAGTCCTTTTTTATTTATGGCAGAAAATAGCTGTTCTTATATGAGCAGATATTTGTTTTAAGATTCAACATTTGGATTTTTGGTAAAAAAAAAAAAAAAAAATCTGTTTAGTTTTCACAATTCTATAATACTATATAATACAATATATATCTATGTTTGACTGCATTTTAATACAGTCAAACATACGATAGTAATGAGTGCGAAAAAAAAATCCAGTATGAATATAAATATTTAATGTTGCTGGATCTTCTATGGCTGGAAGTCTGTGATCAGACAAGACAAAAAACTGCAAATATTAACAAAAAAACTTATATTACAAAAAAGCAAACACTGCCAAAAATACAGCAAATGCTACAAAATCCCCAGCAAAACAGCAATTTAAAAAACTGCAAATACATTATACAACAACATTCTCTCTCTCTCTGTCTCACTGTATATATATATATATATATATATATATATATATATATATATATATATATATAAACTCATGATTATTATCATTATTATAATGTAGAGTAGAGTTCAGACACAGATGTTCTCTACCTGTTCCAGCGTGTGTTTAGCCTAGCCGCACTAGATCCACCTAGCAGCAGCAAATCTAATGTGCTACCATAGTAGTCTAGTTACGCTCAATATAACTTTTGGTTCGATGTCCCTGAAACTGGCTGACGAATTACAGTGAAGTATAGAATCAGAGGGCGGGTGTAACAAAGTGATGTCGCAATGATTCAGAGAGAAAGCAGAAACAACCATAGAAGAAAAACAATAACGGGTGGTGATTTGTTTTTATCAAAGACGAGTGAAGAATGTGAGAGAAATCTTTAAATTCTTTTTACAGAAGCAACAACAATCGTTAAGATCCATAATCCACCACATTGTAACTTTCTCCAGACTCTGTGAACTTTCCAGCATCTAACTACATCATCCTAAATATTACACTGATTGGTTGTAGTATCATCCTATTTGAAAGACAAACTTTTAGCCCCGCCTCTCCTGACTGTGAAGCAAGCTATACTAGACCTATACATGTAATGAATAGGGATAGCATGGCTAGGCTAGCATGTGTTCTCATTCTCAGGAAACAACAATGCAAACATTCTGACACTTTAATGGTGTTTATCCTTATTTTAATTGGAAAATATAATTATTAAGCTTGAACACAGACATTGCATGTTGGTGAGGGTCTATTAATTATTATTATTATTATTATTATTATTATTATTATTATTATTACTAGTAGTAGTAATATAATGTCACCACTTTCACTCCAATTTTCACCCTTTCAATGTTTAAAAAACTTAATTTTATTTGACACCACATTAAAGTGAAAAATGTCATAATCTGAAGTTGCCAAATAAAAATGTTGCATAACCATTCAGCCACACAGTGTCAAAAATCAAAATACATTCCACAGATGTGAGATATCCCTACATTTTTTATGGCCCCACTCTAAACCCAACAGGAAGTCGACCATATTGGATAGAAGTGTGACCCTCTAAAACACCACCCCTCATACTTTCATCATCTTCTCTAGAGTTTACATCCAATTTACACCAAGCTGGGTTAAAATCAACAACAAACGTGTGGAATCAAAAGTTACCACGTCATTTTTTGATTAAATGTTGGCACGTGATGACCTCACAACTAAGTGGCCATTTTTTGTTTCTCACACATACCGTGTCAGATAGAGTTGGACCCAATGGAAAATTTGGGCGGAATGACAACCTGAACATGATGATATGGAGCTCTTGTAGATGGATCGTATAGTTGCTCTGTGACGCCCCCTACAGTTTTTGAATGGGGTGAAACTTTTTTTTTTTTTAGACATAGTCAAACAAAATTTGACACACGCATCTCAAACTGAACCAAATAATCAATGAGAACACACTCCAATTTTCAATTAATTGGAATGTTGCCACCAAAACACCAAAATTGTGCCATTGAAATGAATGGGGTTTGGAGTAAAAACTAAACAAAACAGACAGAGACAGAACAGTTCACAGACATAAAACATTTTCTTTTCCTTCTGGCACTTCCAGATTAAAATAGCAAATGAACCTGAAGCATACGTTAGTCTGGGATTCTGCTGACACTAGGCTAATGCTAACACTAGGCTAAATGCATTGCCTATCTTATGACAAACACGTTCATTGCAGATATTGTCACTTCTTTCTTGAGTCTCTTCATGCAAAATGAAACAATATATATTAAAAAATAAATATGTAATCATAATTAATCTAAACTAATCCAAATTAACCCTTTGATTGTTGTGATTAAACAATTCAGCACAAACAAAAATATGTAAATCTCTCTCCTTTACATTGACTGACTGTTAATGAATTCTTCCTAAAGTCATTTTCCATCTTTCTGTTTGTTCTTCAACAGTTATGGTAAATGTGCTAGCTTATAGTGCACATTTTATTCACACATGGCGCCCAAAGCAATTCACAGATTCCTCACCTTCACACACACCAGTAGGTGCTGTTGTCATGCACGGTGCTGCCTGTCCCTACTGCAAGTAATGTGGAAGTTTCAGTGTTTTGTCCAAGAACATTTTGACAATCAGAGCCAGGATTTGAACCGTCAAACCTTCAGTCACTGGACGACCAACTCTACCAATTTAGCCACAGTTTCTACTTCACACATTTCACCCGATGATACTTTTTCAAATGGAGCCTAATGACGTGTGTTTCATTCCATTCCTGTGCAGGTGGCTGCAGCAGTGCCTGCTGGGTAAGGGGTGAGGGTGTTGGCTCTCACCTGTGCAGAGGTTACTACAGTTGGAGCACATTCATGTACAGACAGACTTAAAGCATCAAATGAACTCTCCTGTCTGTAACCTATGGGGTTAAGCTGCTTCTATACAAATAGTTTTCCTCCTTCTTTTCTCTGTTGTCTTGTATTCTCTGTACACATTCCAGCCAGGGGCGGTAAAAGTACTGACATTCTGTACTGCAGTAGGAGTACCGATTCTTGTGTGAAAAAATACTCTAGTAAAAGTATAACTCCTCTACATAAGTTTAAAAGAAAAATTCTCAATTGTAATAAAGTCCAAAAGCAAAAACTAAAACTGCATTTTTTGTACATATAAGGTAAATGTCTTAAAAGTATCTAAAATAAAGCTTTTAAAAGTGAGAAAATGTGTTTGATCAAGTCACAGTTACTCAGTTGTGTGGATATGGGCAGGAAATGTAGGAAAAGGGAAAAAAGTCACAAATGAGATAAAACGTCACCATGAAATTGTAAGAAGTTATAAATATGAGATAAAATGTTAAAATTAAGAGATAAAAAGTTCAAATTGTGAGATACAAAGTCAAAATTATGATATAATAGTTATATAACTAAAGTCACAGTTTCTCTCCTCCACTGATTTTCCCTCTGAAGCCACTTTTTTTTTTATTACTGTCACATCTGTTATAGTATATAGTATAAAGTACAGATATTTATATAAATATAAGGAGTATAAAGTACAGATATTTATGAACAAATGTAGGGAGTAAAAGAAAAAAGTTGCCAGAAAAGTAAATACTCCAGTAAAGTACAGATACCTAAATGGTGTACTTAACTCATTCACTTCCATTGATATGTTTTTCGCATCAATTCACATTCAAATGAACAGTCTACACTTTATTTTGATAGGTGCCATTTTTTTATAGTCTTAGAGTCTTTTATGATTATATTATATTATATTATATTATATTATATTATATTATATTATATTATATTATATTATATTATTAGAATATGGTATATAGTATAGTATATATATATATATATATATATATATATATATATATATATATATATATATATATATATATATATATATATATATATATATATAATATTATATGATATTGACTATATTCTGAATGAATATTCTCTTCTCATTCACCTGGCAGTGAATTAGTTCAGTACAATAATTAAGTACTTTTACTTTCCTCCTCCGGGGGCAGGGCTTGAGGACAGGCATGCCTAGAGAGAGAGTGGCAACATCTTCGTTTACTGCAATGGTTCAGGTTTTTCACAGCAATGGTGGAACATGGAGCCCCTCAAAAGTTCCCTAATGTTGGCAAAAGCAAACTGCTGATCAATGTATTTCAATGGAGTGCATGTACGGTGCAACAGTTGTTCCAGGTAAAACGTTTAAAAAATTATATTTTCATATCAGTAGGGCATCAGAATGAAATTGACATTAATATTTAATTACGATCGCGTAATTTCTCCGTCTACATGATAACATTTAGAGATGGTAATAGGTAAAAGTTTATGCTAGCACAAAGGATAACGATGACAACCCCTGCAACAGGTGAATAACTGTAACTTCTGCTCTGTAACTATAGCTTAATCCAACCCTGTCGATTTATACTAGTGGCAAGATTAAAGGGATAGTTCAGTATTTTCCACATGAATCTGTATGAGATTAGAAATTTATTTGAAACAGGGACAGTGCACATTAATAACATTGCTGTAAATGCACCAGAATTAGCCAAGAGGCTATTTTTCAGATGTTAAAGTCACCCTAAAAACAGAACACAACAAATAGAATAAAATATGAAACATAAGAATAAAATTACAGTTACTGGCTAAAACATATGACAAAATAGCATGACATACCACAGCATACAAAACACATACAAACAAGACCACATGCTGACACATGAAAACAGACAGACAACAGCAGGATGGCTACAAGTTCAGCACAGACGAACCAAGGACAGGAAGTGTTATCAAGCACTAGTGCTGACAGAGCTGAGCACCTACTAACCATTTCTTCAAATGAGCTCTGAATGAGCTCTGAATGAACTAGCTATTCTGGTCTCTGATGGTTACTGGGATGGAATTCCATTCTCGTGCAGCCGACTGACTAAAAGAACTTTTCCTGAGCGGAATAATACAGTCTCCCCTTGCTGCACCTCTTGTAAACCCATATGCAGTTGTTCTTATGTTGATGAACTGTCTGAGCGGAGGAGAGGTGGAACCAGATATAATCTTGTACATAAGACAAGCATTGACATATTTAATCCAATTATCCCAACTCGGCAGATTATATTTTCTTAATATTGGGCAATGATGAAAATGTACTGGTTTCTTGTCAAGGATTTTAACTGTTTGTTTATTGATGAATAATTGATTTAGTGATTCTATTGGTTTAGTGATTCTATTGGATTTAGAGAAGTGTTACTAGCCTGTGACCAGATTGTTAAACAGGAGATGATATGGGAAAAAACCATGGAATGCATATACATCTTAGCCGCCTCTGTTGACATATAATCTCCAATGAACCTGAAGTTTGAAAGGTTGAATTTAACCCGGTTACAGACCTTTTTCACCTGAGCCTTGAAAGAAAGTGTTGAATCAGCCAAAACACCAAGGTACTTGTATTCAGTTACAACCTGTAGCCTCTTTCCCGATACATAGATATCCGGCTCAACACTAGGACTGTTCTTCTTGCTGAAAAACATGCATACTGTTTTAGACACATTGAGCTGCAAACAGCATTGCTTTAACCATGCTGTTACATGAGCCATGGAGTTTGTGAGTTTGTCAGCAACCTGCGTCATGCTGTTGCCATGTACATAAATTATGGTGTCATCAGCATACATTTGGATGTTGGTGTCACGATCTACATGTGGTAAGTCATTAATATATAATGTAAATAGCAAAGGGCCAAGTATGGATCCTTGTGGGACTCCTGTGGACAGATGAAGGGCAGCTGAATGATGATTCTGTACCTGAACAGACTGAGATCTATTTGACAAATAAGATTCTATCCACTTCAGTGCATCCGAACAAAAATTAAAACTAGCTAACTTTGACAGGAGAATTCTATAATTAACAGTATCAAATGCCTTCTTGAGATCAAGGAACACAGCTCCAACAACACCACCTTCATCCAATAGAGATTTGATTTTTTTCTATTAAAAAACAGTTGGCTGTTTCAGTTCAGTAGTTGGCTCTGAAGCCGAATTGCATTGGGTGCAGAGTAAAAGAGCTATTGTTTAGATGGTAAGTGATTTGTTCAACGACTACTTTCTCAGCAACCGTTGACACTATAAGTAAGATACTGATAGGTCTGTAATTGCAGGTTGAAGTAGGATCACCACATTTAAATATTGGGACGTCAATATTAGACGGTTTTGTTATGCAAATAAATCACTTATTCAAATACATATTGTTTTGACAAGAAACACCCCAGGAAACCTGCCGGGACTACTTTTGCTTTGACCAAAACTGGATCAGAACTCGGCTCACTGGACACTGTCGGGGGTAAGTCACTGTGGGTGCACCAGAGTAAAAACTGTGATGCCAAACACATTCATGTGAAAAATAGTGAAGTATACCTTTAATGTGCAGGGGTTGTGATAGCAGCTGTTATCAGCTGTTTTATGGAGTGAAAGAGAGCAGAACCTAACCTAACACAAACACAGAACACAAACTAAGTTTAACTGCATAGTTTTCTTTTTCATATATATGTATCATGTCATGTAACCAGTTTTATTCTTGACATTAATGTTATACACACTTGTGTTCATTGCTTTGACCTGTTATATTTCTAAGCAAGAAGAGGTAAGAAACAATGACCAATTTAAAATTCCATGTATTTACAATGAACACAGTTATCATTATGCTGTTGTAAGTCCAGACGTATTGTGCAGTTAACTGACAAATAATTCACTAAAGTTTCACTAAAGTCTGAAAGTTTAGAAAGAAGGAAGAAATATCAGTTTATTGCTGCCAACAAATATACAGATTTAGTAAGGAAAGAACAAGTTAAAGCAATGAAAACAATTTATGAGGATAAAGAGGTAAAAAAAAAACATTTGATTTTATCAATTTATTATTATATCACTAAGATAAAATTCTCTTTATTGACACTGGGGGTAAATTAGTTGTAGGAGGTTGTGCATGTTGTGCAACACCAACAAAAGACATGACAGTGGAAACACAATAACACAGTAGACACGTGACAAAATATGAAGACATAGTTAAGATAAAGTACAGTACACAGCACCAGTAAAATAAAGCTATTGCACTGCCCTTAACCTATGCTGAAAATGTAACTGCGTCATGGAATTAAAATCAAGTAGTTAAAAGCTAAAATGTTTAAAACATTATCCATAAAAAATTTAAATCAAATAATTAAAAGCTAAAACAGTTAACATATTAAGAATCAAAGACTAAATCAAGTAGTAGCTAAAATGTTTAAAATATCACAAGTAAAGGACTACGATCAGGTAATTAAAAGCTAAAATGCTTAGAAATATTACCAATAAAATATTAAAATCAAGTAATTAAAGCTAAAATGCAAATATAATGACACTGTGGGTCAAATATAATAACACTGTGGGTCTACGTAATAACACCATGTCACATAAGGTTTATTGTAGTGTGTGTGTGTGTTCGTCTCATCTCATCGTCACTTTATCCTCACTAGGGTCATAGGGGTCACTGAGGGCCTAATCCATCTAGAATGGGTGAAGGCACGGTACACCCAGGTGATCATTCACTGGAAAGAATGTCCCTCTAAAAAACAAGTTAAAAAAATTAAGACAAGTTTTCTTGTCTCACCATCTGAACCTGCTTTATCCTAGGGTCACAGGGGTCACATCCAGCTACAATGGGTGAAGGCGGGGTACACCCTGTATGAGTCTCCAGTTCATCTCAGGGCTGAACATATATAGACAAACAATCACTCTCACATTCACACCTATGGACAATTTAGATTAACCAATTAACCTGTCAGTGCATGTGTTTGGATGGTGGGAGGAAACTAGAGTACCTGGAGATACAGGGAGAACATGCAAACTCCACACAGAAAGGTCTGGTGTGGGATTCGAACCAAGGTCCTTCTGTCTGTGAGTGCTAACCACTGCACCATGGTGCCACTTCTCCTTTTTAGTTTAATCACCTGGTAATGCCACATATTACCAGTTTTGACTGTTACACTGTTTCTATTCCATTGTTTAAGTTTCTCATCAGAACTCTGGCTAAAGCGTCTCTGCTGCTCTGTCTTCACTTTTAGAACATTATTCTGACTTTTTTACGCTAAACTTTTTTTTCTGTCTAAAAATGGTGGGAGGAAACTGGAGTACCCGGAGAAAACCCATGCAGACGGAAAGAGAACATGCAAACTCCACACGGAATATATATATATATACTTATATATATATATATATATATATATATATATATATATATATATATATATATATATATATATATATATATATATATATATATATATATATAAACAATCTTTTTGTTAAAAAAAAAAAAAAGGAATTTCCAATTGATTTATACTAAAACATATCACACTCTTCAACACATGTATCTAGAACAGCCCAATTACACTATTGTATTAACTGCAGTGCATTATGGGATAGTGCAAAAGTGTTTACTGTGGCCGCTGATATGGAATTAAAATAACAAAAGCCATGAACATAAAGAGAACAGGTGTAGAGTATCTGCCCACTGGAGTGAGCACTGACCAGGAAAGAGTTAATGTATATAACTCAACTCATTTCAGAATTTGCACATTTATTTTTTTCTACAACTACAGACTAATATGCTTTAATATTTTGACACCACTTCAACCCCATAGCCTCACACTTTCAAACACCATGCTCAGCCGCTCTGTAAGTTGGCCTCATTTTGAGGAATTTATTGCATTTCTAATAAGCATCAATGTGATTTAATACAGCAAGTGTCTTCATTTTTACAGAACAGTTTAAGACTCCTTGAATCTTTAAAAACAGTGAAAATGATTCCATATAGAAAATATAAGTACAGTAATCACCACATCCCCACCAGGTACTATATATATATACATGTATATACATATATATAGTGGAATGTTCTTCTTCAGGGGAACACATTTGATCCTATGAAACTGAAAGGGTTGATCAAATTTGTGCAAGTTTAGAGGTAGACCCACAGGATGCAATAATTTATGGAAGACCTGCTCAGAGAACTATGGGTTTAATCAGGAAAAGAGGAAGAACCACACAGATTATTATTATTATTATTATTATTATTATAATAGATGATTCTCTCTCATGCCCAGTGTACGTCAGGGCAGAAGGATCATTTCCACAGGTGTGTTACCGTAGCGACAGACCCCAGCCAAAGCCCATCAACAGCCACAAACAAATGTGATTTCATAATGGTGGTTGGTGTTTGTACAGGAGTCCCTGGCCCTGGGGGGGAGATTATTCACTAGTGGGAGGTGTCATGCTGCATTTCCAGTCAAGGGTGTGTTCATAAGGGGTGTGATTGCAATTCCAGCCTGACAACCTGACAACGAAACAGAAAACAGTATTACACTATTACAGTATCACCCCCCCAAAAAATTAAGTATTACACCATGACCCAAAAAAAGTATTACACTATTATACTATGACCCCAAAAAAGTATTACTCTATTACAGAATCACCCCGCCCCAACAAAAACCGTATTACACTATGACCCAAAAAAGAACTAAACAAAACAGCATTACACTATTACAGTATCACCAAATAAAGATGACACTATCACACTATGACCCACAAAAAACCCTGTATTACACTATCAGCCTTTCAAAAAAGTATTACAAAAAGTAAAAAACAAAACAAAAATAAAAACTAAATTTAAAGGCAAAAAACTAAAAGTAAAAATAAAATAAAAACTAAATTTAAGTTCAACAATATTAAAAAAAATGTTTTTTAAATGGAACAAAAATAAGAAAACAAAATTCAAAATAATGAAAAAAAATCTATAACAAAAACTAAAATAAAATAAACAATGAAACAAAAAAAAACTGTATTCAGTATTACAGGGAAGTCTCAACGGTAATTCATTATTTGCTGTCAAATTTGGCTTCAACCCCCCACCCCTCCAAAACAAAACAAAGAAAAAACAATGTGAGGTTTTGTGACTTTCAGTGCCAGCTTTCTTTTCTTTTTGGGGGGGGGTTCTGCACGTCCTCTTAGTTCAGTCGTTCGATGCAAAACAGACATTTGACACTGACCTCGTTCTACAACCACCACCATTTTCTGTCCAACTTCATGAACACACCCGATAGTTTCACTCCTGCAGCGACACTCACACACACACACACACACACACACACATACGCACACACACACACACACACACACAGGAGGGCCTTCTAGAACTCTATACATCATTAGAAATGGGATTTGTCAGTCGCCTGTCAGACCATTAGGCTTTGATTTCATCCTGATTGGCTTCACCCTGAATTAAACGTCTGTTTTTTTCCAGAACAACAAACATGTCTGTGTTTTGTTTCCGTTGCTTTCGTTTAGCCCCTCACCCCCTCCGAGTCTCCCTCAAAGGCCCCGTTGTCATAGTGATGCTGATGCCTCTCAGGGTTGGGACTGGCTGGGTCGGTGAGCGGGACATCATGCAGAGCCTCCCCTCCCGCCACCGTGATCACCGTGACCTCTGGTGACGACGCAACCGAAATATTCTCCTTCTCCTCCTCCTCCTCCACCCCCAAGGCCTTCAGGATGTCGCACTTACACATGGGGCAGGTCCGGTGCTCCAGCAGCCACGGCTCAATGCAGGATTTGTGGAAGATGTGGTTGCAGGTCAGCACCGTCACCACCTCGCCCACTTTGTACGAGTCGATGCACACGGCGCACATCAGCGAGTCCGACGTGGTTTCCTGGTCGCCTCGTTTGAGCGTACGAACCTCCAGACGCTGGATTGCCTTCTTGGCCTCCGATTTTAGCTTCCTCTCTGCAGATTTGAATGCACGCAGGTTGTACAGGCGGTTGGCCGAAATGAACGCAAAGTAGGCGATGGAGGCCGCCATCACGATGAAGAAGGCAATAGACAGGAAGTAGAGCCAGTAGGAGTCTATCCAGGGTCCGTGCGGGCTGCCTACGTCAATCAGCATCTGCACCTCTGTCCCGTTCCGCATCAGCCGAACCAATTCTGAGCCCAGGACATTGCCCACCATCACTGCCACAATGTTGAAGGCTTCCGTGTGGGACATGTGTACGCTGCTGTTCCCAGTGCCCTCCCAGTTGAACACCACCACACCAGACGCCCCCTGCCTTTTGGCCGCATTGATCTTCTCACTGAAGGTGCAGTTTCCTCTTTTAATCAGGGCGATCCACGGTGGTGAGCTGCCATTGCGGTTGTAGACTGGGTCCGGGCCACAGCCTCGGGGGTCCCCCCTGGGGAGGGTCACTACACCCGCCGCCCTCTCCAGGGGAGAATTCCGACCATAGATCCCACACTCGCAGTATCGCTCCACAGTCTCATTGTTGTTGTTGACGTAGCTCATTTCCAGCACGGCCGTCCATAAAACCAATGCTGCCGAGCGAGGGAGCACGAACAGAAGCAGCAGCAGACAGTGCCTCGTCGCCTGAGCCATACTAATGTTCCGTGTGCCTGTCAAAACAACAGGAAGCAGCACTGTGTTAGCAGCTGTGGCTTAGTCTTCAACTCCTTTCTTTTAGCTTTAGTTCCTGCTTGTTGGATCTGCTGCGTTGTGAGCGCAGCTATGGTTTCAGCCAACCTTCTGTCAATGTAACCTGAGCTAGCTGCGGTAACACAACACCAGTGCTGCGTCACACACTCACCTCTGCTTATCTGCCTGAACCTTGAACGCTGGCGGCAGAGGGCGAGGATTCAACAAGTTTAAGTCCACAGAACACTGCCGTCTGGAACGAACGCCCAAAAACAAGCTGAGAGTGGAGACGTGGATGATAAGAAAGAATTCTACTGACACACGCCTGTGAAACATAGAGTTAACTCATCAAAGCCATTTCCTTCCCCTGTGTAAATGACGCGCAGAGCAGCTGAACCCGTTTGTCCGGCCTGACCCGTTTCCTTCCCCTTCTTCTGTGACACTGATGCAAACACTGAGCTGCATTTATTCACTCTAACACACAGTCAGTGCACTCTGATGACACATACTGTATTTACAATCCCACAGGAAAAATAAACAAACAAAAAATTTAAATGAAAGATAAAAATTAATTCATAAAAATTTCAAAAAAGGAAAAATAATACTAAATAACAAATAGATTATAGATTAATTTAGAATATGTTTTTAAAATAAATTCAATTAATGCATAAATAAAAATCCCACAGCAGCTTTAGGGTTTTTTATTGTTTCTCCACAGATGAAGAAAAACCACTGACAACTGAGATGGAAAAGACTGTGGTCAAGTTTCCATTGGCTCAACTTACAAGTGAAAGGACACACACACACACACACACACACACACACACACAGACACACGCACACACACACACACATGCACACACACATGCGCACACACATTCTGATAAAAAAGAGTGGAATGTTTGTTTGTGATAAAACCAAATACTTCCTGTTAAAGCTGCGATACTTACTGTGAAAGGACACACACAAGTACACACACTGAAGCGCAAGTACATACACAAGTACACACACTGAAGTTCAAGTACACACACAAGTACACACAATGAAGTACAAGTACACACACTGAAGTACAAGTAAATGGACTGCACTTATATAGTTCTTTTCCACCTTAATGGTGCTCAAAGCGCTTTACATTAGCCTCACATTCACATACACACCCATACACCAGTAGGTTTCTAAGGTTCTGTCAGTCCTACTGGGAGACTAAGTCAGGGTTCAGTGTCTTTTTCCAAGAACACTTCAACATGTGAACAACCAGAGCCTGGACACAAACCACGGACCCTTCAGTCTTTGGATGACCCGCTCTACCAACTGAGCCACAGCCGCCTTGGTACACACACAAATACACACACTGAAGCACAAGTACACACACTGAGGTATATACTGCTATACAGGGTGTGGTTTATCAAAGAACCAGAGGGGATGTTTTTTTTTTCACACAGAAAAAGCTCACATTGGGTGTTATGGGTCTGTGCACATGGTGGCCATTTGATTTCTGTTTTCAAAAGGATAAAGGGCCCTCTAACATCTACTGTCTGGGGGGAGCAGTGAACGCCACCAACCCAACCCAACCCCGATACCCCCCCCCCCCCCCCCCCCCAAAAAAAAAAAAAGCTGAACCATCCAGGGGCGTGTCTCACATGCTCAGTTTGACCTGACACCAGCCAGAGAGAGAACCGAACCGAACCCTGACAAACCAGCCCTGGGCGCCGTCTATCCCTTCACACACGTAACGCAGCAAAATCAGTGATGAAAAACTGTCCCTGCTTTTATTTTCCCCAATTAATGGTAAAGAAGCTCCCAGAATGCACCTGTCCCTTTACTGATCTCTACTGGCAGATATTTAAGCCCTTAAATGTGTGTATTTCAAGTTCCTCTTTCAGGCATTTTGTGATCACACCGTCAGAAAGACTCATAGACCACAAGTTCCTAATGGTTCAAAACCACAGGGGGGTTTTATATATATATATATATATATATATATATATATATATATATATATATATATTTATAAATGTGATGTTTTTCTTTATTTATTAGTCTGACGCCATATGTTTTAATCACCTTGTGTGTGTGTGTATCCACAGAGACATATCATGCTATAACTCAATGAATACTTGAGCTGTTACCGTAAACTTACATGGGGATATACTTATAATGTCACGACCTTTCCCCCAGTTCTCACCAGCTTCACCTGACCCGCACCGTGCAGCTGTGAGTTGTTGCTGATCTGCAGTTATTGAAGCAGTGAAGCTTGCAGTTGCCGGTGCAGGACCATTCAGTTTGTCTACTCCATAACCCAGACATGTGTTTTCAGATCTCTACTCACCATAAACCCTGACATCGACTCATCACCACGTACTCTGGCGGATCTACCGCAAGGTTTTGTTTGGTTCCGTTTCAGTCTCTGTCATCACTTTGGTTCTATTTTTTATTAAATCTGTTCTTCCTTCAACACGGTGTATCTGAGTCCTCTTTCCACCTCACCCCCCCCATGACAAGATTGGCACAGAATAGGGGCGACATTAGGCATTCTCTGAATACTTGTTGTTTTACTGTGTTTTCATTTTATAGTCCAGCTGATTATATTTCTGGTTAAGTCTGTTTTTATTGCTGTTGTGTCATTTCTGATTTAGGGTAGGTAGATTTACGGCACTGCTGGGTCACTTATGGCAAACTGTGAACTGATGTGAGCCAGAAATGGTCACTCCCCTCAAAACCTCCTCTCCTCCATGCCAATAAGGTGACAAAAATAAGATGATAATAATAGAGGGGGGCTGGAATTGCCTTTTTAAGGATAAACACCCGGGAATGAGTTTAAATAAACCTTTATTGTACATAAAGAAGCAATCTAAATGTTATTCTCTATTATTGGGCTTCTTCTACTGGCATTTTATTAAATATGTAACTACATTGTTATTTTTGCATAAATATTCTAGAATCATCCTTGTATGTCTGACACATGTAAGGCTATTCTCATTCAGCTACTGGATCTAACATGAGGGAAGTTGCTCCATGACCAAACAAAAGTCTGACAGTGTCATTGTAGATCTGTCTTTAGTCTTGACTAATAGAACCTTAAGATTGTCACCAAACTGTTCTGGAGTTAAATGTTTTTTCTTGAGCCTTGTTTCTCTCAAGCTCTATGACTCCCTTATACGTAGGCAACTTCTCCTTTTTAAACTTTTCAACCAGTGGAAAAACTTCTGAATTATCAGTATCACCCACAATCTCTGCTTCTCAGGGCTTTTCTGGTGCTCTTACTCTCCATGGTTTTAAATTACCTGAAAATCTCAAAGAACGAATGATATGAAATAATTCAAATCACCTTTTCAAAAAAGTGATAAAGAGACATTACACTGGACTTTTGTTTTCCACCTCAACTTGTTTGCTTTTTCTTATGTGAATGCTGCTGCTATTATGAAGCAATTTCCCAATTGTGGGATCAATAATGTACTTCTATTCTAATGGAAACAGCAGACATAAAATGGACAACCTTGTCCCTGTAAATTGTTTCAAAGTAAGCTCCACCATTTCTCCTAACTACTATGTTGTTGTTTTTTTTCTTGGCTAGAAAGTTGGACAAAATCTTTATTTGTCCAGAGCAAACAGTGCTTTGTGCTCATGACACATTAGGCTAAAAGGTTGTGGAGCTATGTCCATTTAATTACAACCAAACTCACAGCTAATAATCATAGTTTATCTAGCTAGCTAACACTTAATAGGTGGCAAAAAATTTCTATTTCATTAACCAAAATAGTACTACTTGTAACATGCTTAAATTATGTTGCAAAGCCTTTTTTACCTCCACCAAGGAGGTATTAAATTTGGGTTTGTTTGTCTGTCTGAACAGACAGACAAACAGTTCTGTTCTGCACAGTTCGCAAAAAGTTCTGAACAGATTTTGATGAAACTTTCAGGATTGATAGATAATATGTCAAGGAAGAACCCATTAGATTTTGAGCAATGAAGGTCATAGGTCAAGGTCATACTAAAGGCCAACAGCTAAAACACATAAGTGGTAATATCTCAGAATTCAGACAAGATAGAATCTCCCTTTTTTTTTTCATCGTCTCACCTTCGAACATCAGATGGCCCAACACCTATGGCTCGATCACGTCATGTTTTGACGTCATATGACGCAATATCAAGCCTTGGCGGAGGTCTGCTGTCTCTGACTGCCTTGTTGTCAAACTGTTATTTGCCTACAGTTTAGTTAGCCTATGTTAGCTAGCTATCTAACACTGCTGGAGACAGGCAGGTAAGCTAGCTAACACTAGCTGCTACCTCCTATCTCAAAATCCTTCTGTATGAAGAAATTATTCATAATTTTGGTGGAGAGACACTCCGTCTGTCACAGTCTCCTCATGTGTAAAGGTAAATAAACTGCACTTATATAGTTGTTTTCCACCTTCATGGGACTCAAAGCACTTTATATTAGCCTCACATTCACCCATTCACACACCAGTAGGTTTCTAAGGTTCTGTCAGTCCTACTGGGAGCCTAAGTAAGGGTTCAGTGTCTTGCCCAAGGACGCCTCGACATGTGGACAGCCAGAGCCAGGACGCGAACTGCCAACCCTTCGGTCTCTCCCAACTGAGCCACAGCTGCCCCAGTGGCACATGAGGAGACTGGACAGTCTAGTCCGTCTGTCACAGTGTCCTCATGTAGACCATGTATTTAGTGAAATGGTTGAAGCTGTTGCGAGTTTATCACTTATTAAACAGTTCAGTTCTTTATCACATTAGATAATGTTCTGTTATATAACCTACTGCCAATGAAACTGATAAGGTAGTCCAGAAGAAGTCTGTGTTCTACTACTGATATGTTCTGGTTCTGTTCCTGTTAAGAAATTGCTTTAGACCTTTTCTGTGCTGAGAAATAAATGACAGTAGAATTTATTAGAATTTTTAAACTCCGTCTCCTCAAACATTTTAGCTCTTAATGAACATCTTCTCAAAACATGAGACTATGGTTTTGACCTTTCCAGGTCATTCAAGGTCAAAGGTCATGATGCCATTTTGGAGCCTACTTGTAGTTTCCTGTTTGTTAACAATAGTACCTGAGTACTTATCACCATAGATATAGAAACGGTAGATGCTACACCTCTGTCAACACAGCGGCCATATTGGAGTGGTTCACTTGTCAAGGTGTTTCCACTGTTTTTGAGATCAGTAGTTTGACAAATCACAATATGCTCTGGTTTTGTATGGCTTGGTGTTGAATAATCAGTGCACAGTGGACACAAGGGTGGAAGGAATCACTCATATTTTTGTTTCATCCTGCAAAGAATCTTACAGAATGTTTATTTGCATTCCCTTTATATAGAAATCATATATATATATATATATATATATATATATATATATATATATATATATATATATATATATATATATATATATATATATATATATATATATATATATATATATATATATATATATACATATATATATATATATGCATGTGTCACAACGTTAAGTGATAAGACGCTCTGCATCTACCCTTTCTATATCTATGATTATCACCAGTCTGTTTGGAGTTACGACCCTTTAAAATCATGTGATTATGATTTTACCCTTTTATGTTCACTTAAGGTCAAAGGTCATGATGTCATTTTGAAACCCACGCTCGGTTTCATATATGCCAATAATAATAACTAAGTGTCTATCTGAAAAATAAGTGTACCTGTTAAATAAATACACACTAACATGAAAACAAATAATTTGTTAAAAATGTACAAAGAATTAATGTACAAAGAATTTAAAAAAAAATTGTATGATTGCTTTTAAAATACTTTTATACAGAAACAAACATCTCAAAATAAAATTGATTTGTTTAAAATATTTTATTATAATACACTTTTTAGGAGATTGTGGTATTTTTTTTCATGTAAGAGTAGTTTTATTTAAGGTTTACATTTGTTTGTAAATACTTTTTTATGATAGTGGATTTTTTTTTTTGGAGGGGGTCATGAAAGAGTTCATTCTTTACAAACTGAAGGTTCAGTGTTAAATGTTATTGTCCTCCATAATATTAGACTTTAATATTAAACCTGATAAAGCAGATTGTTTTTGTGCTAACGCTGCCCCCTCCTGGTGCAGCAGCAGGTTTTTAACCCTTTTTAACTTTGCCTTCAGAATATCTTCATGTTTTCTTTGTAATTAAAGTGTCAGAATAATTTTTTTTCCAATTCTTTTGCACCCTTGATTTCAAAAGTAACTTAACTTTTAATATATAAATGCTTAATTTATATATTGCTAATATATAATGCTTTAAACAATGTGTTTTACAACAAACAGTTTTTAGGATTTTTAGCCAATTTATTTTCAGAAACAAAGGTAAATGTCCCTAATTAAATTTTTTTAAGATTGCAAAAAGGAAATTACAACTATTTTACATCTGCTCAAGTATGCCTTTTCGTCTTCAACCTTCAGTATCCATATTTTTATAGCTTTATGTTGTGTTATTTCAAGACATTTTTTAGTCTGTGGAAGTCTCTGAAACAGTTCCTTTCTTCTACTGCCAAAAAGTATTAGATAGTAATAAAAAGATATTAATATCAGCTTTCTGTTGTTGTTGAAACTAAGTAGAAGTACTGTATTACTGTCATTCAGTAAAGTAGAAATACCTAAAAAAAATCTACTGGAGTATTTATTTTTCTGGAAACCTTTGACATTTACTCCCTACATTAGTTCATAAATACTTAATAAGTCATATGTACTTTATACTTCTTACATTCTCAGAATAGACTTGTATTAAACAAATGTGACAGTACAAAACATAAGTCACTTCAGGGACTTTATATTATAATTTTTTAAAATTCCATGTTAGTTGTGTTTTAATCAGATTTTAGTTGTCTTTAGTGAAATTTTAACTGTGTTTTAGTGAGATTTTGACTGTGTTTCAGTGAAATTTTAACAGTTTAAGTGAGGTTTTAACTGTGTTGAAACATTCTATAGTTCCTGTGCTTAAGGATGTAAAAGAAAAACAAGCCAATGTGTGTCAGTTCGCACGTGGAAGGTAACTTTAACCCTCTCTCTAAAATAGGTCAGGAGTGACCGGGTGGATGTCAGCCAGTTCAACGTATACATATATGAAGGAGGTCACATGACAAAGGAGGGAAATGCTTTAGTATCATTTACAAACAGACAGGTTTCATATACAAAGAGCAAACTGCAGCTATCAAATACAAATGACATGGACTGGCATTAAATTCAGTGGAATTAAATTTAGGTCTGTCAAGTGACTAACATTTTTAATCAGATTAATCACAGGGTTGCTGTGGTACAACGTTTGGATTCAAGGTGATGTCAAATGATGTCAATGCCTTAAGTAGGAGTACAGCTATTAGTGTGAAAAAATACTCTGGCAAAAGTAGAAGTACTGATTCAACTCCTTTACTGAAGTAAAAGTAAAAAAGTACAACTTCTCCATTTTAATAAAGTAAAAAGTTAAACTGCATTTTTGTCATGAATGAAATAATACTTATTTAACCAGAAAAAAGTCATTAAAGTTTTAAAAGCCTTTACACGTGAGTTAGTGAGTGGATAATGGGTTTGATCAGGTCTTCAGTTTAGTGGGTATGAACAGGAAAATGTACAGGACTGATAACAGCCCATAATACCAACACACTGCGTCACACCACTATGACGACCAGGTACTGTAAAGTCATTACTACCTTGTAATGGAAAATTTGTTCATCCTTTGTGTCTGCACTGATGGAACGAGTGAGGAGTGAAGGGTATGAGATGGAGAGGACCATCCTGGAGGAGGGTCAGGGGTCAGGGTCAGAGTTAAGGGTCAAGGTTAGAATTAGAGTTAGGGATCAGAGTAAGACTTAGGCTCAGGGGTCAGAAGTCAGAATTAGGGGTGAGAGTTAGGGTCAGAGTCAGAGTTAGGGTCAGAGTCAGGGGTCAGCGGTCAGGGGTCAGAGTCAGAGTTAGGGTCAGAGTCAGGGTCAGAGTCAGAGTCTGGGTCAGAGTCAGGGGTCAGAGTTAGGGTCAGCGTCAGGGGTTAGAGTCAGAGTCAGGGTCAGAGTCAGGGGTCAGAGTTAGGGTCAGCGTCAGGGGTCAGAGTCCAGGGGTCAGAGTCAGGGATCAGCATCAGGGGTCAGAGTCAGAGTCAGAGTCAGGGGTCAGAGTTAGGGTCAGAGTCAGGGGTCTGGGTCAGAGTTAGGTCAGGAGCTGTCAGGTGAGGGCATTCACCTCAATGCAGAGTGAAAGGCTGTTCTGCAGAACTGTGGAGAAGGCCCCATCACTGCTACACATGGACAATTTTAGGTCCTCAGTGGATGTCATTTAAATAAAGATATTTATATTTTGAAGTGCCTTTGTGAAGAAAAGTTGTTTTCTGTCTGGACTATATTTTAAAGACCACCCACCAGAACAGATTTTTAATCTATTATCTAAAGGGACTGAGCGCACATCTGACTGGTAACAAATTCTCCAAATATTCTTTTACCTTATCATTCACATTGATTATATGTATATTTTCACACAAAATCATTCATTAAAGACATTGTTAGTTCATTGTCACTTGGTAATTACAGTTTTTACCCTGGATAACATATCTGTACTTGGTGCTTTATATTGATCCAAGGCCTTTGAGCTGTATTTATCTTTACAACAAACAGCTGTTGATCCCACCCCTGGGTTTAAACTCACACCAGACAGTTTCGTGTCAGAGTCTGGTTTGTCAGACTAATAGAACAGTGCATTTGTTCTGTTTAAAACACTGGGCCGCCGGTAATCTGCACATACTCGTATCTGGCCCTCTAAAAAAGTTTGGACACCCCTGGTCTAAACTGTTTCCACTCAGATAACATTAGGGGGCGCTACATTCTACATTTGTATCTAAACTTCTTTGAATTGTAGGTTTAAACTGTGGTTCTAGTGAAAGTATATTTTCCAGGTTTAACAAACCCTTTACTTTGTGTCAAAACAGTCCTTTACTTCAAAGTAGCTAAAGTATTCATGGTTACTTCATGTACTTTTTTCTTACTCACTCATCTTCTGAACCCATTAATCCTCACGATGGTCACGGGGGTCACTGGGGGCCTAATCCAGCTACAATGGGTGAAGGTGGGGTACACCCTGTATGAGTCTCCAGTTCATCTCAGGGCTGAACATATATAGACAAACAATCACTGTCACATTCACACCTATGGACAATTTAGATTAACCAATTAACCTATCAGTGCATGTTTTTGGATGGTGGGAGGAAACTAGAGTACCTGGAGATACAGGGAGAACATGCAAACTCCACACAGAAAGGTCTGGTGTGGGATTCGAATCAGGGTCCTTCTGTCTGTGAGTGCTAACCACTGCACCACGGTGCCACTTCTTTTTGTTTAATCACCTGGTAATGCCACATATTACTAGTTTTAAACTGTTACACTGTTTCTATTCCATTGTTTAAGTTTCTAGTCAGAACTCTGGCTAAAGCGTCTCTGCTGCTCTGTCTTCACTTTTATAACATTATTCTGACTTTTTTACGCTAAACTTTTTTTTCTGTCTAAAAATGTTGAATGGTTGAAGACAAAACATTAATTTCTCACTTCTAAAAGAAGTCAACATTCAGGGAATGAATAGGATCCTGTGAACATGACTTCTGCAGAACAACACCTCCACCCAGTGGACACTATGGAAAAGAACAGAAGCTCATTTTATTTATTTAGCACCAAAACAGAACACAGATAGATAGATAGATAGATAGATAGATAGATAGATAGATAGATAGATAGATAGATAGATAGATAGATAGATAGATAGATAGATAGATAGATAGATAGATAGATAGATAGATAGATAGATAGATAGATAGATAGATAGATAGATAGATAGATAGATAGATAGATAGATAGATAGATAGATAGATAGATAGATAGATAGATAGATAGATAGATAGATAGATAGATAGATAGCGTGTGTGCTATGGCTGCTCTTCTACCTGTGCTGTGTGACTCAACCTAACTTGACATGGCTCCAGTAGGATTGGTTCAGTGTGGCACTGGTTAACTATAATTGGCTATTCTTACGCCTATCAAAACATAGACCAATGGATTAAATCAAAATTGTATGTAGTATGTATGTCTCATATTTCTATCGAGGAAATGTGACAGTGCAGTATATATCATTATGGTTAATCAGCCCAGTCCTACCTATGTTTGATATGTTGGACATTAACTGTGGGGATCTCATTTATTGTATGAATGTTTCCATTTTACCTGAGCTGTGGGATCCAAGTAGTCTGACATGTTTATAGTTTTAGTGGCTCGGTGCATTGAGTGTGATGTAAAGGTGTAGGTCACATGAACATATGAGGTGTTTCCTACCGTTCAGATGGAGACACAACTCAGCTCATCTTCAAAACTCCCCCCTCTGGAAGGAGTTTTCAGATTTTTGCATTTTCAGACCCTGTCAACGCAGTTGCCATGTAAACAAAAGGCACTTCCGATTAAATATTCTGTCATTTTTAGCCATAATCACCCTCGTGTAAACGTGAACCAAATGTTGAGTGGATGAATGTTTTACCTTCACCAAGGAGGTATTCATTTTGGTTCGATTTGTCTGTTTGTTTGTCTGTCAAGAGGATTGCATAAAAAGTTCTTGGTGGATCTTTTTAAAATAATTTCTGGAGATAGGTATTAATCCAAGTTAATTCACATTAAATTTTGAGAATGATTTGGATAACCATCTGGTTTCCAAAAATGATCAAAAATTTACTTACAATGGACACATTTTCTAAAATGTATGTCCATCCATCCATCCACCCACCCACCAACCCAACCAACCAACCAACCAACCATCCAACCATCCATCCATCCATCCATCCATCCTCCAATGGACAAAGTCAGGTGTTCGGCAGCAAAATGCATTCACACAACAATAAATAACAAGGAAACAGAAAACCACAATACAAACACTTTTGTTTAATTTATTATTTACAGAAAGTGCATAGTGTAAACAGAAAATAACATTTGTGATTATGATTTATGATACAATGCGCTACATATCAGTGTTTCCGTGGTAACTACACACTTATTTTGTTTCACTTTACTTTGTTTTTGTCCATTTTGTTGCCTATTTTATTTTATTTTTTCCTCAATTTTGCTCACTTTGTGGCTTGTTTTGTTCATGTTACTTCTTATTCTGTTGATTTATTATTATTTTTGTTGATTCTGATGGTTAATTTTGTTGTTTTTGTTCATTTTGTAGTTTAACTTATTCTTTTTTACTTAGTTTTGTTTAACTTTTTGCTTATTTTTTGGGCAACATTATTTACTATTTTTGAAAATGTTTATTAATTTTCATAATATTACAAATTATTTAAGATAAACCCAGTGTGTCCATCCACTGTCATTGATTCAACTCCATGGGTTTTACTGGTGAAATCAATGTTGTAGAAGATGATGGTGTCGACCTTGTTGTAATTTGGGGCTCTACAAATACAATTTAATTGTTTCCATGGTAACTACGGACCCTCTAAACATCCAAATGGATCATAAAGAAATGAAGAACTGTATTTACACCAATTATGTCCACATGTCAATAGGTTTAGTGGTTCAGAGGTTCCACAACATTTCAGATCAGTAGTATTATTTTAGTTTGAGTCTAAAATATTTAGCCTGAAATGGGGGAAACGTTGAGTTTTAATAAATAAGACCAACAATAGTCACCTGTGCCTACATAAAAGCACACTGGGAATTAGTTGTATTTATTGTAGGCCTATCAAATGATTATAACTTTTAATCAGATTAATCACAGGGTTGCTTTGGATTAATTTTTATTAGTCATGATTAAAACACTTTATGTCAGTTGACTGTTTCATCTTCTTCACATGCAATAAGGATTACCTATGGACCACTGGTAATTCGTAATAATTATAGAGAATGTCTGAGTTCTTAGTCCTGCGCGAATGTGACATGTGCGTGATTTGCTCAGTAATAATTCCGCTGCAAAGTACCTACTGTCTTTCAGAAAAAAACAGACGTCCAGTGATAATTCAAGTCCTCTGTGAATGTACATGTCTGTGTTTGTGATTTCAATTGCACACCTCATCTTTTTCTGGAGTAAATAATGGAGGAAGATATGGTCACGCCAATCTACACACAACAATATTTCTAACTATCTGAAGTTGTTTCTATAGATTCAGGCGGCGGTTTGTCAGAGGGAAAGTCTATGCTAAGAACTGCCCATTCACTTCCATTGTAATGTGCTTTCATCTGCACTGACCCCGCTCTTATTTTTGAAGGTGTGGAGCAAATTTACAGACTGCATCCCTATCAATCCTTTGTGGATACAGTGCTATTCTTATGCATAACCTTTTTAATGTATTGAGACGAAACAGGATGTTGTGAATTTACGGCATATCTGGTCATAATGTCTGTAATTTGCGTGAATTACAGACTTTTCTTTATCCAGTCCGAATGCGCCAAACAATAACACAGAGGTACGGGGATAACTGCAAATTACCAGTGGTCCATAGATGATACTTATCATGTGCAAATAGGGCATTGGGGTTTGTTTTTTTACTCAAATTTCCCACAAAATACACAAAAATACAGTAAGAAAGACAAAAAATGTGGAGAAAAAAAATATACAAAACATGTTAAAATCCACTAAAATTCACAGAAAAGTGAGAATTCTAAACAACACTGTTCTATAACACAGGAAAAAAACACAAAAAAAGTATAAAATATCTATGCAAAGATATGAATATATATGCAATTAATATGTTCAACAGCTTAAACATTTTCAACAGAACAACTGTAAACAACTGTTCCAGTAAATTGTGTTAAAATTTTTAATCAAATGAAACATTATGATGGATTAATCTGGGTTAATACTAACAGACCTAAGTATTTGGTATTAAATTATGCACATGTACATATATATCTATGGCTTTGGGAAGAATTCTCGCTCCAATGTGACAAAGTAACGTAACATGAATATTTAATGTAAATGGCACGAGCAAAGAAAAGGTTTGGTCAAAAATCTGGCAAAAGACACATGAAATGTTTATTTCACATGTTTAATGGAGATTTTTCTTAAAAACAAGTAACATATAAATTAGGATAATCTGGTATTGAACAATGATTGAAGGCTGGTTATACTGACACCCTACAGTGGCCAATGAGTGCCACCACGGAAAAATAAAAACAGTTGTCACTACAAGAATGAAGTCGTAATATTTCTAGAATAAAGCCAGAATATTATGAGAAAAAATCTATGAATAAAATAAGAATTTTTAAAAAAAGTCAACATTTAATGAAAATAATAGTATATCATCATAAGATTAAAGTCGTAATATTTAGAAAATAACTTTGCAAAAGTGTGATTAAAAAGCCCTAATTGAGAAATTAAGTAATTTACTCCAAATATGTTCGGTTCTTATGATGAAACAAACACAGATGTGTGTAAACTGTCTTCAGAGTCCTTTGATAGTGGGTGGGGATAATAGGCTGAGTATGGTGTGTGCCCCACATTATGGCTTTATTCTTAAGGCTTTATTCTTGAAATATCACAACATTATTATCATAATAATATCATAACTTCATTCTTTTAAAATTATGACTCTTTGTATTCAACTTTATTCTCATAAATTGACAGGTTGATCTACATATTTTACAACTTTATTTTCAAAATGTATTATTCTGATAATATCATGACTTATAATAAAATAAAAAAATCTATTTTCACATTAAAAAAATAAAAATAAAAAAAAAATTAAAATCAACAACAACAAAGAAACTGCATATATATATATATATATATATATATATATATATATATATATATATATATATATATATATATATATATATATATATATATATATATATATATATATATATATATATATATACATACATTTTAATAATAATAGCAATATCACAACTTCATTGTAGTTTTATATTGGACTTTCTTCTGATAAAATAAATCTTTTATCTCCATACATTTGGACTTCCTTCTGGTAGTGACAGTGTTTTTATGTTCTTCTGTGGCCCTGGTGCATCCTGGCTACTGTCTACATAACACGTGTAATGCTTGGTTAAGGTTATGCATTGTGGGCATTTCCATGGTCATGTGGGCGTGTCCAGTCACCTCGGTGTCGGGGCAGCAACGTCATCCACAGCTGTTCGTGCTGGTGCTCCATGGGCTGCTGGGACAGGTTGTTGGTCTGTGGCAGACTGTCCACGGTCAAACCCTGGTGCAGACAAACTGAGAACTGGGACAGCAGCGTCACTAGAATGGACTTCATCATCACCATGGCGATGTGCTTCCCAACACATGAGCGAGGACCAGAGCCAAATGGCTGGAAGTAACGACGTGGCGCCTGGAACAGATGATAAAGACGAAGTTACCTCGTTGAACAACTCAAAGGTATATTGAATAAAGATAGGGTTGTGGGAGCCATCTTTTTAGACCTAAAAAAAAAAGCGTTCAACACGGTAAACCATAACGTCTTGTTAACAAAAGTATCTTCTCACAACATTTCCATAAATACAATAGTTCAGATCATATTTGGAGAATAGGAAACACTGCATTAGAGTAAAGACAGCATATCCTAGCTCAGTTGGAGCTAGGATAGGCTCCATTTTGGGCCCCCTCTTGATCAGTGTTTACGTAAATGACCTTCCAGATGTGTGGTGTCCAAATGTTCATACACAAATGTATGCAGATGATGCTATAATATATGTCCATTAGGCCTGGGCGACAAACTGAAAATGTATATTACTGCAATTTACTACAATAACCGTTGTCATTTAGTCGATGTTGGTAAATACAGTAATAATTTGTATTTATTTATTCTTTAAGTAATTTTTGTCTATTCTGACTGTGCGTGCTGGTACGGATGTTCATTCCCCTTTAAGACTGCGTGGAGCGTGTGTAGTCACATGACTCATTCCACCACTCCAGTCTGAACAGAAGTAAAACGGAGGAAATAACTGATAAAGACCAAGTAATGTGAGTCTGTTAGCAACCGAGTTTAGCAGTAGCACTGCCACCACTTTAAAAAAAGGACAAAGAGAAGAAACATGATAAAGACAACCACAAAGAGGAGGATGATGACAAAGACCACAGTGGACGAAGACAACAAAGATGTAAGACAAAGACTGCAAGAGGAGAAAGACAACAAAGATGATAAAAAGAAGGAACAGGACAAAAACCACAAAGACGGTGAAGATGATAAGGATTACAAAGAGAAGAAAGACCATGAAGAGGACAAAGACCACAAAAATGTCAAACTTTGATCAGCAATCACCTTTTCTAGTTTTAGATGCATGACATGTTTCCAGTTGAAAAAATTATTGACTGACAGGAAAAATTTCAGAGAGCGAGCAGCACTACAGCCTCCACATCTGCACTCTGTCCCAATATTTAATATATATCAATATTAAAACTTTATTCGCCACAAGATTATTTTTGACCTCTCAGCTTTATGTTTCTATGCCCTCAATTCCTGATCCTGTGCTCATTATATTTGTATTTGAGCTTTCATGTTTTTGAGAGTCATATGATGCCATACAGCACTTCCAGATTAAAATACCACATTAAGGTGAAGCCTATGTTAGTCATGGATTTTGCGTTGCCTAGTTTGCATAAAGTGCAGATACATTCCCTTCTTTCTTGAATCTGTTAGAAATCCATTTAATATAGATTAAGATTAATATTTAATTACCATTAATTAAAATTAATCCAAAGCAACCCTCTGATTACTGATAAAAATGTTTAATTATTTGACAGCACTTAAAATAATCTAATCAATAACATTAACAAAATGAGCTCCAACAAAATCAAAATAATCAAATAATCAATAATCTGTTATGATCTGGATGTTACTGTGGGCAAGTGTTTCATTACTTGGTAATAACCAGGGCCGTGTCTAGATATAGGCACACTTGGTCAATGCTTACAGTAGGGTCCCCAAGCCACAAGGGGGGCACCAAAGCCACATGTTCAGTCTTTATCTGTAACTATCTTATATGTTTATTACACCCCTTATACACAAAAAAGTAGGATATAAATAAAATATATTTTAAACAGCTGGCGTGTTTGTAGCATTATTAGGTCATATTCATAATACAAGATATATCTAAATACATAACTATAAAAATAGAATAAAAAGTACCAGTGCACATCAACACTGAGGTGAAACTGTGCTGTATATGTGGATATGTATGTGCCGTCATTTACATTAAAACAATAAACATTCAAAATTTTATTTATTTATTGGCAGAGAATAGTTATTTTCCTTGAATTGTAGTTTTTTTTAATCAGTTTCAGACATTTAATTTTAACTGTACCCTGTTTTATTCATAAAGTCTAATAGAATATTTTATCTTAGTAGACCAACTAAAGCAGGGGTCCTCCAACCCTGGTCTTAGAGAGCCTGGAGAGCTATCCTGCATGTTGTAGATGTTTCCATCTTCCAACACACCTGAATCAAATGATTAGCCTGTCACCCAGCTCTGCAGAAGACTGATAATGACTGTCAGATGTGCTGGAAGAGGGAAACATCTACAACATGCAGGACAGCGGCTCTCTAGGACCAGGGTTTCTGACCCCTGACCCAAAGGAATTGCTTCATTATAATTTGACAAACTAGCCCACTCCCAAAACAGCATCTTGCTTCGGGCCCCCAGAAAGCTAGAAACGGCCCTGATAAGAACAGTGGGATTTCCATCAAACCATTGTCAGTCCAACGTTGTCTTACATTTTTTTTGAAGTTGCCCAGGTTAAACTCAGTGGGTTTGTGGAAGAACTCGGTGCGCTGCATGCGTCCCACATTAAGGATAATGTTGGTTCCTTTTGGGACACTGTAGCCTTCGATGACGTCGTTGTCCAGCGCTCGCCTCATGGTGAAGTCCACCACTGGATGGAAGCGCAGGCACTCATTGATGAAACTCTCCAGGATGGTCAATCTGTGCAGGTCAGTGTTCTGCAGCTGCCGCTCACCTGCACACAACCACAGTTTAAAAAGACTGGACCGTAGACACGTGTCTGAAAGCTCACACTGTAAAAAATACACATCTGACCAAATGTATTTGTCTCATTTCTGATCATTTAAAATCAAACATAATCACCTACAGACATGATTCACAGTTTAGATTAATTTACCTGGTTACATTGGCAGACCCACATGTACTGTAGTTAGTTAACCACATGGACTGTAATTAGCTAATCACATGTGCTGTAGTTAGTTAACCACATGGACTGTAATTAGCTAACCACATGTGCTGCAGTTAGCTAACCACGTGGACTGTAATTAGCTAACCACATGGACTGTAATTAGCTAATAACATGTGCTGTAGTTAGTTAACCACATGGACTGTAATTAGCTAACCACATGTGCTGTAGTTAGTTGACCACATGGACTGTAATTAGCTAACCACATGGACTGTAATTAGCTAATAACATGTGCTGTAGTTAGTTAACCACATGGACTGTAATTAGCTAATAACATGTGCTGTAGTTAGTTAACCACATGGACTGTAATTAGCTAACCACATGTGCTGTAGTTAGTTAACCACATGTACTGTAGTTAGCTAACCACGTGTACTGTAGTTAGCTAACTGTGTGTACTGTAGTTAGCTAACTGTATGTACTGTAGTTAGTTAAATGCATGTACTGTAGGTAGCTAACTGTATATACTGTAGTTAGCTAACTGTATGTACTGTAGTTAGCTAACCACATGGACTGTAATTAGCTAACCACATGGACTGTAATTAGCTAATAACATGTGCTGCAGTTAGTTAACCACATGGACTGTAATTAGCTAACCACATGTGCTGTAGTTAGTTAACCACATAGACTGTAATTAGCTAACCACATGTGCTGTAGTTAGTTAACCACATAGACTGTAATTAGCTAAGCACATGTGCTGTAGTTAGTTAACCACATGGACTGTAATTAGCTAACCACATGGACTGTAATTAGCTAACCACATGTGCTGTAGTTAGTTAACCACATTGACTGTAATTAGCTAACCACATGTGCTGTAGTTAGTTAACCACATGGACTATAATTAGCTAACCACATGTACTGTAGTTAGCTAACTGTATGTACTGTAGTTAGCTAACTGTATGTACTGTAGTTAGTTAAATGTATGTACTGTAGGTAGCTAACTGTATATACTGTAGTTAGCTAACTGTATGTACTGTAGTTAGCTAACCACATGGACTGTAATTAGCTAACCGCATGGACTGTAATTAGCTAAGCACATGTGCTGTAGTTAGTTAACCACATGTGCTGTAGTTAGTTAACCACATGGACTGTAATTAGCTAAGCACATGTGCTGTAGTTAGTTAACCACATGGACTGTAATTAGCTAACCACATGGACTGTAATTAGCTAACCACATGTGCTGTAGTTATTTAACCACATGGACTGTAATTAGCTAACCACATGTACTGTAGTTAGCTAACTGTGTGTACTGTAGTTAGCTAACTGTATGTACTGTAGTTAGTTAAATGCATGTACTGTAGGTAGCTAACTGCATCCCTAAAGTACTCTGGTGCCCTCTAGAGGAAGTCCACGTCACACTTTGAAAACCACTGCTGTAAAGGGTTAACCTTCCATGTGTTGAACAGCAGCAGAACAGCTAAAGGTTCTTGTCTTTGTCTAAACTACGTCCTCACCTACTACGGTGTCGATTTCCTGCAGGAGCTGCAGCTCCACATCTGGGTTCTCTTTGAGGAGCAGGAGCATGAAGAACAGGCTGATGGATAATGTGTCTGGGGCAGCAATAACCATCTCCAACACACACTGACGCACGTTCTCTGCTGACAGTTCTCCATGGTTCTAGAAAAAACAGAGAAGAGAAACACCAACAGAACAGGAACAAGCCTGTCAGAAAATGCACTTCACTGTATTTAAAAGGACAAAGAACTGTATAAGAAAAAAAAAAACTCTCTCTATATATATATATATATATATATATATATGTACGCAGCATCCCATTAGCTATGTGGGAGCTACCGATGATGCTTTTCGTTACCCTTTGACCCTCATTTATCACAGAATTACTATGATGAATGATGCGTTATCAATAGAAGTGAAACAGTTTGTAAAGTTTGTACGAAAAACAAAAATTCACATACGAAAACACTTCTGGAACTAATTAATTTTGTCAGTAGAGGAACCACTGTGTATGTTTTGTGTTGTGTTTCAGACAGACCTGTGCAAATATGAGTTCTGCAGTGAAGTTTATGTCATCCAGTTTTTCTGCCTGATCCATGGATCTTCTCTTCTGTTCCACCAGGTCCTGGATAGCATCCTGCAGCTCCTGCCTGTAGAAACACAACCATCCATGGTGTCACATTAATGCTAAATTCATCTGATGATCCCACTACGGTGGCCCACAGGTGCAACGATCCAAAACATTATCCACTATTAGAAAAAATGTGATTCGTGTTAAAAATAAATGCACCCCTTAAATACAAATACACTTCTATTTTTAAAAAAATCACCTAAAAACCCCCAACTTTGAATATTTTTTTTCTGTCTTCTTTTGTGTCTTTCTTATTTAAAAAGTGAAGGGGTTTTCTGATATAAAGGCATTCTATTTTTATAATGTAACATTTGTTTATGCTGCCAAATTTTATTTTGAAACAGTTTGTTGTAGAAGTTTATTTTATTTGAGAGTATTTTCTTTTCATAAAATCCTACAGGTTTCTTGTACTTTGTGTGTTCTGTGTGTTATGTGACTCACGCTGCCGTCTTGTGGCGCTTGTGAACCCAGGGGAACTTAAAGTAGACGTCAGGTTTGATGAGGACCGTCTGCCACGTGTCGAAATACTTGTGGATTTTCTGCAGAAGCTCCTTCTCTGGACAGACGGACAAACACAGAGTCGACGAATCAGCAAAGAGCAGAGGACATTTACAGGAAGTGATCTGAGGTCCACTGCTGTTGAAATATTGATCATGTCCACTATGGCTGCACCATCCTGGAAAAAACTACGATATCGGTATATGACACTGTGACAACAATAATACTGTGATATTTGTACTTCATGTAAAGAAATGCTGATTTCATTTATGAAGAAAATGTTCCTTAATGTTAAAATTAGTCAATTGTTTGTATGTGATTCAACTATGTATAATTTCAGATCAACTACTGTAGTAGTGTATTCAAATAATGTACTAGTACAATCAAATACTGTAATAGTATAATCAAATACTGTACTAGGACAATCAAATACTGTAATCAGGGCTTGTAGTGGAGGGTAAACGCACGTAAACGCCGTTTACGCACCTCTGGAATTCAGGAAATAGCGTTTACCCACCTCTGGAATTCAGGAAATAGCGTTTACCCACCTCTAAATAGCGTTTGCGCAGCTCTTAATGGCAAAGTTAACGTCAAAAGTTCCCTGCGCCTTGTGATCTGCCGTTGGAATAATCCAAAATAAATTTGGTGTCATTTTAAAAAATATTGTTGAACATACTTAAGGCTTTAGTAGGAATTTTCATCTGCTCTGTATTCGGATATGTGACCTTCCAATCAGTGCCTTTCGGCTGCGGGCGGCGACACCAATCAGGATCCAGGGAATATGTAAACACATACACGTTGTGTAGTTGCCTGCCTACCTGTTCAAAGTTAATCATCATGGATATTAGGAGATATTTGAAGAGACCATCCAGTGCTTCCACTTCCGCAGATGCAAGCAAAAGGCCTCAAGTACAAAGTAAGACTGACAGAGATCAATTTACATGAGTCGTTAAATATGCTTTATGAAGTTTGACTATGGCAATGACAGAACGAGCTTTCAGATAAGCTAATGCGTAGTCATGCTATCCTTGTATTGCACTCGTCACCCACCGCGAGTCATTCTATCACGAAAGCTAGCAATGCCGCAAGTGTAATTTTACAAACAATACTTGTACTGTACAGCACGAGACGTTCTCGTGCTTCAAGGTGAAATGAGAATAGCAAATCAAATAAAGGTCAATTGTCATTCTAAATACCGCAAAAATACGATTTATGATGGCTTATATATGATTTAAAAAAACAGAAATCTTATATTTTCTAAATATAAAACATAACAAAAAACATGCTGTATAGGGTATTTATGCTGACATAGATAGTTATAGCCTACATGAGTGATCCTTTAACTTATGTTGTCAGTGTAATTGGCAGACTGCTTAACTGGTGTTCTCAGCCCCACAACACTTAAATTCTACCTTTTTCAGGCAGTGATGGTACAGGCAATGAGGCAGAGATCACAAGGAGAGGAGAAACACCAGTAGATCAGAAAGAGATAGAAGAGGAAAGAGGAGGAAATGAAAGAGGACCAACAGAGAATAAGGAAACAGAGAAAGATGAAATAGGAGATGAAGAAACAGGTAGTGCGAGAGGAGTAAGAGAAGAAACAGGGACAGGAGAGATGGAGAGTGGAGAGTCTGAAGTAGAGGGAGATGCAGAATCTGAGACTGAAGACACAGTGAGAGGAGAAAGAGAGAGCAGATGCCATCCCAGTATCTGGACAGAAAAACAACACATACAGTTTAAAAAAGATAACGCTTGGCTTATTGTCAATAATTAATATCTTGGATGCAAAATCTGCAAAAAAGTGAAAGGCCTTGGAGTGTTTTAAAGAAACAGGAATGTGTCTCTCAAATGAATGGGCCGCAACTAAAGTCACATACAGTCACAACGGTGATCACCAGTATCAGTTGTCATGCTTGAGAAGTTAAATTTTCAAACACAGATCATCAAAGAGCCACAAGGCAGCCGAAAACATAGTGAACACAAAACACACGTCGGGGTCGCGTCGCGTCACGGTCTGTCTGATCAAAAAAAAATCATAGTTTACCCACCTCTAATTTGACCACTACAGCCCTGACTGTAATAGTATAATCAAGTACTATAGTAGTATAATCAAATACTGTAATAGCGTATTCAAATAATGTACTAGGACAATCAAACACTGAACTAGTACAATCAAATACTGTAGTAGTACAATCAAATTTTGAACTAGTACAATAAAATACTGTAATAGTAAAATCAAATACTGTACTAGTTGAATCAAACACTGAACTAGTACAATCAAATACTGTACTTGTATCATCAAATGCAGTAATAATATATTCAAATACTGTACTAGTAGCATCAACACAGTTCTGTTCTAGAACCTGCTGATGGTGCACATTAGTACAGTGGATCATAGAAACCATTGTGCACTTTTACTAGTAAAAGTATGACATTTGGTCTGCATATACTTTAGAGATTAGAGATGGAGACATCGCAAAAAATGTGAATTTCCAAGATGGCCACCAAATCAAACATAGCAGGCGTACGTAGATGTTGCTGGTTTTGAAAACTTTGCAGTACATATGTATATATACCTCATATCATAGAAACCTAAATTAAGCATTTTGTAAAACTAGTTCAGAGCCTGTAGAAAATGTGACATTGTTTTGCTACTAATGTGTTGTGGAAGTGGATGAAATGAGTTGAAAGGAGCAGAAAGAAAGATTATAATAATTAGCTGAGGCAACCCCCCCCCCCCCCCCCCCCACACACACACACACACACACACACAAATGTGTATTTTAGCTCCCTCTCAAAATGTTAGACTGTGGGTTTGACTTCTCAAGATCACTAAAGATCAAAGGTCATGATGCCATTTTGAAACCTACATGTAGTTTCCTATCTGTCAACAACAGACCCCTCCTTTTGGAGTTACAGCCATTTAAAATCATGTGACCTTGATTTTGACCTTTCAAGGTCACTAAATGTCAAAGGTTATGATGCCATTTTTAAGCCCATGCCAGGTTTTCTATCTGTCAATTATAGTAATGAAGGCTCTTATCCATTATAGTTTTTCCATTATAGTCCTTTTTAGGTTTTTAGGTATTGACCCAGTGACCTCTGACCTCTTGGGTCAACAATAGGTCAAAATATATACACAGAACTGAAAGACCAGAACCAGTACTTCAGTTTTTTGGACAGAAAAACACATATATTAGAGTGGTAGTGAAAGCCATTCTGGTAACACATGGTTTGGAAAACAGGAAGTGAATGAAAAAAAAGAAAATAAATGATTGCACGGCTTTTTGAGGTGACTATTGCACACTCTGTTATCATGATAACATTCATTCATTCATTATCTGAACCCGCTTTATCCTCACTAGGGTCGCGGGGGTCACTGGGGGCCTAATCCAGCTACAATGGGCGAAGGCGGGGTACACCCTGTATGAGACGCCAGTTCATCGCAGGGCTGACACATATGTGACCCACCACCACGAAACCAGGCATAAGTGTCTGGAAATCAAAACTGAGTTATCTGTGTAGATTGGTAGAGTGAAAACTAAGGTTTAAGATGGTGAAAAAATTATGTTTCTATCATAAGTAGAACCAAAGTTATGGTCATTTTAATATCCACAGTTGGACCTATTATGCAATTTGCATATTTTTAGATATTGTCCGTCAAAGTTTCGGATTGTTTTGGGGTAGGAAGTCTTTAGCAACGCATAATAATTCATATCCGATTGACAAAAAATATTCACAGATGTTAAAGGACACTCTGATGGACATGTCACAGAAGTTCTATATATTGTAATAATAGGACAGAATTGCAATGTATTATAATCATTTGGCTTACACCATTGGACAAGAACATTCAATATAAGCTTTTACCTCGTACCGAACACTTGGATGTTTACGCACGGAACGGAGATCGGTTTGTTCGGCGAAAAGAGGTGGAAGTCGTCTTTGTCTTTGCTCCGCAATCCTTAAACTTTTGTCACCGCTTAAATAATTGACCCAATAAACACCTTTATTGATTGGATTTCAATGTAATGACCACAGGAACTGAACATAGAGGTGTTACGGTACCGTTTTTTGATAAGGTGTAAACACAAATAACCTTCCAGCCTAAATTTGGCTGTAGCTCTGAACGGCTCAGCGCGACTTATGCCTGGTTTCGTGGTGGCGGGTCACATATAGACAAACAATCACTCTCACATTCACACCTATGGCCAATTTTAGATTAACCAATTAACCTATCAGTGCATGTCTTTGGATGGTGGGAGGAAACCGGAGTGCCCGGCGAAAACCCACGCAGACATGGGGAGGACATGCAAACTCCACACAGAAAGGTCTGGTGTGGGATTCGAACCAGGGTCCTTCTTGCTGTGAGGCACAAGTGCTAACCACCGCACCACCGTGGTCATGTTAACAGTATTTTTGAATAAATTGTGTGGCCCTAATGTCAACTGTTATAAATGTTGGTTATAAATGTTGGTCAGGATGTTAGAAGAGAACATATGAATTAATACGATTTGGACACTTGTCATTTTTCTGTTCATTCATGGGACCATTTTAACTATTATTGTCAGTAACTTTACACAAAAGTTACTGGACCAACTTCCATGAAATGTTCAGACAAGATGCAAGGTGCTCCAGAATAGATCCCATTAAATTTTGGTGAATGTAGGTCAAAGGTCAAGGTCACCAAACATGTGTTTTCACAATGATCAGAGATATTGACAGAAAATGAGATGAGAGAAGATAGCAAAAATTCCTTTTCATTTTTGTATACACAGTTTTACATGTAGCTTCTTTTTTCTCTTACTGTTGATCTGCATTGACATCAGAACCTTGAGGGACAAATTTGAAGACTCTAGGTCAAAGGTCACAATAACATTGTGGGTATAACTTTTGAACTGTTCATCTTACACATTTCCAGTGAGCAACAAAAGGCTGCTCTTTCAATTCCGCATCTTGTGTGTATAGATTTTGACCTATTGTTGATCCAAGAGGTCAGGGGTCACTGGGTCAACACGTAAAAAACTAAAATGGACTATAATGGAAAATCACTAGAGACAGAGACTTAGTTATTATTATTGACAGATAGGAAACCTGACATGGGCTTCAAAATGCTGCCATTACCTTTGACCTTGATCTGAACTGGACTGAAAAACCACTGTTTTGGATATATTTGGATGGAAAAATAATGTTTTCAATGTTTTCCATAAAATGCACTAAAATACACAAAACTGTATTAACACATCAACTACAATATGTTAAAGCACACTAAAGTGTACTACAAATAGTTTAAAATACACTATAAATACACAAAAATGTGCGAACAAATATACTTCAATACACTAAATTACACTAAGAATACTATAATGCACAAAAATTCATATAATAATACATATAAACAAATTCAGAAGAACAGAAAAATTTACTAATTAAAAATAAATTACTAACACACTACAATTCACTAAAATGCACAAAAATAAAGTCATGGGATTAATATTCTTGCCCCAAAAGTTCAGTTCAGTTTGTTGTTAATTTTGTCCAAACTAAAGGTCCATTTGTTTGGACAAAACTGTCCATTTAACATGTTCTTTCTGGATAAAAAAAAACAAATCACTTCAGTTCTTCTGTCATTGTAATGACAAAAACAGTGTGTGTATTCATTCACTGTTTTATTTTGCGTCTGTTTTAGTCACATTGTCCACACAGGAGTTAGAACTGGATTAGATAAACACTGTTTTGGATTAAATTGGATGGAATGATCTGAATCTGCCTGTATATGAAACCAGTTAAAAGTCCTCATCACGTATGAAAGTGGGCGTGTCCTCTCACCATTTACAGGTACGTCCAGAAATAACCTGTTGGAAATGTCCACCACAGTGAGGCGCAGCAGACTGAGGATGTCCACGCGGCCCGGACTCCCCCGACCGTCCTTCAGTCCATCCAGGTGTGTCTGCGTTGACATGGTGCAGATGTCCAGTGTGTGCTGCAGACCTGGACCTGTGAGCGCTGACACACAAACACACCGTCACATGCACACGCAGATCTGAACACTGGGAAAAACCCCAATCTGACCAAGTGCGTCTGTGTCATTTCTAGTCCAAAGCTCTTATCACACTAACAATAAGACAACTTACTGTTTAGGTGATTAAAAGTCAGATATAAGAACTGATTTATTGACAATAGATCTGGAAAGAAGAAATCTGACCAAGATCACTTTCACTGGTTCCATTAGCAGATGTGTTTTCTTTTTTGCTTAATTCAAGATTTTTTTTCTGCTTAATTCAAGAATTTATTATTTTTTTTGCTTAATTTAAGGTGTTTTTTTCTTAATTCAAGAACTTTTTTTTGACTTTTTTTTTGTTTAAATCCAGTAAGAAAAAAAAACATTTAAAAATTCTGCCAGTGGACAACAGATTTTTCAAATCTTATTATCAAAAAATCTTCTAATGGAACCAGGTAAACTGATCTTGGTCATATTTCTCATATTTGTCCAGATCTATTGTTTATAAATCACTTCTTCTATCTGACTGAAAAGTTCCTCTGTAGGTGATTCTGTCTAATCAGATACTAGAAATGAGACAAATACACTTGATAACTTTTAGGTTTTTTCAGTGCAGAACCAGTACCTTTAACAAAATAGGAGCGGATCTTCTTCCACAGGCCCACATTGTTGTTGAAGATGATTCCTCGCTCGTTCATGCCGATGCAGCTCAGTCCGATTTTGCTCCCAAATCGTGACGTGTAATGCCCGTGTTTCAGGACATGATGCACCGCTGAAGCTCTGAAAAAGCAGAATGACACACACAGCACTTTTCACTTAGCACTCATGAACCTTTTATCTGGGAAGTGACTATTTTTGGTCATTTCTACACAACAACAGTTCCAGGTAAGACAGTGAGTCCACAATCTGAGGTCTAATCTACAGGATCTGTAAGGTCCACCTCTGTGGTCTGATGTGGTCTACAGGGTCTGTAAGGTCCACCTCTGAGGTCTGATGTGGTCTACAGGGTCTGTAAGGTCCACCTCTGCGGTCAGATGTGGTCTACAGGGTCTGTAAGGTCCACCTCTGTGGTCTGATGTGGTCTACAGGGTCTGTAAGGTCCACCTCTGTGATCTGATGTGGTCTACAGGGTCTGTAAGGTCCACTTCTGTGATCTGATGTGGTCTACAGGGTCTGTAAGGTCCACTTCTGAGGTCTGATGTGGTCTACAGGGTCTGTAAGGTCCACCTCTGTGGTCTGATGTGGTCTACAGGGTCTGTAAGGTCCACCTCTGAGGTCTGATGTGGTCTACAGGGTCTGTAAGGTCCACTTCTGAGGTCTGATGTGATCTACAGGGTCTGTAAGGTCCACCTCTGAGGTCTGATGTGGTCTACAGGGTCTGTAAGGTCCACCTCTGAGGTCTGATGTGGTCTACAGGGTCTGTAAGGTCCACCTCTGTGGTCTGATGCGGTCTACAGGGTATGTAAGGTCCACCTCTGTGGTCTGATGCGGTCCACAGGGTCTGTAAGGTCCACCTCTGTAGTCTGATGTGGTCTACAGGGTCTGTAAGGTCCACCTCTGTGGTCTTATGTGATCTACAGGGTCTGCAAGGTCCACCTCTGTGGTCTGATGTGGTCTACAGGGTCTGTAAGGTCCACCTCTGAGGTCTGATGTGGTCTACAGGGTCTGTAAGGTCCACCTCTGTGATCTGATGTGGTCTACAGGGTCTGTAAGGTCCACCTCTGAGGTCTGATGTGGTCTACATGGACTGTAAGGTCCACCTCTGTGGTCTGATGTGGTCTACAGGGTCTGTAAGGTCCACCTCTGAGGTCTGATGTGGTCTACAGGGTCTGTAAGGTCCACCTCTGTGGTCTGATGCGGTCTACAGGGTATGTAAGGTCCACCTCTGTGGTCTGATGCAGTCTACAGGGTCTGTAAGGTCCACCTCTGTGGTCTGATGCGGTCTACAGGGTATGTAAGGTCCACCTCTGTGGTCTGATGCGGTCTACAGGGTCTGTAAGGTCCACCTCTGTGGTCTGATGTGGTCTACAAGGTTTGTACTGCAAAAAAAAAAATCTGACCATATCTAGCCCAAATATGATCTCACACCTATTGGATAAACACCAACATATATGTGGAACAACACACCATCATATACCTGTAAACCAGCAGAAACCAGCAAGTTAGTCATTAGGTTAATAATTAATCTGATTAAAATCCGGAATATTTAACACATTATATATATATATATATATATATATATATATATATATATATATAAAGCCTAACCCAGACAAACAGACAGATAAACACCGACAAAAACAATAGCTCATTGGTTGAAGTATTAAAAAACATCAAATCAAATAAGTGAAGCCAAAGGTTTGTGTGTTTGTGTTCAGACAGACAGACAGACAGACAGACCTGCTGAGGATCAGTGTCTCCTCCCCATTGATCCACACTCTCACTATGTCACCATACTTGTCGTTGTAGAAGTTGCTGGCTGTCCCGATGCCCATCCACAGGAATCGGACGTATGATACGAGGGGCCCCAGACCCAGGCAGAAGGACGGCCCTGCTGGAGGTCACACACACACACACACACACACACATCAGTGATAACAAACTGCAAATGAATCACTGTGAAAAAACTTGTTTGAAAAAATTAAGGAAAATAATCTGCCAGTGGAAAAAATTAAAATTATCTTGTTAAAATGTGTTAAAATCAGATTTTCCATATTTGTCATCTATTATCATCTATGGCAGTTCAGAAACAATTATTTTACTGTATTTAACCCTTCCTAAGCAATTTATCCCAATTTATTACAATATTATCCTCCGTAATATCAGGTGTTTTGTACATTTAATTCACTGATCATGTAGAAACACTGTAAATATTTTTCTCATGTTCTAGTCCACATATCTGAACTTAAAATCAAACAGAATCATGGGGAGACTGTGACTGTGTTGGTAGAGCAGGTCGTCCAGTGACTGAAGGGTTGGAGGTTTGCATCCCGGCTCTGACTGTCCTGAATTTCTCCCAGTAAATCTGACAGTACCTGACTGAAGAAATCTAATGAAGATCAGTTTATCTGCTTCCATTTGTCAGATTTTTGGCTGATATATACAAAAAAATTGTTTTTTAAATAAATAAAAATAAGAATTACGCAAAAAAAAAAATCAATAAGCAACCTTAGAAACCCAAACATCCAAGTTTAAAGTTTGTTTGAATTTTGGAAAACAACTTAATCTTGCAAAACTATTAAAAAAACATTTTCAATTAAAATGAATCAACAAGTCTATGAACTAAATGTCTGTTTGGAAGTGGAAGGAAGGCGGCACAGTGGCAGAGCGGTTAGCCCTCTTGCCTCACAGCAAGTAGACCTGGATTCAATTCCCAGACCATCTCATGTGTGGAGTTTCCCCCCATCACCCAAAAATATGTTTGTTAAAGCACCGCACATGGCTGCCCACCGCTCCCTACAGGTGCCCCAACAGCATGAAGGATGCCTTAAATGCAGAGGACAGAGTTCATTGTATAATGACAGATAAAGTCCTTTCCCTTTAAAAAGAAAACATTTATATTTCTGTTAAAAATGTAAAAGTAAGAGAAAAAAAACCCCACAAAGTACTTTGAATTTCCTCAAATTAAAACTTAATAATATCAATCAAAAACATATATGCAAATATCAAAGTAAAATGACAGAATAATAACCAATAACTAATTACAACCGCAAATTAACAAACTATTTTTCACAACAAAACATGAATAACTTGAACAAATGTGAACAACCTGTGTAGTTATAATAATATTCTGCCTGTTAATAAATGTTTAATCTGTTTCATAAACACATGTAGAAATTATATGAATATTGTTCAAACTGCACTCATTTTTGTGAAGAAATTTACATTTTTTCAGGTTATTCACATCTTTTTTATTTGGATAGTTTGCAAATGTAAATATTTTCATAATTAACTCTGCCAAGGAGGTATTAAATTCAAGTGTATTTGTCTGTCTGTCTTGTCAGCTGGATTACACAAAAAGTTTTAGGATGTGTTGGGAGTGTCACAGGGAACAAATGGTTACATTTTAGTGGTGATCATTCACTGGAAAAAAATGTCCCTCTAAAAAACAAGTTAAAAAAATTAAGACAAGTTTTCTTGTCTCACCATCTGAACCCGCTTTATCCTAGGGTCACAGGGGTCACATCCAGCTACAATGGGTGAAGGCGGGGTACACCCTGTATGAGTCTCCAGTTCATCTCAGGGCTGAACATATATAGACAAACAATCACTCTCACATTCACACCTATGGATAATTTAGATTAACCAATGAACCTATCAGTGCATGTGTTTGGATGGTGGGAGGAAACTGGAGTACCTGGAGAAAACCCACGCAGACACAGGGAGAACATACAAACTCCACACAGAAAAGTCTGGTGTGGGAATCAAACCAGGGTCCTTCTGTCTGTGAGGCACTAGTGATAACCACTGCACCAAGTTTTTTTTTGTTTGTTTATTTTTTTGGCTTAATTTAAGTAAAAATAAATAAATTAAACGAAAACATCTTCCAGTGAAACCAGATAAACTGATCTTGCTTGCTTCATTGAAGATCTTCTTATGTTGCTTAATTCAAGATTGTATTTATTTATTTATTCTACGGCCTTCTAGAACGTCCCATTCACTTTGAATGACGTCAGCGGGCGGATTTTTTTCGATAACCGCCCGCTGCGCCGTTAACGCCCGCTGCCCATGGCAAGGGGTTTTGTCACTTCAGATTCACTGTACCATATCACTCCGCAGGTAGTTCGGACACTTTTAAAGTAAATATTAGCTTTTCCAATGTTAACCTATGCTGATGTTATCCTTACCGTAGTCAGGAAATCAGGGGAAATTGCCGTCCACATCTCATACAGAATCTCCAGTATTTTATCCCTCAGTTAACTCCTCTATGCTGGTTTTTAGAAAACAAGGAGCAGTTTCAGTGAGCTTTGTTTTCAGTATTTATTTGCAGGAACAGGACAACACCTGCTCCGGTCGCCGACCTGACTGTGTACATCCGTCTTTCTCTTTTCTCCGCCTAAAAGTCTCTGCACCCCCCTTCTGTCTGCCCCGCCTATTTCACAACACTAGTCTGTTAGAGTAGTGACAGTAATAAACTGTAATAACCCGTAGAATAAGCGGGATAATGCATGGAACACGAGTTACTATCAGAAAAATATTCCCCGACGGGGCGAACAACACCCCGACACCGAAGGCGGAGGATTTCCAAGATTTCCAAGATTTTTTGCTTTACTCAAGCAAAAAAAATTCCAGTTGAACCAGGTTAACAGATCTTGGTCAGATTTCTTCAATCAGATCAGAATTGTCCAGATCTATTGTCTATAAATCAGTTTTACTATCTGACTGAAAAGTTCATCTGTAGGTGATTCTGTCTGATTTTAAATCTGATCACATATATGAACTAGAAATGAGACAAATACACTTAAGGTCCCATTTATATTTTTTATAGTGTTGGGACAAAAAAAAACTGAGGAAAGGATCTGAAATTAACCTGTAAAATATGTGAGTCATTATTGACAACTGATGAAGCTATTGTCCTCTGTACCTATTTAAAGTGTAATGTGAACGTTTTGTTCATTCTTAAATTTAGACCTAGTATTGTTTAGAAATGTATTTTATAACACTTGTGTGAAAATGACCATGATCCATAACCCTATATTCATAAAATTAGATTAAAAGGTGTTGATTTTACAGGAAATTGAGTTATTCCTGTCCCGCGGGGGACACGTCACACCAGATAAACATATAATGGTGGATGAGCTGCATGCTAGGTGTTGGGTAAATGAGTAGAAGTTGAAGTAGTTGCTAGTGAGATATAGTGAGAGCATTTTAAGAGTCAAGATGGTGAATTATTGTGTTTGTGCTGGTTGTGTGAACTGCAGCCTGTCAGGACATCGTGTTCATCATTTTCCAAGTAGAAAAAATACTTGGGTGAGTTTTGTGCAGATGAAGATAGTGGACTTTACAGCTGCATCTGTCACCATTCACATGTCCATCTGTGGAGGTAGTTTTAGTTCAGAGTGTTATCATCCTGGGGATGTGATGGAGTACAAGATGGTTTGATGTAGACTACTAGCATTAGGTAAGACATTTACCATGATTTATTTTTGCTGTCATGGCTGCTGCGACAGCCTATCACCATAGTAATAGAGCAGCTAACTATGTTCAAAGTATCCGTAAAGTAATGATGGTTGTTTCAGCATAGTATGAGCACTATAGACTGTTAAACTATTGAGCATATGAAGATATTAACCATGTTTCGTTGTGTAAATCTGACGGCTAAAAATTGCAAAGCCCCTGCCTGGAAATAGCATTAGCAACTGGCTAAGTGCTACCATGGCTGTGTGGGCGTCACAGAAATATAATGATGTATTTTGTGTTTAGTAAGACAAAATATTGTTGTCCTTTAAAAAAGAACAACTACATAGGTGTTTACTGACAAAAACAAACCCATAAATATTAACCATGACAGTACATTTATTATGCTAAGAAGGTAAACATGCCCAATGTAAACCCATAGCATTAGCCACTATGCTACTACTGCATTCAACAGCAGTGGTGCTTTAATAAATGGGCTTGGGTGGGCTGCAGCCCAGGGCCCCAGCCAATCAGGGGTTCCGAGATATTAATAAGGTAATAAACTGTTTGAATCGTACATTATTCAAGGTTTAAATACAATGAGCATGCCCGTAGAGCGAGCCATAGCCTAAAAAGTGACATCTGTTGATAACTTGTGATCGAGCAAAGTAAACTCTGACAAATATAACAAAATGTAACATCTCTCTCTCTCTCTCTCTCTCTCTCTCTCTCTCTCTCTCTCTCTCTCTCTCTCTCTCTCTCTCTTTAAAGTGGACCAAAAAAAGCTAAATAAAAACAATGAAATGCAGGACTAGACTAAAAACATAAAACTACTGTACAAGTTTTTTTTTAAAAAGAATAAGAAGTACAATGACTGACAGATTAGATTAAAAAGAAATAAAAAAAATAGCTGTGGAAGTAAAAACAAAGACAAAAAAGGATGATTGACTAAGAAGTAAAACCATTCAAAATAGAAAATCACTCTTTGATTCTGTATCTGAGGTCTGACCGAACCATGAACCCATACAAAGAGAGAAAACAGACTCAAAAAAAAGAACGATAAAACCCAGTTCAAACAGTCTGCCAGGCGCTCTCACAGACATATCTGCACTGTTCAGTCACACTCTAAGACCACACTGGAAAAAAGACCAAGTGTTTTTGTCTCATTTCTAGTCCAAATATCTCATCTCATCAGACTTAAAATCAGACTTTCAGGGGCCGCATTTATTCTGCAGTGACACAATAACATACGGTACTAGCATTGGAATAATGACAACTCCAAATGTGCATCTTTGTTTCAGTGCAAAAAAAAATCCAATTAAATTATGAAAATATTTAGTTTATAGACTATCCAAACAAAAAAGAAGTGAATAACCAGGAAAAAAAGAAATGGCTTAAAGGTGTCATTCCATTGAAAACCACTTTTCCACGCTCGTGTTGGAATCTGATGGGTCACCCCGACTTACCAACACATGCTGCCTTTGAAAGTGTTTTGTCACGTCCACTGGCTGCATACTGCATTCACTGAAAACAAGAGGAATGAGGCACCCAGAAAAAGCTAATCCATCTGACGTCAGATGGACTTTAGCGTCACCCACGTGGGGTTAAGCCCATCCCCCATTGTGACGAATCTGAAGTAGCATTAGCATTAGCATCTACAAGAGAAGACGGTGCCACAGTAGCTGCTGCACAAACTGGAAAGAAATGGCGAATCAAACTGGTTCATGTGCTCTGTGTGGAAATAAAGCCTTGTTTTTCCCTGCACATTTTTAGAACAAGCAACGGCACGAAACCTAACTGTATGCTACTCTGGTAAAGGTAAACACAGAGAGAGACTAAGAGGGGAGGGGGGAGTGTTCCTTCACTTATCAGTGTCATTTCTGCCTGAGCTACTTATTAATCCATGTGTTTTATTCTGGATCAGTTCTACAAACCAGACTAAAACACCAGTATACAAGACTAGAGTAAAGCACTGGAGTAAAACACCAGACTAAAACACCAGTATACAAGACTAGAGTAAAGCACCAGAGTAAAACACCAGAGTAAAACATCACAGTAAAGCACCAGAGTAAAACACCAGAATACAGGACCAGAGTAAAACACCAGAATACAACACCAGAGTAAAACACCAGAATACAAGACCAGAGTAAAACACCAGAATACAAGACCAGAGTAAAACACCAGAATACAAGACCAGAGTAAAACACCAGAATACAAGACCAGAGTAAAACACCAGAATACAAGACCAGAGTAAAACACCAGAATACAACACCAGAGTAAAACACCAGAATACAAGACCAGAGTAAAACACCAGAGTAAAAAATCAGAGTAAAACATCAGAGTAAAGCACCAGAGCAAAACACCAGAGTACAAGACCAGAGTAAAGCACCAGAGTAAAACACCAGAGTAAAGCACCAGAGTAAAACACTAGAGTAAATCAAAGAGAACACAGCAAAGTCACTGAGGTGACCTCAGAGTTAAAAAATGACCAAAGGGTTTGTGGTTCAAATCTGGACTCTGGTTGTCCACATGTGGAACATTTCTTTGTAAAACACTGAACTAGAACCTGGAAGCTTTGGCTCCATGAAGGTGCATAAAATGTACTATTTATAAATGACATTATATATATATATATATATATATATATATATATATATATATATATATATATATATGCAGCCCTTTTAAAAAAAAATTCTCCAGTATCATTATGGTAACTACAGCCTTTTTTTTACCGAGCAGAATAAATGTTGCATCATTTCTTTATAGTGGAGAACAAATGGCTTGTTTCTCTTTTTATTTTTTAACAGTGTTTTGGTTCTGATCTAACTCACCCGGTGCACTCTTCTTCTTCTTCTTCTTCTTCTTGTCCCCATGACTCCAGGCCGCTAACAGCAGACACAACAGGAGAATCAGCGCTCTGGTTGCCATGGAGACCCCTGGTGAGGCCACTGCAGTGGTGTTGTGGGAGCCGGACACCAGGTCTACCACTCTGTCATCGAAACCCACAGGTGTTGACACCAGTCCACAGGTGGAGGAGAGTTCCATCATGATGGAGACGGTGGCGGTGGCATCTGGACCTGAGCGCTGCTTTATAGGCCGTGGGCGTCGGTTTATGGGCCGTAGGCGTCTGTTTATAGGCCGCGGGCGTCGGTTCCACCCCAGGTTCCTCCCCAGGTCAGGGTAAGAGCCAAGCCACAACAGGGCAGGGGGGGAGGACTCCAAACAAAAGTGTTGACCTTGGCGTCCATACTGAAGGCGCTGTCCTTGAGGTGAACATGGTCATGTGCAGTCGGACTCAGCCGCCTCTTGGTTCCACAGGATGAGACGCAGGCGTCCGACAACACACTACAAAAGTCCAAATGTTACTGGGTGTGACATTTTTAGTCCAAATATCTGATCAGACTTCAAATTAGACAGAATCATCAAGTTTTCAGTCAGATAGAAGAAGTGATTTGTAAACAATAGATCTGAACTAATCTGATCTGATGGAAGAAATCTGTTCAGAATCAGATACATTTCTATTTGTTACATTGACAGATTTTTTTTTTACTTTACTTAAGCTTTTTGGGCCAAAAAAAGTACAATTGTTGAATAATTTTATGAAAAACATCTGTTTGTTTTTAACTGTTTTACATTGTTTTTCCATTTCATCAACTTGAGGTGAAAATAAAAATGTCAAACACTTAACAATTCTAACCTTTATAACCCTTTAAATGACACATTTTTCATATAAACATACCATTCTTTATGCAAAAAAACACGGAAAATGCCCCAATGATTCAATGATTCACAACAACATTGGTTCATTTAAATTTTTGAAGCTAGGTGAAATGTTCCTAAATACTAGCATCTGTCTCCAAGTGTATGTAAAATGCAAATCTGTAAAACAAAGTACTAAATATTATAGTTTTATTTTTCTCCTGTAATTTTACTTTTGTAAATCAAACTTGGCCCTAATAATAAATATTATATAATCATTCATTTTAAATTTTTTAACCTTTGAAATGATCTCTATTGATCATGATGCCACTATTATTATTATTATTATTATTATTATTATTATTATTATTATTATTATTATTATTATTATTTTACAGTTGAGTTGTAGTCATATAAGAAAAAACACTATTCTGGCAGGTTTTAAATAACAAAGGAATAACAAAGGAATACATACATACATACATATATATATATATATATATATATATATATATGTATGTATGTATTCCTTTGTTATTTTTTCTTATATGACTACAACTTTTTTTAACCTTGAATTCAATGAAAAAGATTTCAAAAAAATTACTGTGGATTAATCACAATTAAATATTAATTTTTAATCTATTAATCACGTTGCATGATCAAACACACTCAATAAACAATAAAGTTCCAACTGGACAGAAGTCATCGTCTATGTGAATAAATTGTTCATCTTTTTCGGGAAACAATTGACTGTCTTTTCTCAAAATAAGCAGTAATAAGCAGCAATAAACTGTAATAAGATGTAATAACCCATAAGCGGGATAATGTGTTGCCCACGCATGACTATTGAAAACTGTTTACCTTGGGGTGGAAAACAAAATGCTGTTCGGCCCCATCGGGAAATATTTTGGACTAAACAGAACTGGACTAAACTAGATTAAACTGGACTGGATTAAACTAGACTGGATTAAACTAGACTGGACTAAACTGAGCTGGACTAGACTGGATTACACTAGACTGGACTAAACTGGACTGCACTAAACTGGATTAAATTAGACTGGACTAAAGAAAAAACAAAACAAAAGAAGACTTGACTAAAATGGATTAAACTGGCCTGGATTAAATTAGACTGGATTTAACTGGACTGGATTAAATTAGACTGGATTCAACTGAACTGGACTAAACTGGACTGGATTAAATTAGACTGGATTAAACTGAACTGGACTAAACTGGACTGGATTAAATTAGACTGGACTAAACTGAATTGAATGAAACTGGATTCAATTAGAGTGGACTAAACTGGACTGGACTAAACTGGATTCGATTAGACTGGACTAAACCTGACTGGATTAAACTGGATTCAATTAGACTGGACTAAACTGGACTGGACTAAACTGGATTCAATTAGACTGAGTTAAACTAAAATAGTTTGCATTTATATAGTTCTTTTCCACCTTCATGGTGCTCAAAGTGATTTACATTAGCTTCACATTCACCCATAGGTTTCTAAGGTTCTTTCAGTCCTATGGGAGCCTAAGTCAGGGTTCAGTGCCAAGACATGTGGACAGCCAGAGTCAGGACACGAACCAACAACCTCTCAGTCACTGGGCAACCCACTCTACCAACTGAGCCACAGCCGCCCACACTAAACTAGACTGGACTAAACTGGACTTGACTAAACTGGGTTAAACTAGATTGGACTAAACTGGGCTAAACTGAACTGGGTTAAACTAGACTGGACTAAACTGACTGGACTAAACTGGGTTAAACTAGACTGGACTAAACTGGACTGGACTAAACTGGATGGTGCTTTGACATTTCAGCAGTGTTTTTTTTTCTCCATTTTCTTGTTGACGTGAAACAAAGCTGTGTTTGACCACAACACGGACACAAGGTTACATTAACATCTGTGTTGGAACTCTGGGGGGGTGGGGGTGGGGGGGTTCTGACTAATCGTACAGCACATCAGTTACCATACAGGGCGTCATTATGGGGGTGGGGCTTCAGCGCACAGTCGGCCTTTTAGACGCTTCACATTCTTGGAGCAGAGCGTAGGAGGCCAGTGAATTCATATAATCTGTTGGAGACATGAAAGGAGGCAAAGTCCTTCTGCGCACACACACACACACACACACACACACACACGTCCACCATATTCATAGTGTGTGGTTCATTAGCTCTGTATCAGCATGCACTTCCTGTCATTAGTCTATTTTCCATCACTTATTTGTGTTAAACTTTACCCATATTTGATAAATGTATAAGATAATTAATGATTAAATAAGATAAGCTCAAATATGATACAATAAGATAAGGTAATATAAAGTAAGATAAGATTTATTGATTCCCTAATTCAAATTTACAGCAGCACAAAACAATTGTTAAAAAATGTATAATAACAATTATAGCATGCTAGACAATATGATATTATATCATACATTACATTATCATATAATACATGACATAAACAGACAACAAATTAGTCTTTGGATGTATAAGATAATAAATAAATGTTTCTGTCTTCCTGAAATTTACCAAAGTATGCAACAAAAATTCAAAGGAACTGATTCGTTTCTCTCTTTGTGGTCGACGTCAGGAGAAGTCATTCCATAAACATGAGTTACATAAATCTCTGTAGTTTTGAATCTAAATGCTCCTTCCCCCTCTGTCGACAACTGTTTCCTGGTATGTCTACACACACACACACACACACACACACACTTGGGTTCACCTCTAGCATCCATCGACATCTGTTCATTTTGTGTTTCTTTGACTCTAGTTTTTTTTTCCACTGCAGCCTGTGTCTGAAAAAACTCTTATTAGAAAGACAAGTTTGTCATTAAAAAATGAGGGTTTAGGTGAAACAGTTGGGTACATTTGTGTTTGTGAGGTGATGGTGAACAGCTGATCCACATAAGATCAGATAAAACAAGATACAATATTCCCATGGGGTAAATTAATTGTAGGTAGTTGTGCATGGGGCGACCACGCCACACATACAAACATCATACAAACAAAAGACATCAAAGCACACATAATAATAACACAGCAGACACGTGACCAAAATATGATGACATAGCTAAGATAAAGTAGAGGATACAGCACCAGTAGAAAGTAACTGCATTGCCTTTATCCTATACTAAAAATGTAATTGCATCAAGGAATTAAAATCAAGTAATTAAAAACTAAAATGCTTAAAATATTATCAATGAAATACTAAAATATAGTGTTAAATGCTAAAATTGTGAAAAGATTACCAATGAAAGGTTAAAATCAAGTAATTTAAAGTTAAATACTGATTAATTATGAGCTAAAATACTTCAAATATTACCAATAAAAGATTACAATTAAATAATTCAAAGCTAAAACACTGAAAATATGATAGCTATATTTTTAAAGCATTTTAGCTTTGAACTGCTTGAATTGAATCTTTTATTGGTCGTATTTTCTGCCCATCAGATGGAGTAGGAGACAGATGGAGTTCAGATGTGGATGTGAGGAGGTGCCTGGGGCTGTAGGTCAGCTCAGACTGAGGTGGACCATCAGCCCTAAAAGCCTCCTGTCACTGCTGCTGCTCTTTGTCTGCCATCAGTACAGTCTGAGACATGTCAGAAGAAAAAGAAAAAGGAGGGAGGGGGTCTTTAGTGCAGGACTCCCTGAGCTTTGATGACTTTGATTCTCTGTGTGTGTGTGTGTGTGTGTGTGTGTTGGGGGGGGGGGCTCTTACAGTGGCCGACAAGGGCCAGACACATTCCATCAGCCCAGTGTCTCAGTTAGAGAAAACGGCTGGAAGGACAGAAATGATGCAAATTCACAAACACAACTTTAAACAAACTGGGTGCAAGAGGAACAGCGAGATGCAAATGAAAACACAAAAAAAAACCACATGTATAATTATCAAATGTTCTGCAAGTAGAGAAACAATTCAAACCAAGAAAACATATGTAAAAGGAAAATGTTCCACAAGCAGTTAGTAAAACAGAAGTGTTTAAATCTGCAGGAGACAGGGCAGTACTATAGTACCTGTAATAAAAACAGGTACTATAGTATCTGTAATAGAAACTGGAACTATAGTATCTGTAATAGAAACGGGTACTATAGTATCTGTAATAAAAACAGGTACTATAGTATCTGTAATAAAAACAGGTACTATAGTATCTGTAATAGAAACTGGAACTATAGTATCTGTAATAGAAACTGGTACTATAGTATCTGTAATAGAAACAGGTACTATAGTATCTGTAATATAAACAGGTACTATAGTATCTGTAATAGAAACGGGTACTATAGTATCTGTAATAGAAACGGGTACTATAGTATCTGTAATAGAAACAGGTACTATAGTATCTGTAATATAAACAGGTACTATAGTATCTGTAATAGAAACAGGTACTATAGTATCTGTAATAGAAACGGGTACTATAGTATCTGTAATAGAAACGGGTACTATAGTATCTGTAATAGAAACTGGAATTATAGTATCTGTAATAGAAACAGGTACTATAGTACCTGTAATAAAAACAGGTACTATAGTATCTGTAATATAAACAGGTACTATAGTATCTGTAATAGAAACAGGTACTATCGTATCTGTAATAGAAACGGGTACTATAGTATCTGTAATAGAAACTGGAATTATAGTATCTGTAATAGAAACTGGAACTATAGTATCTGTAATAGAAACAGGTACTATAGTACCTGTAATAAAAACAGGTACTATAGTATCTGTAATAGAAACTGGAACTATAGTATCTGTAATAGAAACAGGTACTATAGTATCTGTAATAGAAACAGGTATTATAGTATCTGTAATAGAAACAGGTACTATAGTATCTGTAATAGAAACAGGTACTATAGTATCTGTAATAGAAATGGGTACTATAGTACCTGTAATAGAAATGGGTACTATAGTATATGTAATAGAAACGGGTACTATAGTATATGTAATAGAAATGGGTACTATAGTATCTGTAATAGAAATGGGTACTATAGTATATGTAATAGAAACGGGTACTATAGTATATGTAATAGAAACAGGTACTATAGTACCTGTAATAGAAATGGGTACTATAGTATATGTAATAGAAACAGGTACTATAGTATCTGTAATAGAAACAGGTACTATAGTATCTGTAATAGAAATGGGTACTATAGTATATGTAATAGAAACAGGTACTATAGTATCTGTAATAGAAATGGGTACTATAGTATCTGTAATAAAAACAGGTACTATAGTATCTGTAATAGAAATGGGTACTATAGTATATGTAATAGAAACGGGTACTATAGTATCTGTAATAGAAATGGGTACTATAGTATATGTAATAGAAACAGGTACTATAGTATCTGTAATAGAAATGGGTACTATAGTATCTGTAATAAAAACAGGTACTATAGTATCTGTAATAGAAATGGGTACTATAGTATATGTAATAGAAACGGGTACTATAGTATCTGTAATAGAAATGGGTACTATAGTATATGTAATAGAAATGGGTACTATAGTATATGTAATAGAAACGGGTACTATAGTATCTGTAATAGAAATGGGTACTATAGTATATGTAATAGAAACAGGTACTATAGTATCTGTAATAGAAATGGGTACTATAGTATTTGTAATAAAAACAGGTACTATAGTATCTGTAATAGAAATGGGTACTATAGTATATGTAATAGAAACGGGTACTATAGTATCTGTAATAGAAATGGGTACTATAGTATATGTAATAGAAACAGGTACTATAGTATCTGTAATAGAAATGGGTACTATAGTATCTGTAATAAAAACAGGTACTATAGTATCTGTAATAGAAATGGGTACTATAGTATATGTAATAGAAACGGGTACTATAGTATCTGTAATAGAAATGGGTACTATAGTATATGTAATAGAAATGGGTACTATAGTATATGTAATAGAAACGGGTACTATAGTATCTGTAATAGAAATGGGTACTATAGTATATGTAATAGAAACAGGTACTATAGTATCTGTAATAGAAATGGGTACTATAGTATTTGTAATAAAAACAGGTACTATAGTATCTGTAATAGAAATGGGTACTATAGTATATGTAATAGAAACGGGTACTATAGTATCTGTAATAGAAATGGGTACTATAGTATATGTAATAGAAACGGGTACTATAGTATCTGTAATAGAACCAGGTACTATAGTATCTGTAATAGAACCAGGTACTTTAGTGGTGAACCCCCTCCACTGTGCAGATCCACGTGGGGTCACTTCTGACGAACCCTCCCTGACGTTCTGGGGTTTTCTGTCAGATGTGCAGCTGTCGGAGCAGCCTTATCACTGGTCCTTATTCAAAGCTCAGCGTTTGTGTTCATTTTGACTCTTTTATGTCTGGATGACCTGACATGTCTTTGAAAAACCTCCTCCTAAAAAATGCATGGGAAAAAGACTTAAGGGTGAGTTTTCACAAGATATCTGGACAGAAATATTGAAGCGAATACATAAATCTTCCATCTGTGCCAGGCATGCGCTCCTTCAATGTAAACTGGTACATCGTGTGTATTAGGCTAAAGCTAGATTAGCTAAAATGTATGATGGTATAACTGATACTTGTGACAGATGTCAACAGTCCAATGTAAACCTTGTGCACATGTTTTGGAGCTGTCCATCATTAAGTGGTTATTGGTTAGAGATCTTTGTCACTTTATCAGAAATAATTGGTGAAAGAGTCGAACCCAATACAATCACCGCAATATTTGGGAGATACATACTCTCTGATTTTTCTTCCACAATCTAAGAAAGATGTTCTAGCCTTTACCACTCTACTAGCTAGAAGACTGGTTGTTTTGAAGTGGAAATCACCAACACCACCTTCACACACCTGTTGGATTAGAGACGTCCTCTATTTTCTTAAACTAGAAAAAAATTGATTAACAATGTCTGGTAGAGGTGAAGGGTTTATGAATATATGGGGGCCATTTTTTTGAGTATATTGAAAGCCCTGTGATGCAATTTTTTTTTTCGGACTCCAATACTTAATGTGGACTGGTGATGCACCATCAAATAGTTGTTGTACAATGTGCTTAATTCATAGTCCACGTTCAACTAAACTAATGGACATTCTGAGTGGTTAACTTTAACCATAAACTAATGGGCATTCTGAGTGGTTAACCCTAACCATAAACTAATGGGCATTCTGAGTGGTTAACCCTAACCATAAACTAATGGACATTCTGAGTGGTTAACTTTAACCATAAACTAATGGGCATTCTGAGTGGTTAACTTTAACCATAAACTAATGGGCATTCTGAGTGGTTAACCCTAACCATAAACTAATGGGCATTCTGAGTGGTTAACCCTAACCATAAACTGATGGACATTCTGAGTGGTTAACCCTAACCATAAACTGATGGACATTCTGAGTGGTTAACCCTAACCATAAACTGATGGACATTCTGAGTGGTTAACACTAACCATAAACTAATGGACATTCTGAGTGGTTAACCCTAACCATAAACTAATGGACATTCTGAGTGGTTAACCCTAACCATAAACTAATGGACATTCTGAGTGGTTAACCCTAACCATAAACTAATGGACATTCTGAGCGGTTAACCTTAACCATAAACTAATGGACATTCTGAGTGGTTAACCCTAACCATAAACTAATGGACATTCTGAGTGGTTAACCCTAACCATAAACTAATGGACATTCTGAGCGGTTAACCTTAACCATAAACTGATGGACATTGGAACGTTGGAACTTCCTTTTTAATGGTTCATTTACTTTCTGGTTTTTGTTTAGGTATCAAATTTGGATGTATCTTATATTTACCATTTGCTGACTGATGTGTGTGGGTAGGCTTTTGTTTGTTATTTATGTTTGAGTTTGGGAAGACTATATTATTTTTATATTTATTTAATTTTTTGTGTGTGAAAAAAGTATATTATTGAGAAATTATTGGTTTAATAAACAAAGTTTAAAAAAAGAAGAAGAAAAAACCTCCTCCTCCCACTGAGCTGAAAACACAAGTGAATATAAAAATAATAATAATAATAAAAAACACAAGTGAATATGGACTCACACTCACTGTTCACTTTTACAGACAAAACTTCTACTTGGTTTGTATTGTTTTTTTTCCCCAGGGGTGTTAAAATGTTCAAAATGTGTCTCCCATTTATTTATTTATTTAACCATATTTATTTATCCACTAATAAAGCCTTGTATAGGTCAGGTTGGGTTTCAACACCGAACTGACTATGACATGACACAGTAAAATGTGGAGAGACACACTACTTTTAAATGAGGTGGTATCCGTATGCATTTAAGTGATCTGTTCACACCACGTAAAATAACATGCGATTAGTGGTTAGTGTTCACAGTTAATGCGATTAGTGGTTAGGACTAGGAGTCAGCACAATTAGTGATTAAGGTTAGCATGATTAGTGATTAGGGTTAGCAGTTAGCACAATTAGTGATTAGGGTTAGCATGATTAGTGGTTGGGGGTCACCAGTTAGTGCAATTAGTGGTTAGGGTTAGCAGTTAGCATAATTACTGATTGGGATTAGGGTTATCAGTTAGTACTATTAGTGGTTAAGTTTAGCAGTTAGTGTTATTTGTGGTTAAGGTTAGCAGTTAGCATGATTAGTGGTAAAGGTTAGCAGTTAATGCCATTCATGGGTAGCACAGTTCTGGGTTAGGGTTAGCAGTTATGGATATGTAGACTGGAGACCTTGATTGACACGTAATCACATGGTGTTGAATAATGTAAGTATATAATGCCAAATGCCATAAGAACTGGTGTGATTTCATTAGCTCAGTCTGGGATATGTGTCCCATTACTTTACTTATTTAAGCTTCATTTGACCAGGTTAGTTGAGAATTGTTTTTTCAGCAGTTATGTGTGTTTCGCTTTTCTCCAGTTTGAGCTGATGCATCTGTCAGTTTAATGCAAAACTTCTACATCTGATATTTTACAACATCAGGGTCAGTCTAATCTGTCATTAACCTTTTCATGCATGACTTATGTAAAAAAAAAAAAAAAAGATTTTATGACTAAAATGAGGCTAAAGTGTGACACTAGTGTATGAATGCATATGGACGATGTTCAGTGAGGGGGCTGGGAGGGGCTGTTTGGTGTAAATCGACAGCCGTGCTTCCATCCTTCTGCCCCAGGGCAACTGTGGATACAGATGTTATTTACCACCATCAGTTCCTGTTCTTTTTTCCTTTAGCTGACATGTTATGAGCTGAACCTGACCAACAAACTACTCAGTGCATCAGCCCTATGCTGACTGCAAACAAAGTCCATTTAGCAGATCATACAAAATAAAAGCTGTGTCATATATATTTGCATTGACTTTTAATTTGGCAGTGACCACATGTGGGCAGGTCAGGGTCAGTTAGTGGGCCCCATGTGGCCCCTGGGCCTTACTTTACCCAGAACTGAACTAGAGTCACGTGAACACAAATAACAGATGGATGTTAGAGTTGAACCCAAACGCGCGCGTGTGTGTGTGTGTGTGTGTGTGTGTGTGTAGACAAACCAGGAAACAGTTGTCGACAGAGGGGGAAGGAGCATTTAGATTCAAAACTACAGAGATTTATGTAACTCATGTTTATGGAATGAGTTCTCCTGACGTTGACCACAAAGAAAGAAACTAATCAGTTCCTTTGGACTGAGTGGACAAACACATATTACACACTAAAGTTTGAACATGTTTAGTAAATATAGGTAAAGTTTAACACAGATGAGTGATGGAAAATGGACTAATGACACCTACTGCACACTTTTAACTTTATTATTATTGTTATTACTATCATCATTATCATTATTACAATTTTTTGTCATTTTTAACAAATATACTTTTTATTTTATTTTTCTGTTGTACTTGATAAATATTGTTTTGTGCTACTGTAGATTTTAATTACAGTAAGGAATCAATAAAGTACATTTTATCTGACCTTATCTACTTATCTAATCTTACCTTGTCTTATTTTATCTTACCGTATTTGATCTGAAAAAGGACAAATGTGTGCAGTCAGTGTCGACTGCACACTTTTAACTTCAGTATTTTGTCTTATTATTATTATTATTATTATTGTTATCATTATGGCTAGTTTTTGTCATTTTTAATCATTTAAAAATACTGTTTATTTTCATGCTGTATTTGATAAATGCTGTTTTGTACTGCCGTTGATTTGAATTAGGGAATCAATGAAGTATACCTTACCTTATTATTTCTGTTTAGTTTGTTTGTTGCTGCTGTAAAGTGACATTTTCTCACAGTAGGATCAATGGTCTTACCTTATCTTACCTTACTGACACACTGTTGGAATAACAGAAAAGTCTTTTTTCTCTCCTCACACTTGCCCTTCCTTCTTTCCTTCCTTCCTTCTTTCCTTCCTTACTTCCTTCCTTCCTTCTTCCTTCCTTCCTTCCTTCCAGTCTTTCCCTCCTCATCTGTCACATCTTTACTGGTGAAAGGTCTTTTTTCTGGCCCAAATCAAAGCACTGGAAATGGGTCATGTTTGCAGTTGATGGCTGGAAACAGGATGTGAACAAGTGCCTGAGGAGGCACCAGGGTCATCACTAGAACACAAGAAGAGAAACCACCAAAACCTTCAGCTGTTTGGTTCAAACATTTACCCAAAGTCACATTCTGTCACTTACGTATTACGTGCTGTGTGTTGAATGCCTTTGTGTGTGTTTGACACATATGTATATGCGTGTGTGTATGTGTGTGTATGTGCGTGATGTCAGTCCAGTCTGCCCACGGCGCTGCAGTACAATGGGTTATGCTGAATTTAAATCAGGTTACTGAACAGGCGGGGGTTTCTTCCAAGATAAGCCCAGAAGATTGTGTAATGCCCACTCCTACAACACACACACACATTACCCTCTTTTCAGAACAGCCGCTGTATTTACCAGTCTGCCTTCAGAGAGACCACCCGACTGGAGCACAAACCTGGATCTGCTCGGACCACATCTAAAGCCATTCTTAAATCCCCACTTCGGACCTTTGACATTTTTTCTCCTCCATCCTCACGTCCATTCAAATGTCGGCAGGTGACCCTCAGAAAAGAGAAAGTCAAGTGTTAACCATGTGGATCCCGACCCCCAGTATGAGCCTCTTCCAGCGCCTGGTTCTGTATGGGACCTGCGTGCTAGTTCTGGTCAACTCCATGGTCCTCCTGGTTCTTCTGGTCCAACAGAACCAGCAGCGAGCCTGGCTGGAAGAGACGGAGGTGAGGCTGACGGAGGTGGAGCAGAGCTCGGTAGTGGAGTTCCTGCAGGAGGTGCCCAGAGGAGTGGCCCATCTGAAGAACCGGGACCGGAACCAGGACCAGTACTCCAGGAACAAAAGGAGCGATCAGCAGGTGAAGGAGCTTCAACCTGAGGTCCAGGAGCAGGAGGTAAGCCAGGAGGTGGGAGATGAGGCGGAGGGCAAACGGAGGCCCCAGCAGCAGCAGCAGCAGCAGCAGCAGCAGCAGCAGCAGCAGCAGCGCAGTAAGAGCTTCCACAAGATGCACGTTCACGATGACATGATGACCATGATGACCTACTCCATGGTCCCGGTGAGAACTGCAGTGTGTTTATTAGGGGTGGGGATCTTAGTTGTAAAACCAATAGAAATAAAAGTTATACTAGACTTTTATTCACTGATTTTACCTCTGTTTTTGACAAGATGCAGCTCCATATTTTAGTTGATAGACTAGACTGTTAATGTTAATTAAGAGTCAATTAACATTCTGTTAATTTTAATCTTTTTAACAGCCAGATATAAGCAGGTCTTTGTGATTCTTTCTAACACAGGCTGGTAGAAACAGCCTGTTCTTTCTAACCAGGGCTGTGTCCTTTCCCCCTTCTTTTTATCCTCTACACCACAGGTGTCAAACATGCAGCCCGGGGGCCAAATCTGGTCCGCCTAAGGGTCCACTCTGGTCCTTTAGATGAATTTGTGAAATGTAAAAATGACACTAATGTATCAATCATTGAGGTTCCACATTCCAACCAATTTTTCATAAAATAGCCTCTAAATACTCACAAGTCAAATTTGTGTTCTTTATAAATGTAAATGTTTTCAGTTAGTTACACAAAAACAAAATATAATTTCACCCAAAAATCTGTGTAACCAGAATAAATATGAACAACCTGAAATATATTAAGAAAAGTCAGTAGGATTTTAATGATATTCTATCTATTACTAAATGTTTTGTGTATTTCTAAGCTATAATATACACATGTAAATGGCCAACTAAAGCCTAATAATGTTGAAATTACACATTTATTTCAGTTTCAAATATTCACACTGTTTGCAAGGATGGTTTGTAGATGTAAACATTTTCATAAAGTAAATTGACTTTTTTTCTCTAATACATGGACGACAGTTGGGAGTTAATTATTATTTATATATTTTTATGTTTTTGTTTTACTGGTCCAGTCCACTTCTGATCAAATGTAGCTGAATGTGGCTCCTGAACTAAAATTACTTTGACACTCGTGGTCTACACTGAAATTCCCAGATGACACAGCACAGCACTTCTGCCTCTCCTTTAGGGTCACCAGTGCCCCCCCCCCTCCAGTTCATCAGTTGGTGTGATGGCAGCTCTCTTAACTTAAATGTGTCAAAAACTTTAAAAATAAATAAATAAATAACTAAAAAATAATCTCAGGAAGTCTAGGGTCGGCCCCAAATCAAACGACATCAATGATGAAGCGGTAAAAATAGTACAATCATATAAATATTTACTGTCTGTGTTTGATTCACAACTAAAATTTAGAGAGAACACTGACAGCATCACAAAACTAGAAAATCAAAGGATCTATCTGCTGAGGAAACTTTAATGTTAGCAGAAACATTTTACATGTTTTTTTGTTTTTTTTTATCAAACTTTTATTGAGTCTTTTAACTTTTTCTTTCATTTGCTGGTTTGGTGGCCTGTCCATGAATCACAATACATGTCTTAATGATATTGCTCTGGACCAATTAGATGGTGGCTAAAGTGGAAAAAATCCTGTCCCTCCCAGATCATATGTTGGGGGGTGGGTTTGTCCTCTGGTCGGCAGTGTTATGTGAAAAAACACTATTTGCATGAACCACTAATTGCCCTTAACCCTTGTGCGGTCCTTCGGGTCAAAGAGACCCGGTGGCTCACAAATGTACCTTTTTATACGTACTGTAGGATGCCATTGCTTACTACTGAAAACAGTAATATATCCTTGGGGGTGGGGTGATGAGTCTATGGAACTGAACTTTGGAATCTGGGTTTTTAAGACCCGATTGTAGGACACAGCCAGTGTGCCTCTTACGAAGGACCGCACAAGGGTTAATGCTAACCATAACCACGTGTTAGGTTTTATGTGGCATGAACTACGGCTTCGACTTTGAATTTTGACATTCGACTATCATTCAAATGTTGTAAAAAAAAAAAAAAAAGAGAGACATATATATATATATATATATATATATATATATATATATATATATATATATATATATATAGGCATATAGATGAATATTAGGCAGCTCTTAATATTTGGACCTCTATATGGTATAATTAGACCTATTTCTTTAACTTTTGTAAATATGGTTGTAAACGTTTTCAGTTCAGTCACATTTTTTTTAATGTCTGGGGAAATATGTGAATCGTGAACTTGAAGGTCATTATCTTTGGGTTTATCTGGGTAACTGCGTAGATGTTAGTGTCCACCTGGTACGTAACCAATAGCAGAGTGGTCACTGGTTAGTCCCACACATTTATCAACAATAGCTGAGGTAGATGGGATGTCAGAGATTTACACTCCGGAAAATGTATAAGTGTCATAAGTAAACAATATGAGCATGTAAAACTAAATTGTTACCGTTTTACATATCATGTTCGTTTTTGTACCTGCTTATTTTGTAAACGTCCCTTTTTGATTGTCAATGACGCTAACAGTTTAGAGGCTTTCATCAGTACAGGCAACCAGGAAAATGAAGGAACAGCGTTTCACAGACAGCAGGGCAACAGACAAAAGATGATGTTTGGATGTTGGAAACACGCCAGAATATTTGACATATTTGACTGAATAGAATATTTAATTTTGATGCCGAGGTGTTAGTGAGGCATTTTCAGAGTAATATAATTAACAAATATTTAAATATTATTCAAATATCTACATTAATTTTCAAATGACATTCAAATATAATTTTTGGGCAAAGGTCAAAGCTCTATTGTGAACATACACACAGAAAGCTTATAATGCGTGCAGATAACACGCTAATTAAAAGCAGCACATTATCTGTTTGCATTTCACGGTATCATGTCTCATTGTGAGTTTGGTGTTGAAACCCAATCTGAACTACACCAGGTTAAACATTTACTAATTGAAATACTTTGAAATTCAACCTTTGTCATTATTGGACGTTGGTCATCTACCTCCTCGCCAATTGCCATGACAACAGTCTCCCTGGTCTTGCCATACACCATCCCAGTAGCACTTGTAAAAAGTAAACGCATGTAAGTAAACACCTGTTCAAAAGTCATAAACTTCTTCTACATGTCAGTAAAATCTATCTCAATCACTGCAGATCTGAATAAAAACTAACATGAGGCACAGGATTGTACTGAATTTGATGCTGCAGGAAGTGATCAAAAATAGTCACTTTCCTGCAGGGCAGGGTTGTACAAGATTCATAATTTAACTATATTAAATGAATGAATTTGACTATGAATTACTGGCTGTTGAATTAAATTTATAGCAGTTCAGACAAATTCATTCTTATCACATGAGTGTGAATGTGATGCTGTGAACAGACCTTTTTCTGCAGTTGTTACAATTTTGTGTTTCCACGTGTTTTCAGAACCTGCTCACCAAAATAAACCTCTGTTATCTTATTTCACTGAACTCCAAACAAAATGTCCTAAATGTTTGAACAACAACACAGCAAGGTACTGTGAGAAACCAAGTACTGTCCTATTATTTTCCAAAACTTGAAACTTGAAGCTTAACACAATTTTAATTATCTGTTTTTAATGATAACCGAGGTTATAATAATTAAGGAAACGGAATAAATAAAGTAATGACAACTAAAATTGAAAAAGCATTTTTCAATACATACATACATACATACATAAACAAATAAATAAATAAATCCAATTAAAAGAATAAAGGATAACAAACTGAAACTGTATAGTGTGCATATAAAACTAACAACAACAAACAAGTGGTGCCAGGCACAACAAACCCCGCCCCCTCACAAATATTTTAACTCTTAATGGAAAACTCCCTCTGAAAACGTGAGGCCATGGGTTTGACCTAGGACTGGGCGATATGGAGGGGAAAAAATCTTGATATGTTTTTGCTATATGTCGATATATGATATGTATCTCGATATCTATGCAGGAAAAAAAAACAAATGCGCCAAATTCAGCAAGTTTTTTTATTTTTTTTATTGAAGTGCAAATAGGTAGGCAGCCAAGTGCCTAGAGGTAGACAGGTACTAGTAACAACGTGCTTGTGCACCATTTTAACATCATGAAACCAAGGAATATTGCCTTAGTTTTATTGCAAAAATAAAATCTGAGGGTAGACAGTTCTTAATATTAATGTTAAATTCACATTAACTTTATTAATTCATTCTCACTTTAATCACACACATACACATACACACACACACACAGAGTGAAAGATATATACCATAGTTGAATTTAACTTGACTGAGAATCTTCAAACATATTAATGTTTTGTGCTTTCTTACATTAAAACTGAGCTGCCATCGTTGGCCCATGTGTGTGTGATAATGTCCGGGGGAAAAGTTTCAACCTGCGCACAGATCAACTATGCTTCAGTCAACAAATTACATGTATACGTTCCATACATGATCTCTGGCAACTGAAGAACATCAGCCAAATGATATGTCTTCAGATTTTGTTTTTGATGTTCAGACCTAATAAATTATGGGAGATTACTGGGAGAAATTACAAAACAGGAGGGGGGTGGGAGATGAGTCTGAAATATGGGAGAGTCTCGGAAAAGTCCTGGCAGCACATAAAATGACCGACCAGAGGGTATAATGAAAAGCTCACCCCCCAACATGTGACCTGGAAGGGACAGGATTTTTTTTTGCTTTCACCACGACCTTAATTTGTCCAGAAGAGCTGAGGTCTTTTAGCTGGACACCAGTGATTTGAGAACACACTTTAGCAATATCATTAAGACATTTGTCGTCCTTCATGGACAGGCCACCAAACCAGCAAATAAAAGAAAACGTTAAAAGATTCTCAATAAAACTAACAAACTAACAAACAACCATCCAACTAAACAAACAACTGACCAAACAAACAAACAAACTATCAACTGAAAAGCAAACCAGTCCCTTCTGTCCTCCATGGATGGATGGATGGATGGATGGATGGATGGATGGATGGATGGATGGATGGATGGATGGATGGATGGATGGATGGATGGATGGATGGATAGATAGATAGATAGATAGATAGATAGATAGATAGATAGATAGATAGATAGATAGATAGATAGATAGATAGATAGATAGATAGATAGATAGATAGATAGATAGATAGATAGATAGATAGATAGATAGATAGATAGATAGATAGATAGATAGATAGATAGATAGATAGATAGATAGAAATACACTTAAGGTCAGAGATATATTTTTTAGTGCACCATATTTATTTTTCATCTGGGTTTAGATGAATTAAAGTTTTAATATTTATGACCTTGTCGTTGTAGATAGATAGATAGATAGATAATATTCCATGTTGACATTGTGTTTCTCTTCAGATCAAACTTTTGATTGACATCTGTAACAACAGCAGAGGCGTGTGCATCGCTGGTACGTCCACGCAATATCCACCTTTATCCACCATCACTTCCTTTTTTTGCCTCTGAATTGTCTCACTATAAAATACTTTATTGCATCTCATCATTGAGGCATTAAATATTGTGTTTTATTTTTCATTTATTTATTTTTTGCCTCACTGGCACGTCCACACGTTCTCCACCTTTATCCACCATCACTTACAAATAGTGTTTTTACTCAGGTTTACTTCTGTTCCAGGACCACCTGGCCCACCAGGCCCACCCGGAATACCTGGACCATCTGGACCACTTGGTAAAGGACTGATATATGTAACTGGTCTGTGTGTCACTGTGAGGCTGTTCTGTTCTGAGCTGTACTGTATGTGTGTGTGTGTGTGTGTGTGTGTGTGTGTGTGTGTGTGTGTGTGTGTGTGTGTGTGTGTAGGTTTGCCTGGTGCAGATGGTTCACCAGGATACAATGGGACTGATGGAAGCCCAGGCTTAAATGGAGCGCCCGGGGCTGATGGGAAAAGAGGAAAAAAAGGTAAGTACAACTCTGTTGGCCTTGCCTCCATTATTTACTGCCTCAGGAGATGGTTGGTGTTTTTGTGAAGCCCTACTGGTCAAACGTAAGTGTCCAAGCGTTCAGGATGTCCTGAGGGTAGAAGTTTAAAAAACCAAAGCACAAAGTCACTTCAAATCTGCACAAAGACACAAAAGCAGCAACATGAACATGAGCAAACACACTCATTTCACTGCATCCATGACGTTACATTTCAATCAAACCAAATATGTGGCCCGGGGACCAAAACTGGCTCACCAAAGGTTCCACTCTGGCCCCAGGGGTGAATGTGTAAAAGGCAAAAATGGCACTGAAGGTATTGAAGGCGTTTTCATTCACTGTACTCAAGCACACTTTGCATCCCAAAGTCCATTTAATTTTATTCACAAACCATCACCACTGCCACCAGATATCCTTCGTGTGAACACCATAACTTGAAAAATATTTGATTTACAAATTACATATTTTCCATATTAATGAATATCATTCGATTTGATTCGATTCGATACTCAAAATTCTAAAATCATTAAACACTCTTTTGTTCATACTTCTGGAATTACCATATTGACCTGAATATAGGACACTTTTTTTTATTAAAAACTATTAGTATTGACACATGCTAATAGTTGTCTCGGGTCGCTACACAACTGCAACAGCAGAGGGCACCAGTGACCTCACTGTGGGTGGGGGTTTATCTGTCAATCACAGCGGAGAAGCAGTGACAGTAGATAAAAAATGGAGGTGGTGATTGTCCAACTGAGGTGGAGCTATGATGCTAACTTTAATAGACAACTGAGGTGGAGCTATGTTGCTAACTTTACGATGATGGTGGTCAATACCTAATCAGAATCATCCTATATTGGGGTCAGTACGGGCATTATTTACTTACTTACACTTCACTGCACAGGAGGTCGACGCCCACAACAGGAAATAGGCTCAACCTCATGAATGCAGCTTTAGTGTGTATCTTAATTGTTGTTGTTGATGATGTCTACTGAAGGACCACAAGGCGAGAAAGGAGAGCCAGGTGAGAAAGGAGAAGCAGGTGTTCCGGGTCCACCTGGAGACCAAGGTCAACCATCCAACGACGTCATAGTTGAAGGTCAGTGAGGTTTGAGGCTCATGTGGGACCAAACATGATGGAGTCTGTCAATCACATGTCTGTCTGCTCTTCTAGGACCACCAGGACCTCCAGGACCACCGGGTCCTCAGGGCCCCCCAGGACCTCCAGGCCCTCAGGGTCCTCACAGAATCAGACACCACAGAGCCCATCTTCAGGTTGCAGGTAAGACCAAGGGAAGTGTGGACCAGGAATGAACTGGACCAGTACTGTAATGGATCAGTACTGTACTAGACCAGTACTGTAGTGGATTAGTACTGAAGTGGACCAATACTGAATGAATCAATAATGAAGTGCACCGGTATTGTACACGACCAGTACTTACCAATTAACCCATAAACACCCTGTGCTGTATATTTAACATTTATGAAGGGATTTGCCACCACTTATTATTATTTTGCATTTTTCTTGTTAAAATCATGAATTTTGCAATATTTAATTTACTTAACTTGCAGATTTTCATAAAAACTGAGATTAATTGTGAGGGTTATTATATCAAAAAAAGATGCAATTTTTCAGTAAAATCTATAATAATTCCAACCAAAACCCAGTGTGTCCCTTCACTGTCATTGATCCAATTCCATGGGTTTTACTAGTGAATCAATGTTGTAGAAGATAATGGCATGTCCACGGTAACTATAGAGCCTTTAAATGTCCAATATGGTCATGAATTGTATTTGACACCAATTATGGTATATGTATTGATAGAATTAATGGATTAACTAGTAGATTTCAGTAGATGGGTTGGTTTTCCAGAGGATGTTTGGGTCTTTAAGGGTTAAACATGGGTTTCAAATCAGAAGCATTAGTGCTTTTGAAAATCCACGACGAACAACTGCCCAAAGATTCAGAAACATAGAGGAAGAAAAGTCAAGACCACGAAGAACCAGATTTAAATATTCAGCCTAAAAACCCAGACTACTATCCTGATGGACGCTTTGATCGTATTCATCCCACACATCACATATCACCCAAACAACAGTAGAAAAGAGATGGATTTGTTTTGCAGCATTCTAAACACCCATCTTCCTTCATTGCTCAAAATGTAATGGGTTCTTCCTTGACCCATTATCTGTCATCCCTGAAAGATTCACCAAAATCCATTCAAAATTTTGGCATAATCCTTCTGACAGACAGACAGACAAACAAATGGACCCAAATTTAATACTTCCTTGGCAGAAGTAATAAATAGAACAAAACCCAAAATACAGACCACAAAAATTACACCACCTAGGTAAAATCTCCAGAAAAATTAAATCAAATTAGACAGAAAATATAAGAGAAACATATAGTTTATAATCCACCACATGTGTCCAGTCCAGAACCATTTACCAGTTATGGCTTTTTTTTGCCCCATAATATTAACAGAACATATTGGTCAGCGTTCCTCATTTCTTGTGGTAGCTTACCCAAGTGTTACACAGTAAAATCAAATGGTAAATCCATTCCTATTATACTGTTTATTACCTCTGCCAAGAGGTATTCAATTCAAGTCCGTTTGTTTGTCTGTCTGCCTGTCAGCAGGATTACGCAAAAAGTTCCAAACAGATTTTGATGAAACTGGTGCGCTGGGGGGGGGTCTGTAGCTGCTCCCTCTTGTTCTCTGGGTTTGTGTCGTTCACAGTGTGGCTCCCCACCTGTGGCTCCTCCAGCCCCAGGTGGGGGTTGCCCTGTTGGCTTGGCCCTGCCTTGTCGTGATTGCTGTTCTGGGCTTCGGGGTCCTTCACACTTGCATGTTTGATCGGGTCTCGTCAGCTACTACTGAGTCCCATTTCAACGAATGATGGGACTCGCCAGAATGTGCTGAGAATCTCTCCACAATCTCTACACTGAACTCATTTTCTTCTGCACTGGTGTCCTCTTCTGGCCTATTCTATTACATTGCATTCTATTTTGTACTATCAGGACATCCACGGTTGTGGTGCTCGGTGCCGATTGTTTAATTGTTTGTTTGTTTTTTGTTTCTCCTTTTGTGCTGGTTTGGCTTTCTCCTCTTTTTCTGATCTACTTATTTATTTATTTTTATTGATGGACAGTTGGTGGTTGGGAATAACACATCACCTTGCAGTCTTTAATTACAATAGCACCGCCTGTTGGTTTCTGTCCCCGTTCGTCCTGTCCGTCCTGTCCAGTCTGTGTTTCCTCCGCACATCACTGAGGTGCAGCACTGCCCTCACTGGCTTGTAAGGGAGAGTTCTAATGGGGGATGTCTGCTCAGCTTTCGGGGAGGACCGATGATGGTCACACACATGCACTAAATAGTATAGTATATGTCTGCCAGACTGGAATATGCATTGATCTCGAGCACTGTTGACTCCCCCTCTGTGGGGTTAAAAGATATAAAAAAAATAAAAATAAATACATTAATAAAATAAGTGAATGAATAGAAAAATAAAATAAAATAAAAAATAAGAACAAAATGCAGACAACTTAGAAAAAGGAAAGAAAAAAGGAAGAAAAAAGAAAGGGAAAAGAAGAAGAAGGAAGGGAGGAAAAAAGAAAACAATAAACAACAAAAAAAACTATTTGTTACCTACTTTCCTATCTGCTCATTTGTTTTTAGTTGTTTTTGTTTTTTGTATATATGTATATGTTTAGTACTTCAGTTATTTATTATTGGTATTGTTATTATTCTTATTGTTATTATTTTTATTATTATCATCATTTTTTTGTACTATGCACTATATTGCTATAAGATGAATTTAGGTTATTGGGGAAGTGAAGAAGGGGTAGGATTAAATAAGCTTATGCTTCATCCTACTCCTTTTCGGACATGTCATTGTTATTATTATTATTGTTGTATTGATTATTGTTGCACTTTGCACATGTTCGAAATAAATCATTCAAATCAAAAAAATCAAAAATCAAACTTTCTGGAATGATAGATAATGGGTCAAGGAAGAACCCATTACATTTTGAGCAATGAAGGTCAAAGGTCAAGACCACACTAAAGGTCAACATCTAAAACATCAGTGGTAATATCTCAGGATTCAGACAAGATAGAATCTCAGTTTTTTTTTTTTTTCATTCACATCATCTCATCTTCAGACATCAGTTGGGTCAACACCAATGGCTCCATCATGTCACGTTTTGACGTCAAATGACATCATATCAAGCCTTGGCGAAGGTCTGCTGTCTCTGACTGCATTGTATTATTGTTGTTATTATTATTATTATTATTATTATTATTATTATTATTATTATTATTATTGTTATTATTAGTAGTAGTATTATTAGTATTATTATTATATACTTGTTCTGATCATTACAGTTTGACATATGAACAGTTTCCTCTTTTATTCCCCCTCTTTTCTTATATTAACACTTTCCTAACAGGTCCATTACACGCTGTTCCAAATGATGACACGTCATCTGTGAAGGCCATTCTGAAACGACATGAGAAACCAGAGAAGAAGAATGGTAATCTACCTGCACTTTTCAGATTCTACATGTGCTGATGGACTGTGACGACTGTGGTGGTAGAGGTGGAAGTAACTAAGTAGAAGTACTTCTTTTACTGTACCTAAGTATTTTTTGGGGGGTATCTGTACTTTACTTAAGGATTTCTTTTTCTGGCAAGTTTTTACTTTTATTACCTACATTTTTATTTAAATATCTGCACTTTATTCTCTTTACATTCTCAGAATAGAATGTCATACTAGACAAATGTGACAATATGAAAAATAAGACGTAAATCAGAGATTGTGACTTACTACATCATAATGTTGACTTTTTTAGCTCATAATTATCCAATTTCCTTTCTCATAATTTTGACCTTTTCCCTCAGAATTTAGATTTTTTATCATAATGTTGACGTTTTATCTCATTTTTTTTTTTTATCTAATAATTGTGCTTTTTTGTTTTAAATCTCCTATTTATGAGTTTTGAATTTTTCCAAAATGTCCTGCCCATACCCACTAACTTGAGTACCATGACCCAATAAAACACATCATGTACACAGTAACTCACTTTTAAAGGGTTTATTTTTTTATATTTTGGAAAATATTCAGTTCTTTCTTGGTTAAATACATATTATTTTAGCCATAGAAAAAAAAAATGCAGTCTTACTTTTTTACAATTGAGAAATGTAATATGTTTTTACTTTTACTTCAGTAAATGAGTTGAATCAGTACTTCTACTTTAACCAGAGTATTTTTTCCACACAAGTAGCTGTACTTCTAAAGTACAGAATGTGAGTACTTTGACCACCTCTGTGTGGCGGACTGTGGTGGAGTGTGACCCTCTATCCTGTTTCCTTCCAGAATGTCTGATCAAGTCTCTGATCAACCCCCGGAATGTCACTAAGATGGAGAGTACGTTTGGAACCTGGATGAAGGACACGGCTGGGCTGAACGAGGAGCGCCTCTGGGTGGCGGAGCACTTCTCTGGTGAGTAGGGGGGTCCACATGGACCCATGGTGGTGTCGGTGGGGGGTGAAATAATCCACCTGGTGGTGGTTTGTTTAACTGCTTTACTAGTTTCAGTTACTTCCTGTCGCTCTTACAGGCTGTTTCAGGAGGATTGGTCAGATATTCACAGTTTGGATTTATTTATGTATTTGGTAGACATTTTTATTCAAAGCAACTTACAGGGGAAAGTGAGCAATCAGGTTCTCTAACAAAGTTAAAACAATGACGTAAATAGATAAAGTTTCAGAGACCCCCTGTCCTTAGACCCTCCGCCTCAACAGGAAAAATGTGGGATAAGGAGAAACCTAACTAACCCTAAACCTGAGGAGAACCACAGTGCAGGACAGATCCACTCCCATAGACGGACAGACTATAGATGAACGTCCATTTACAGATGTAGGGGAGGGGGAGCAGGGTGAGGGTGGGGGAAGGAGGTCTGGGGTCACAGGTCAGGTTTTTCATTGTAAATTAATTCAAGTGTTTTTAAATATATAATGCACTGTTTTAAACATTTATTAAAAATAATAATTATAATAATTAATTGAAATATATTTTCTTCCTGAAAAAAGGTGCAGTAGGAGACAAGATCAGACATTTTCTGATCCTTGTTATTGAACATAAAAGTTCAACAGGAGTTATAACAGGAGTCATTAAAGGGTTAATTGTTTGCTTGGTGTTGTGGTGTCCTTGCCCAGGTCGTGTGATCAAACAGTACAAAAGTCTGGCGTCTGTCCACATGAACAACAGCCAAACTGTGGACGTTGGAAAGTTCTACCAGGGCTGTGGTCAGACTGTGCACAACGGATCCTTCTATTACCACATCGCCGGCACCTCCAGCATCGGCAGGTAAAGGGACGTTTCACCAACTGTCCTATGGTTAGACGGGGGTGTTAACAGTCAAACCCAATGATGGCAGCTAATCTGAGCACACTGAGGGTTAACCCTTAAAGACCCTGCACTACTTTTTCCCTCTATTTATCATTTCATTATATTTATTTTATATCACCATGTATAATAATATTAGCTTCTGTATTTTTCTTTTTTTTTGTCAAAATCAGACCTTTGCATTATTTATTTTGCTGATCATGTAAATCATGCATCATGGATTCGTGGTCCAAATCCAGACCGGGAGATGGTTCTGCCCAGACCCGTGACCAGTGGCAAATTATTAGTGTCATTTCCATGGAGCGGTTTTGAACCTGCCATGGAAATTTAATTCAATTCAATTTAATTAAATTTTATTTATAAAGCCCTTAATCACAACAAAGTTGTCTCAGAGGGCTTTACAAAAACACAATCAACTACAGAAATACATGAAAAGTCCCAGGCATCCCCTGTCCTTAGACCCTCCTTCTTGGCAAGAAAAAACTTCCAAACCCAGTGGGAAAAAGAAGAAATCTTGAGGAGAACCACATTGAAGGAGAGATCCACTCCCATGGACGGACAGGCTATAGATGAACGTCCATGTATAAATGCAGGAAGGGGGGCTGGTCCAGACAGGCAGGGGCGGTGGTCCGGGGTCACAGGTCAGCACAGGCGAGATACTCCAGATCCTGTCGTCCATGGCTCCCGTGCAGGCACTGTCAGGAGAGCCACCACTCCCCCCAGGGGGGGAGGGGGGAAAGGGGACACCAGGTGACTAGTCATGAACAGACTTGGTATGAAAGATAGGTTATAAAAATGACAGAAACAGGTGTGAGGGAGAGAAAGAGAAGAAAGAACTCAGTGTCTGTACTTCCCCCAGCATTCTAACTCCTAGGGCAGCCTAGACTGAACTGTGACTCATACATCATGTATACATGATATATGAGTCACATAATTTTTAACTAACCTGACCATAGGCTTTCTCAAACAGGAATGTTTTCAGCCTAATTTTAAATGTAGAGACTGTTTCGGCGTCTTTAATATTCTGCATTCTGAGAACGAAGGGTTCTATTGGGTTGGTACGGAACCAGATCATCTTTAAGATAAGAGGGGCCCATACCATTAATGGTTTTATATGTAAGGAGGAGGATTTTAAAATTAATTCTAGACTCAACTGGAAGCCAGTGAAGGGTTTGGAGCACAGGGGTGATGTGTTCTCTTCTATTTGATCCTGTTAATAATCTTGCTACTGCATTTTGAACCAGTTGAAAGCTTTTTAGGGAATATTTAGGACACGCTACAAGTAAGGAGTTACAATAATCTAATCGTGATGTAACAAATGCATGAATGAATTTTTCTGTAGTCGTTTTAGACAGAACATTCCTAATTTTGGCTATGTTGCACAGGTGAAAGAAGGCTGTTCTGCAAGTTTGTTTGATATGCATTTTGAATGAAAGATCTGGATCAAATAAAACTCCTAAATTTTTAACTGTGGCACTGGGTGTTACACTTAAGTTGTCCAGAGTAACTATCTGGTCAGTTAGGGAGTCTCTCGCATTTTTAGGACCAATTATAACGACTTCAGTTTTTTCAGGGTTCAATAAAAGATAATTGGCACTCATCCAAATTTTTATGTCTTGTACACAAGTACTTACCGTAGTTTATCTATTTGCCTGGTCTGATCAGGTTTAATCGATAAATATAGCTGTGTGTCATCCGCATAACAATGAAAATTAATGCCATGATTTGTAATGATGTTACCTAAAGGGAGCATATATAGTGTAAACAAAATAGGCCCAAGGACTGACCCTTGAGGAACGCCATAATTAACTCTGGAGGAATGCGATGATTGTTGGTTGATGTGAATTTAGAGCAGGTGCTGCTACTAGAGTTAATATCAAGGCCACCGCTTGGAAACGTAAGTTTGTTGATGATCACAGAGCCACATGCAACAACTAAAATACAGCACAAATTCTTCACGCTAAATTACATCCACAGAATCCGTTCCTACATAATTCCGAACAACCCATAATGCACACAAACTGAACTATGTGAGAAAGTGCATATGAGACGCTAACATCCGCCATGGTGACATATTATTCAAGAACTAAATTCAACAATCACACAAGGAAGTAAAAGACAGCACTACTATAAACAAGTATTCAGCGAATGCCTAATCTCGCCCCTATTTTGTGCCAATCTCATGTTTCTATGACAACCCGTTCTTGAATTAGACCCAATAATGTGATTTTGACCTTTCTACTAAATGCGACCTTGACCTTTGGCCTTTTGCAATATTAATAATTGCATTATATGTATATATGCGTCAGTGCGTGTACTATTATGATAATATATCCAGTATTGATTAAGTTATAGCGTGATATGTCGATACTTGACACACACAAACAGTGCTTCAGAAGTTAATTTTGTGACATGTCACCTTTGACCTCCAGAGATCTCAAAAACTATTGGTCATAGGTGATAACACTAAGTATGAGAATTGTGAAAATCTTCATTACAGATTGTTTGGTACCAACCTGAAAGTTCTGTGACCCTCTGTTGTTGAGTTATAACTGATAATATCTTGAATATTCATGACAACTTTTCAATTATCCACAAGACATTTACCAAGTACTAAGAATGATAAATATGTCTAAAATATCATATTATATCCATTGTTGGGCACCATGTTGAAAATGTATGATGCCTCCATATCCAGTTGTTTTTGGAATGCCTTTACACACATTTTAATGCTTGTATCACAAACTGAACGATTGTTTTGGTTAACCACTGCACTACTACAGTGGGAAAAGGTTTCCCTTTTGTTTGACTTGAAATAAAAGCCTTAATTTTATTTGACTACATGGGTCTACTTTAATTTTTGATTAAAGAAATTGAATATGTTGTCTAATTTCTTGCATTTGAAGTTAAAACTTAAACAATTTGTTACTTTTTAAAAATGTGGACTTGCGGGACTTTGGCTCAGACTTGAGCCATAATGTAATAACTGGACCTTGGGACTTGAGACTTGGGACCTTGGGACTTGGGACCTTGAATACCCCTGATGTAAATTTTCACATAGACCCAAACATCCACCATCAAACTGATCCATCTACTGATTGAAACTGTTGAAAACCCATTAATTCTATCAATATATGTACAGGTACTGCTGGGAAAATGAGAATATGGTATAAAATTTGTTTTCTTCAGGTAATTCAACATAAAAGGTGAAATAAATACATTTTATAGACTCAAATAAAAGTTTGTTTGTATTTGTATACTATGGTATGTACATTTCACCTAGTTACAGGAATGCATGCACTTTTCCACGTTATTCTAATTTGTTCAGTAGTACCTTTGAATAACTGGTGTAAATACATTTTTAATCTCTCCCAACATTGGTTGGGTGAGATTACTGTAATAATAATACTGTGTGTGTGTGTGTCTGCAAAGACATATCATGCTATAACTCAATGAATACTTGAGATATCACCATGAAATTACATGGACATATACACATATAGCTAATGCACATCAGATGCAATGATTCATTTGAGTAAAGGTCAAAGGTCTAGGTCACAATTACCTAAAAGGTCAAAATCAAATTATCAGTAACTCAAGAACTTCAATTGGAGAACTTTCAAGTTTTCCAATTGTTCTTTGTGGTTCTGATCCAAACCCCATCAGCAGCATGAGATGGAAGCAAACAGGCAGAAAGCACAGGACTCCACCTCTGAAACACAGGTCACAGAACTTTCTGATTGGTACAAAACGATGCAGAATGAAGATTTCTACATCTACGACCAATAGTTTTTGAGATCTCTGGAGGTCAAAGGTGACAAGTTGCAAAATTAACTTCTGTAACACTGTGTCTGTCAAGCATAGACATATCATGGTATAACTTAATCAATACTGGATATATTATCATATTACACGCACTGATACGTATATACATTTAGCAAAATTAGCAATATTGCAAAAGGTCAAAGGTCAAGGTGGCATTTAGCAGAAAGGTCAAAATCACATTATTGTCTCTAATTCAAGAATGGGTTGTGATAGAAACTTGAGATTGGCACAAAATAGGAGTGAAATTCGGCATTCTCTGAACACTAGTTTTCATCGTTGTCAGATATGTAGACAGTCCAGGCTGTAGAACCAGACTGGTCTCAGCCATCAGTGTACTGACTAGGAACAGATAACTGGATGAGGAAATACTGGTAAATTACTGACAAGTGAAACGGACCAACTGTCAAAGAACAGGAGAAGAGACAGGACAGAAAAAAATACACAGACTAATCAGGGATAATATAGACACAGGTGTGGTGAACGAGTGAAACAATCAGGGAGAACAGGGAGTAAACAGCAGACAAGACACACAAGGGGAAACTACAGACAAAACATAAAAACAAGACTGACTGGAAACAGATGTGACAAGTTAATGAGGAGTAGAAAGATGGAGAAGGGTGATATGCCTTTTCCCACATTTTAAGGGTTTAGAAATTTAACACTGACATAAAATGACTGAAAATCCAAGATGGCCGCAATCCACAAATTATTCTGCTTGGGTTTAGGAATTTCAACTGTCTCAATAACTAAACTAACTACAAAGACGTACAACAAATTAGATCAAAACAGAATAGTGGTAATTTTGAAATCTAAGATGGCTGCCATACAGCGTGCAGTTCCCAGTGGCCTCTGGAATAATTAATTATTATTTTTTTGTTACTCAAACTGTTTCATGCTTTAAGGAACAGTGCACAATCAACCTCTTTTTATATCTAAGCCCCGCCCACTTGTGAGGCTCCATTGACTGTTGTTTGTCATGTGTCTGTTGTGTTTCCGTCTGTGTGTCTGTTCCAGGTTGGACTTGGACACTCACAGACTCCACACTCTGCCCATCGCTAACGCTCTGCACCATAACCTCGCATACCTGCTCCACAACTCTAAGACCTACTTCAAACTGGCAGCTGACGAGAACGGCCTGTGGTTGATCTTTGCGTCCAGTGTGGACGATAGCATCATGGTGGCCCACTTAGACGAGAACACTTTCTCCATCTCCACCCTCATCAACACCACCTACCCCCGCACGAAGGCTGGTAATGCCTTCATCGCCTGTGGCGTCCTGTACGTCACAGACACAAAAGATGCCAGAGTGTCATTTGCTTTCGACCTGCTGAAGAGTAAACCGGTCAATGTGACCTTTGACCTGAGGGCTCCAGGAGGTGTCCTGGCTATGTTGTCCTACAGCCCCAGAGACAGACATCTGTACGTGTGGGACCAAGGCTATGTCCGCCTCTACGTAGTACACTTTATCTCTGATGACTGACGTCTCCACAGTTTAATGACAGGAGTTTTTCAAGAGGGGTCAAATGAGGTACTAAAGGTTTCCATTCTGTTCAGATGCAGATAAATGTGATCTATTTCCAATTTTTTTATCCCGTAAGTGACCTGTATGCGATCTTTTGCAGACAATTTGAACAGTGCTATTCCAACCCAGACCATTTCCATGTGATCTGGGTGAAATTGGCCCCACCCTTTGGAAACCTGTTGTTAAATTATCTCATTCATTTTTGCTGTTAACAATTTCATTTTTCCTAAAAATACTAAGTAGTACTAGTACTAGTTAGTACTAGTAATAATACTAGTACTCCTCTATTGAATCATGGAGCAGGCTGGTGTTGCTGACTGCAGCTGAGCTCTGATTGGTTAAAATCTAAGCACATTTGTCTGCTTCCACCTCAGACCCATTCATTAAAAATCCTCTGAAAGGTTGGAACCATATTCATTTATTTTATTGGAACTTTTGAACATACATGGGACCACATTTCTGATGCTGAACTTTGACCTCATATGACCACTTCTAAAAAAAATGATCCAATGTCAGTTGTGAACACTTCTATAAATCAGTCCTTCAGTCATTCAGTGATAATCTCACACATAAACTGCTGTATTTGTGTTTATTTTCCACTGTGTTACTAACACATGTACAGTTTCTATAAACTCATCTTTTCATGCTTTTACTTCATGTATTTCCATGTCACTTGTGCTTTTTTATAGACTTACCCCAAATGTCCTGGATGGTTTGACACTGAATATTATGCTTTTTGACAGAAAATAAAAGTGACAAATCATCTGATGAAATGTAATGGATTTATTCAGTTGAAAAAAAGGTGACGGTACACACATTCAATGATAATATGGCAATATTATTTTTAAAGATAAAAATATATGATCTCACTGACCCAGATACTTATCATCAAATCTAGGAAATGCACTGGATTTGCTGAATGGTTTTCAAGGTGCTCCTGGATCAACTTGTCAGTTTTAGATATAAATTTAGGACAGAGGACACCAAAGTGAGAGGACAAGACTGTGCACTGGAGACTGGATGCTTTGATTAAATAAAGGGGTGCATCTGAAAAAGGAGATGTGAAACAACACTGATGTAAATGGCCTTGTTAGTAGTTGAACAAACTATCCAAACAGTTAAACATTTAATCCAGAAACTTCACAGACTCTGGAGAAGGAGCAATGGTGTTTGTGGCTACCGGATCTGCACCGTTTATGCACATTACAGTCAGCCATCATGGCCACTAAACTACAAGAATCAAAACTGGTGCACTTCACTTGATTTTATCCTGGATCATCAAATCAAACAGAAACGTCCTGCCCAGCTCTATTTCTTCAGTAAATCAGATTTAGAATAGAATACTTTATTCATCACCCACTGGAGTAATTTTGAAGTTGCAGCAGCAAAAAAAGTGCAAGAAGTCTAATTGCTAATGGTCAAGAATTTAAAAGATATATTCATGAACTAACAGATAAACCTGAAGTAATTTGTATTCAGGAGACCTGGTTGAAAGCAAATTTGCAATTTGTACTTCAGGGTTATAGTGCAATTAAGTATGACAGGGGAAAGAGGAGAGGTGGTGGATGTATAATATTTAAATTAAAGAAGGCATTCCTTAAAAGAATGTTAAACTAAGTGATGAACATGAAAGTATTGTTGCTGAAATATTTAATGGATCTAAAGAAACGTATACCATCATTAACTATTATAACCCATGTAAAGCCTTAACAACTGATCTCCTAAAAATGACTGAGAGAAAACACACAGACTTTAATGCCCATAATAGCTTATGGGGTAAAAAACACACAGGTCTAAATGGTACGGTGGTTGAAGAAGTCATCAATGACAGAAGGCTAGCATGTATAAATGATGCCTCTGGAATTTGACTTAATATCCATGAGAATGAGACATCATGTATTGACATAACATTAGTTGACAGAAGAATAACTTATAGATGCTAATGGCACACTAACCAAACTACTACTATTGAAAGTGATCATTTTCCTATATGGTGTAAAATAGATGTGGAAGTTTGGCCTGAACCGAATTATGCGCATCATAAATGTCTTTTTAGGAAAGCTAACTGGGAGGGATTCCAGAACATGTCTATAAATATGGTTGAATAAATGTCAGGATCTGAACAGTGTATAAATGATATGAATGATGGTATAAACACATTTATCTATTTTACAGCAAAACATTCCATACTAGTGAGTGGGGGCAAAAATAATGTGAATGTCCCATAGTAAAATGATAAATGTACCAAAGCAATTAAGGACTGAAATAAAGTCTTTAAGCTACTGCAAAAAACTTTAACTTTTGATAATTCACTGGACTATCAAAACAAGAAAGCATTAGCGAGACGAACTGTTGAAGAGGCAAAAAGAGAATCCTGGAGGAATGTTTGGTCATCAATAGGCAGAGTACGGATGATGATTAAAAAGATCACTGGCTGATATGAACATCCCAATATTCCTGTTTTAACTGTTGGGGATAATTATACTATTACAGATGTCCATAAGGCTAATGTATGTATTTAAGAAAAGAAAGAGTGAATGAGGACCTTCTTGAAAAGAAAGAATCAAACATGTCTAGTATAGATCGTATCTTTAACATGACAGAACTAGAAAAGCACTCTGAGAACGCAAACTTCCGCCAAGGCAGACACCCCCCCCCTCCAAGAAGGTCAGTTTGTTTGTCTGATAGTTAGCAAGATAACTCAAAAAGTTATGGAAGGATCTTGAAGAATATTTCACAACGTGTTTGGAGTATCACAAGGAACAAATCATTAGAATTTGGTGATGATCCAGAAGAGATCCTGGATTCTGGATCACTTTGAAATGTATTCTCCATTTACTGCAGTGAAAAATTTCAAAGTGATTCAGAATCCAGAATCTCTTCACCAAAATCTAATCATTTGTTCCTTGTGACACCCCCAACATGTCATGAAATTTTCATCAAGATCCATCCATGAGTTTTTGAGTTACCTTGCTAACTAACTAACTAACTAACTAACTAACTAACTAACTAACTAACTAACTAACTAACTAACTAACTAACTAACTAACTAACCAACTAACTAACTAACTAACTAACTAACTAACAAACAGACAAACTCAGGCAAAACATAACCTTCTTGGTGGAGGTAATTAAGAATGGTTCTAAATAATACAGCCTACTCTGCATCTGGGAGTGATGGCCTCAGCTATGCCATGTTTAGACAACTCCTTGACAAGGTGTTAGAATTTACCCTTAAATTGTTTAATAAAGTATGGAAGGAGGTGCAGTGGTTAGCACTTGTGCCTCACAACAGGAAGGACCCTGGCTGCTTGCTGGACAACAAATCTCATGACACAGAATTTTAACACAACAAGAATTCTTGCCAAATTAGATGTTGCGAGATCTCGTCACATCCGTACTAACAGCAATTCGTACTTCTTGTTTGAAATCGTGGCTGCCGCAGATTGATGTCACCTAGCAACAATCGTCCTGGCTCTACTTACTCTAATAGTTTACATGCAACTGTCATAGCTACGTAAGCACACAGAACCTGGTCAAAGTATGGCGATGTTTGGTGAACCCCACTGTTTTAATGAGGAGGAGGAGCAATTGTATTTTTCCAAGGAACCATACCTATACGAGCCAGAGTACACAGACGAAGAATTGAGAAAGATGGATTTACAAAGGGTCGAAGGAGAGAACGCATCTGTAGAGGCAACCACTGCTGAAGCTGCTGGAGAAAGCCAGGACAGAAGAGTGTTGATACACCTGGGAAGGCGGATGGCACTGCAGACGTTTTCATGGTAGTCATCCGGACTGAAATGTTCACTGCAGAGCACCTGGTTACAGAGCGTCTCCATCGGTGTGTCCATGTCCAATCCTGAAACTCGGAGCCAGAGTTTCGTTCTTTCTGGATCTTTCAGTAGAAAATAGTGATAACTTTTATGTACTGATCTATAGTTTTTATTGTTGCATTTGGTATAGACAGGTTTATGCCACAAACCCTGGGAGGTGCCATTACCATCCAGATGTGTATGTTATTTCGCAGTGTTTGCTAATGTGACATCGGTTGCTAACTGTTTGTGACCTATAATGTCCTGGGAACATAGTTTTAGTACTTTATCTGGAGATGGAGTTATTATCCCCCACCCGAATGTGGTGCAGACCTGGGAGGATAATATGACGACGTGGTCCAATGTAACGCACAGCAGGATTTCTGCATATTTCATGGACTCCATTGCAATAGACAGGAAAGCTATGGACAATCTGACAGCCTCTGTGGCGTATCAGTATCTGCATTAATATATAATAATAAATTGTATTCTCTCTCACACACACACACACACACACACACAGATAGCGGGTGCCAACTCTGTGAGGGGAAAATACGAGACACTATGGCAAATCCCATCAGATTCACATTTTTTATGTAATCATCAATGGCAAATTTCGTCTTGTTTAAACCTCAGCTCAATACCGGACGTGTTTTTAATATGGGATGATTCCGTATTTCAAGGGACGTTTGACAACCCTACACACAGAACACTGTAGGCGATTTATCAATCCAACGTACACATACAGCTCTACTGTCTATGAACATTAGTTTATATGCTAATCAGCTGTCTTAGCAAAACACCGGTGGCAACATTAGCGTATGACAACTTCACAATTAACAGTATTGACGGTTTCATAGCTAAAGCTTTCATTCCATAGCTAACATTGCTGAACTTACCATCAGATTGAACTTGAAGTCACTTTGGTGAGATAGTGACTGTTTCGCTCTGTGAGTAGTTGCCTCTTCGGCTGTGTAAAGCCAGTGTATCCCAAAAATAACTCTAGAAACGGGTTATCATTAGTTGGTCTTTTGTCCACAAATTGATGGGAACACACAAAAACATTGCAGGGTGGATATTTTAAATTCAATGCCCGTGATTCAGAGGCTTCTGAAAAAATTAAAACAACGGAGGGCATGAACATAGCCTCTTTGTGGCAGGTTTGTGGTTAAAACACTCTTTATCTAACCACTCGTTCAGGTGTTTTCTTGAGTTTTTACAACCAACGACAGCACACGTAGGTCCCGAAACCACTTAAAATCTTGTAGATATCCATAATTTTTCTCACTGAATCACTGCGTTTATATCAGAGTTAACTAACCTTTCTGGCAGCCTCTAGTTAACTAGAAAGGAAGTGAAGAGCATATTCAGGAAGTAAAGCGGAAACGGGTCAAAATCTTGGGTGCGATTTGCTGGAGGGGATTTTTGATAAATCGCACCCTGGTTATTATGCACACTGATTTACCATGTTGCCATGTCATTGGCTTTTAATCTGCTAATTCAAAGGTAGCATTAGGTGCATAAGCTACGTACGTCTCTCATACGTCACTGTTGAAGTGGGCTGATTGCATCACAACTGACGACAGTGAAGTAAAATTCCACTGCTGCTGAGAAATTAGTCCCTGAACATGCGACAACTCGGGTGATGCAAAATCAGTTTAATTTCAAACATTTTTCTATCACCACAAACATTTACATCCACAGCATGACATAACTGAATTGGTTTGGGTGCTTTGAGGATTGGGTATGACTGTTTTACTGGCCGCCTAGCATAAAAGACATTCACTTTCGCTAGCCTAGCAACAGCCACCTCTGATTTTACAAAGGCTGCATGAAATTGAAAAAAAAAACAAAAACAATTATCTGCACATTTCCTACACTCTGGCTCACTCGGAAAATAGGTCTGATGGCCAAATTTCACTTTAAGGTCTGCTTTTTGTGCACTGCCAGCACATTGATTGCTCCCTTTGCCTTCGCGTGAATAGCCCCTCTTCTCTTAAAGATGATCTGGTACCATACTACGCCAACAGAACCCAAGTAACGTGCCATCCTAACAGAACTCTTGTCTCTCAGGATGCAGGTGTAATAGTCGTTTCCAGGGTCTGTAAAATTACAGTAGTAGTTAAAGCCTTTAGCTTCTGTCTCATGGAATCAGTTTCAGTTCATATTAAAGATGCCGACACAGTCTCTACATTTATCATTAGACTTTCCTGTTTGAGAAAGCCTATGGTCTGGTTACTTAAAAACAGACTGGTTAGTTCAGATTAAACCTATGAGCTCTAATACTGGGGAAAGTTCTAACACCTGTCCGTCTCTCTCGCTCTCTCTCTCATCAGTATTTATAATTTCTTAAATCTACATTACATATCTCACCTGAGTGTCCTGTCCTGACCTCTGACCTCCTCCCCCTTCCTCACTTGTCTGGATGACCCCACCCACCTGCCTCATCTGACTGGATGGATCCCCTCTTGTAGCCCTGCCCTCCTGCATCCTCACAGGCTCGATCTACATTTGCAAATGGACGTTCATCTCTAGTCTGTCCGTCCATGGGATGGATCTGTCCTTCACTTTGATTCTTTTCAGGTTTTTCCTTTTAAGGAGTTTTTACTGCTGAGACGTAGGGGCTAAAGACAGGGGGAGGGCCGTGGGATTTCATCTACTGTCTATTTCATTGACTGTTTAGTTTTTCCAAGCAACTCTGTAAAGCCCAATGAGACAACCTTGCTATGATTTGGGTTCTACAAATAAAACTGAATAAACTGAAGGCAGTGGAGGGCTATTTACCCACAGTTGTCTCTGTGCCCCCCTGCTGCTCCCAGATCCCTTACAATTTAACCTGGGACTGCAGGGTGGAGATACCTTGTATGGTCACGAGAAGGTTAGGGAGGCACTGCAGGGGTATGGGGCATGGAGATTTAGGGTTAGCAAGGCCCTGTAGAGGTCTGGAGGGTGGAGGGTTAGGGTGGCATTCGGCTTCTCTTTTCACCCTGACGTTGGCAAGCTAGTGGTGTCAACTGTAAACAGTGGAGCAACATCTGATATGAAACATTTACCATCTACAAACATCTGTGTATTACTGTAATACACACACACACACACACAGTTTTTCATTCACTGGACATATGGGGCAGAGTGAGGGAGAGAAACACAAATGTGTTTAATAATAAATACCAAACATACACTGAACAAAAGATACAACTGATCAGCTGATATGATACAAACCAAAAGAAAGGAATGAGTTTAGCTTTATACAAGCTGCTGTCATATATATATATATATATATATATATATATATATATATATATATATATATATATATATATATATATATATATATATATTACTAGGCCAAATAAAGCCAGACATTCATTTGTTTATAGGTTGATTCTTCTTTAATATTCTACATATTTGAAATAATCTTTTCTTTTAGTGTCTCCAGAATTCCAGTGCAAATATTTATTCCTTATGGATGAAACAGTCAAAACAAAAACAACACACACGTACATATAGACTGTAGCACATGTTCCAGTCATAAACCCCTTACATTCCTAAAAGAAACAAGATTCATTTAAATAGATTTACAAAGGAACAGTCAAACAAACACAGAATACAAAATAAAAGAAAAAAGAAAGATATCAGAAGAATTTGTGCAAAACCAGAAGTGAAGGTTTGTGTTTCTGCTGTGGCTTTAACTTTATGCCTGCCACACACTACAGCTATATGCTCACCACAAAGTCATTCTAGACCATCAGCTCAGTGCAGACCATTAGCTAAGGACAGACCGTTAGTTCAGTGCAAACATTCGAGCATACCGTATGCGCCTCAACTTCAGATTCTGTGATTCCAAGATTGCTGCCCCAGGGAACATTATATGACGTCAGCTCAACAAAAGAAGGAGCAGCAGTTCCTCTGCTTCCTTCATGACGACTGGTGGTAGCCATCTTGGAGTCATGTGGACGCATTCTGATTGGTCACTGAATGTCAGCCCTCAGCACACAGCTCAAGAGATGCACACGCTGAGGCAAAAAATATCAAACATGTTTAATTTTCACATCAAGGCCTTGTGAGGCAGAACACTCACTGAAAATGAGGCGCACACAGTGATCTATACGCTAAGCTAACATCTACGCTAAGCTAATGTCTGTACTAAGCTGACATGTGGAATGACTTTGTGCTCAGCAGGTAACTCTAGTGTGCACTGGGCATTAGCTTTAGCATTAGCTTTAGCTTAGGACCAGACACATGGAAACAAACAATGGGATCACAGTCACAGGAAGAGAACATGGCACCGCCCAAACAGGTTGGTGGAGCGGTGCAGCTGCCGCACAAACAGGCATTTGAGGGCAGATCAACAGCACACAAACTGGACCTGGGTCAGAACCGGACCAGGACCATTACTACAGAAGCAACTCTGCCAGAAGAAGCACAAAAAGATGGAGGAAAAGAGAGGAGGAGGAGGAAGAGGAAGGGCAAAACCACAGAAAGAAAAAGCGGCTTCCACCTGGACTGGACTGGGAACCAGTGATTGGAACAGAGCACAGTGCTGCTAACAATAGATGCTAACAGTGCTGCTAACAGTAGATGCTAAGAGTGCTGCTAACACTAGAGGCTAACAGTCGCTGCTAACAATGCTGCTAAAAGCAGATGCTAACAGTAGCTGCTAACAGTAGCTGCTAACAGTAGATGCAAACAGATTCAGCTTTGGGCACAAAATGACAACAGTTACACACTTGAAAGTTAGTTTTGCTTTTTCACTTTTACAGAGCACTATCAACAGACCTGTGATTGCACCGCCAACGACAACAGGACATGCATAGCTTTCCTATACACACACTCTAACAGTAGAGATTTTTAGATTAAATTACAATAAATCTAGCTTTAAAATCAAGTATTATACCTTTTGCTTGTAACTTTTGCTTTCAGCCTTTGGGAAAAAAATATTTGCAGCTCCGTTGTGTCGTCGTGGAAACGCTTACACCAAAACCGCGCACACACACACACACACCTGCAGTGGCTGAAACCACCGCAGGACTGCCTCGCCCCCTCCCTATCTCTTCTAACGCTAATGGTGCTTTTTTTTTGCGTAAGCCTTTGTTTTGCGTCTCCAGTGTCTTTGTCCCTCAGACGTGGACTGGGTGGACCAGGACTGGGTGGACCAGAAGGACTGAGTGGACCGGGTGGACCAGGAGGACTGGGTGGACTGGGTGGACCAGGAGGACTGGGTGGACCAGGCGAGCTGGGCAGACTGGCGGTTACAGGACGTCCACCAGGCTGTTGGGGATATGGTAGCGGTCGGGCAGGACCCTCATCTTCAGGGTCCCATCAGCGCCACAGGTAAAGATGCGGTTTCCGGGGCGGGTCTCCACCTGCATGACGCCCGCTCCAATGTTGCGGAAGATGGACTGCTTGGCGTGTTCGTTGCTAAAGGAGTGCATGAGTCCGTGGCCGGATAACTTCCACACCTGCAGGGATGGAGAAGCGGGGAGGGAGAGAAAGCTTATTATTGTTAACGAAAACTAACAAAATGTCCAAAACTGTAACTGAAAAAAACTGTTTCATTAACTGAAATAAATAAAAAGTAGAATTAAAATAAAGAAGTGTTGCTAGGCACAACAATTTTGGCCCCCTCGTAAATGGTTTAGACACCTCCCTCTCAAAATGTAAGACTATGAGTTTGACCTTCCAAGGTTGCTCAAGGTCAAAGGTCATGATACCATTTGGGAGCTTACATGTAGTTTCTTATCTGTTAACAATAGTATCTGAGTCCTTATCACCACTCTTTTTTTTAGAATTATGACCATTTAAAATGTGTCGTTGACTTTGGCATTTCAAGGCCACTCAAGGTCAAAGGTCATAATGCCATTTTGAAGTCCATGCCAGGTTTCCTATCTGTTAATAATGGTACCTAAGTCTCTATGGCCACTGGTTTTTCCGTTCCATTGACATCAGCAGGAGCTGGAAGGGAATCGCACAAATGCATTTCAGATAGCTCCAATCTTCTTTGAAAACCTGACACTACATCTGACTTTTTTTGAGAACGTAAACATATGTTGAGTTAAAATTCCGCCTCCTCATGAACAGAACCTCGTCACTTATGCTGCGTTTCTATGAGTATCGGCTCAGCTTGCTTTGCCCTCTGCCCACAGTGCTAGTGATAATAAAAGATGACGGATAAACACACACTGATTGGTCAGACTGTTGTCTCTGTGACTCTATTCCTTTACAAAGTACAGGTACTAAAAAAAGTATCGGTACTAATGACAACTTCATGTATCGGCCGGCTGATATTTTAGTTTTTTTCTTCTTGCATCGGTATCGGCCATGTTGCTATAAGTAATCTGCTGTTCATTCCCTGCAATGATTTACTGTCAGGTGAAGCAAAAAGAGGAGAAAACAAAGAGAAAATCTGAGGAAAAAAGAGGAGAAAAAGGAAAAAAAAAAGAATGGAAGAAAATAAAAAAGGAGAGGAAAACTGAGGAAAAAAGAGAAAAAGAAAACAAGAGAAAAACAGGAAAAAAGAAAAGAAAAAGGGAAAAGTAACAAAATAAAAGAAAAGAGACAAAGAGAAAAGAGGAATAAATGGGGGAAGCAGAAAAGAAGAAAAATTAAAAAAGGAGATAAAAAGAAAAAAGATGAACAAAGGAAAAAGAACAGGAAAAAGGAAAAGAAAGAAGAGGAAAAAAGAGGAAAAAAGAGGAAAAAAGAAGAGAAAAAATGAGGAACAAAAATGGAAAGAAGAACAGAAGAAAAAAGAAGAGGAAAAAAGAAGAGAAAAACAAAACAAAAAAGGAGTTAAAAAAGAAAACACAAAATAGAAGAAAAAAAGGACATAAAAATAAAAAAAATGGAAAAAGGAGGTAAAAAAGAAAAGAAAAAAGAAGACAAAAAGAAAACAAGAGAAAAAAAGAGGAAACCAGGAAAGGACTCTGAGCGCAGACCTCCACCAACAAGAAATGGATCAGTAGAAAAGGAGAGTGGATGGTTTTTGTTCAGAATTTAAGGGTCTCCTCACACACAGACAACACATATTTGTGTTGTAAAAACATTAAAAAGTGCATTTTGCATGTTATGCCCCCTTTAAAGATTTTAAATGCAGATTTCTTTTTTATTTCATTATAATTTAAAATATATATATATTTTTCATTTTTTAAATGTAATTGCTCTTCTTATTGTTTTTAAATTGAAGCCTCTTTCACAGACTTTGTGGGAGCCCATGTAAACCCTGATAAAAGCACCTTCATGTTTCCCTCGGCTGATCCGGTGACGAAGAAATCCTGGAAGGCATCTAAAGCCAGTGCTTTGATGGCTGAGTCATGGGCCTGGAAGGTGTGGAGCAGCTGCCTCTGGCGGATGTCGAACACGCACACGTAGCCTTTCCTGCCGCCCGTGATCAGCAGCTGCTGCTTGGACGCGTACTGGAGCACGGTGGCGCCATTGTCATGACATGGAAATGCTGAGCGGGAAACAAGGCATATCAAATAATAAATAAATAAATAAAATTACAGCTGTCAAATGATTAAAATGTTTAATCAGATTAATCACAGGGTTAGTTTAGATTAATTTCAATTAATCGTGATTAAAACACTATGTTGGTTGACTGTTCTGTCTTCGTTTTTTAGTTGTACTCAAATGTTAAACAAAAATACACCAAAACAAAAAATGTGTAGGAAAAAAATATACAAAATATACAAAAAAAAAATAAAATACAAAATATACAAAAAAATATATATATACAAAATATACAAAAATACAATTCAGTACAATTCTAAAAAAAGAAAAAAATAACAAAAAGGGAATGAAAATTTCTAAATTATGTTCAAAACTCTTCTAAAATACAAAAAAACTAAACAAAAGATGTGATATGAAATTTTGTGGAATAAATAAATAAAATAAATATAGAAATAAAATGAATAAATAAAATAATAAAATAATTGAAATTAAAAATTAAAGAAACAACTTACAATAAAACTTTAAAGTGTAAAAAAATATATAAAATATAAAAACTAAATAAATAAAAAATAAAATACTAAATTTTGAAACATGTAATTGGATTTAAAACTTAAAAAATACAATAAATTAATAAATACATAAAAAATTACATAAAAGAATTGAAAAATTAATAAATAAAATAATAAAACAAAAACATATTTTTTAAAAATTATTTAATAATAATAAAAAAGATGGCCCTTCCAAAGACAGATGGAAGGGGTGAAGGTGTGGTGTGCTTCTTACCATGAACCATAGTGTTACTGGGGGAGATGAGCGTATCCCAAAGACAGACGTTCCTGTGGATCAAATACAGAAAAGAAAAGCACAAGTGAGCCAACTTCTACACTGTAAAAAATACTTATCTGACAAAGAGTATCTGTCTCATTTTAAGTCTAAATATGTGATCAGACTTAAAATCAGACAGAATCACCTACAGAGGAACTTATCAGACAGATAGAAGAACTGATTTACAGACGATAGATCTGGAAAAACTAACCAAGATCATTTTCACTAGTTCCATTGGAAGAGGGTTTTGTTTGAATTAAGCAAAAAAAAAAGAAACTTGATCTAATCCAAAAAATATTGAACTAGAAATGCACTCTGAGAGTGTAGACCACCGCCAAGGCAAGGGGTGGGTGGGGGGAGGTCCAGACCACCACCAAAATCTAATCATTTGTTGATTTCCCCATTACCACCATACCCTGAAAATGTAAACAAAACCCATCCATATGTTTTTGAGTTATGTTGTACACAAACTAACAAACCAACACTGGCAAAAACATAACCTCCTTGGTGGAGGTGATTAAGCAAAGTCTTTAAATTAGCAAAACAATGAATTAAGCATAATAAAGTAAAAACTATTTTTGAATTAAGCAAAAAAATATCCTTGAATTAAGAAAAAAAATATATCTTGAACTAAGCAAAAAAAAAAAAAAGAAAACTCTTGAGTTATTATAATTTAAAATCTAATCTCCAGTGGAACCAGGAAAACTGATCTTGGTCAGATTTCTTCAATCACATTTTTCAGATCTATTGTCTATAAATCTTTCTTCAGTTGTGGGGTCATGGTTTGGTCAACTGACCAGAAAAGAAAGGAAGTGACCGGTTAAATGGTCCAGTCCATTGATGGGGGGGCAGCACTGTAGAACAGGTCCAGGTCCAGCCACTGGTCCTGTCCATTTTAAAAAATGATTCCCATCCTACGTCTGTGCCACCCACACACCCCCTTCAAGGAAAAGACTCAAGTTCCCATCGTTAAATAGTTCTGGACATATGAACAGTTTTGTCCCAAAGTCCAAGGAATTATTTCCTTTAAGCCTTGCATGAAGAGACCAGACTGTTAACAGAGCTTGACCTTCAGATTAGATTGGACAGAACTATGTGGTTCTTTAGGTCAGAATCATCAGGTTATTGGGGTTCCAACAGTAGCACAAACAACAAATATAATAAACAACAAATAAAACAACAAAACAAGTGGTTCCAGGCACAACAAACCCCGCCTCCTCGTAAACATTTTAGCTCTAAATGGACAGTCCCTCTGAAAATGTGACACTATGGGTTTCACCTTTTAAGGTTCCTCAAGGTCAAAGGTCATAACATCATTTTGAAGCCCATGCCATGTTTCCAATAGTAACTGAGTACTTATCACTACTCTTTTAGAAGTTACAATTTAAATATATGTGACCTTGCTTTTTACCTTTCAAGGTCATTCAAGGTCAAATGTCATGATGCCATTTTGAAGCCCATGTCAGGTTTGCTGTCTGCCAATAAAAGTAACTAAGTCCAGATTTTCTGTTATAATTAATTTGAGTTTTTAGGTTATGATCCAGCGACCCCTGACCTTTTGGGTCACCAATAGGTCAAAATCAATATTACACAGAATTAAACGACCAATATTTTGGTGCCCATTGGAAGTCTGTAATTTGAATAGTTAAAAAAAATGATTTTGACCTTTGACCTAGAATCTTCAAATTTGCCCTTCAAGGTTCTGATGTCAATGCATATCAACAGTGAGAGCAAAAATAAACTATGTTTAAAACTGAGTATACAGGAATGAAAAGGAAATTCCTGATTTGCCCTATCTCTGATCATTGTGAAAACACATTTTTGGTGATGTTGACCTTTGATGAGTCGACCAATTTCCATGAAATTATCAGGAAAGGTGTGCAGTTGTCCAGAATAGATCCCATTAAAATTTGGTGAATGTAGGTCAAAGTTCAAACAACAGACATCTAATAAGCTGGCCTTTCAATTCGGCATCTTGTGTGTATAGATTTGGACCTATTGTTGACCCAAGAGGTCAAGGGTCACTTGGCCAAAACCTAAAAAAGTCAAATGGACTATAATGGAAAAACCAGTGGAGATAATAGACTTTGTTACTATTACTGACAGATAGGAAATCGGGCATGACCGTTGACCCTGAAGGACCTTGAAACATCAAACCCATAGTTTAATGTTTTGAGAAGGAGATATCCATTAAAAGATAAAATGTTTGAGAGGTCTGGCCTGTCTAATTGTAGTTAAAGAAGTTTTTCCTAACATTTGTTTTCATTTCACAGAAAAATATCAATTCCAAATATCAGCTTAGGCATGTATCAGTCAGAAGCTAAAGTTGATTTTTAAAAAAAGGGGGTATCAGTCCCAATAGATCCATATCGGTCAATAACTGGTGGTGTGGTGTTTGATCAGTGTTTGAATTTTTACTGATCTGATGTGTGCGTTGTGTTGGCCTGTTACAATAACACAATTTGCTGAATGAAAAAATTGTCCTACAAATTATTGCGATAAATTGTACAGTTGTTGAATTGCTGTTTGTGAAGTATGTTTTCTCTGGCAATTCATACTGCTGGTCAAAGGTTTGTAATATTTGTCTAAATACCAGATTTTGGACAGTGTTAAAGGACTGCATCTCTTTGAAGATGTAGAGAACTACACTGTCACAGTGGCACCATTTGCTACTGACACGCTTAGATTTGGTATGTTTCAGAAATGTCCCAGTGACAGTGGACTGAGAGGACCACAGTGATGGTCCCAGTGAATGTGGACTGTGGGGACCACGGTGGCGGTCCCAGTGAATGTGGACGGTGGGGACCACGGTGGCAGTGTCAGTGAAAGTGGACTGTGGGGACCACTGTGGCGGTCCCGGTCCTGGTTCATTTCAGTTCCGTGGTACATGGCGCTCACTTGGCTTGAATCCAAAGTGTTCAAACACGTAAGCCGTTATTTTCTCTAAAGCTACTACATGGTATTGACTCGACTCTGGCATCACATACTTTCCTCAAGCTGCCTCCTGGTACACTAGGTGCCCCACCTCCCCACAAACAGTGACTGACTGGAGGATGCCCCGCCTCCCCACACACACAGTTATTGACAGGAGGGTTCACTCCTCATTACTCTAAGGATGGGTCCTTAGGAGTCAGTCAAGACGGATATAGTGAATTTAACTCATTATCCAGTGCTTTTGGCAAATACAAACTTATCAAGCTCATTTTTAATTATCATGCAGTTAATTGATTTATTTATTATTGCAACAGGCCTAGTATGTCCTCACCTGTTGTTGTTGGACTGTACTGTGTGGTGTGTGGTATGTATTCATTGTGTTACCTGTTGTCATTGGACTGTCCTGCTGTAGCGATCAGACTGGAGGAAGTGATGAATGCAAAGTCACCACAGGTTTTACTGTGACACTGCCAACTCTGAGGAGAAAAGGAGGAGAAAAGCAGGAAAAGAGGAAGAGGACAAACAGGAGAGGAAAGGAGTGGAGAGGGTTAACATACTGTGGACCCACCCCAGGTTCAGGACTGGAGGTTCTCCAACCAGAAGAGACTATATATATATATATATATACATATGTATACATATATATATATATATATATATATATATATATATATATATATATACATACACAGTATATATGTATGTATGTGTGTGTTACCAGATATGGTTTAGGGTTGGATGACGTCTGGTTGACCTGCCACAGACTCAGGAAGCCTTCCCCATCCGCAACACCACACTGATCACAAACAAACAACATCCAATAATTATTATAAGGAAGACAGTGAGCAGAGAATGAACAACGAAACAAACAAAAAAAAAAAAATTAACCAAAACACAAAACAAGGCAGTCAGAGGCAGCAGACCAAAGCTTGATTTTTCATTCACATGTGATGTGGTCAAGCCATAGGTGTTGACCCATCTGATGTCTGAAGATGAGACGATGTGAATGCAAAAATCATGAGATTCTATCTTGTCAGAATCCTGAGTTATTACCACTGATGTGTTTAGCAGTTGACCTTTAGTGTAACCTTGACCTATGACCTTCATTGCTCAAAATCTAATGGGTTCTTGCTTGACCCATTACCTATCACTCCTGAAAGTTTAATCAAAATCCGTTCAAAATTTTTGGCATAATCCTGCTGATAGACAGACAGACAGACAGACAAACAAACAAATTTAATACCTCCTTGGTGGAGGTAAAAATTAACAAGAAATTCAATGAAAGTGGATAAATGAAGGCTGTATTATCCAGTGAATAGACAGATATAAAAGTAGGAAGGAAAATTGTTTGTAATGAATTCAAACTCTGTATAGTTCCGACACTGAGGGCACAACAGATGAAAAAATAGACTTAAATTATTAAAAAATCTAGAAATGAATTCAGTTCAAATAGAAATATATGAAAAATATTTAAACTGGTGATTCAAGCAAAGACAATGGACAGGTGACTGTATGGGGGGAGGGGGGCTTAAGGGTTGATGCATGGGGGGGTTGTTGCACTTAGTGTATGGGAGGGGTCAGTATGGGAGGGTTAGTGTATGGGAGGGGTCAGTATGGGGGGTTAGGGTTAGTGTATGGGGGAGGTCAGTTTCAGGGGTGGGGGACATCAGTACTTTGTTTCCCTGGGAGTTGAAGTAAAGCCTGGTGACTCGAGCGTTTCCTGCTTGTCTAAAACAGATCAGCTGTTGAGGACGATTCCATTCAAACATCCTGACACTGCCGTCCTGAGCCCCCGTCATGTCTGAAGGACAGACAGACACGTTAGTGAACACCATGACAGAGAGACAGGTTAGCGAACTCCAGGACAGACAGACAGGTTTCTGAACACCAGGACAGACAGGCATTAGTGAAAACCAGGACAGACAGATATTAGTGAACACCAGGACAGACAGACATTAGTGAACACCAGGACAGACAGACAGGTTAGTGAAAACCAGGACAGATGGGCTTTAGTGAACACCAGGACAAACAGACATTAGTGAACACAAGAACAGACACGTTAGTGAACACCAGGACAGACAGACACGTTAGTGAACACCAGGACAGATGGGCTTTAGTGAACACCAGGACAAACAGACATTAGTGAACACAAGAACAGACACGTTAGTGAACACCAGGACAGACGGGCTTTAGTGAACACCAGGACAGACACGTTAGTGAAAACCAGGACAGACAGACACGTTAGTGAACACCAGGACAGACAGATATTAGTGAACACCAGGACAGACAGATATTAGTGAACACCAGGACAGACAGATATTAGTGAACACCAGGACAGACAGATATTAGTGAACACCAGGACAGACGGGCTTTAGTGAACACCAGGACAAACAGACATTAGTGAACACAAGAACAGACACGTTAGTGAACACCAGGACAGACAGACACGTTAGTGAACACCGGGACAGACGGACACATTAATGAACACCAGAACAGACAGACATTAGTGAACAGCAGGACAGACAGAGCACACTTACAGTACTGATAGATGGGGTGGGACGTCATCCTCTTGACATTGTTCAGATTTCTCTTCATGATCTGAAAAACAGAAAAATACACATTCATTATATAGTTTTATATAGTGTTGGATAGGCCTTCGTTCTCCTGACCACACAGGCCATTCTTTCTTGTCTTTCAGGAGGGGGGCTGCTTTGCCTTGGTTGAGTCTATGGATACACAATTTTGGGTATTTTCTATGTATTTTACAGGAGCTTTTGAATATGTTTTGAATTTTTGTGAAATGTAAGAGTATTTTGTGGGAAATTTGAGTACAAAAAAAGAAAAATAAAATCTGAGACCTGAGAGCAGTCAACCCTCATAAGGTGTTTTAATCCAAAAGAACCCTGTGATTAATCTGATTAAATATTGTAGTCAGTTGACAGCCTTTAAAAAAGAAAATGTTAAATTAAGTGGAGATAATGAATTTGACTATAGCACACACAATACAGGGGCGGCAAGGTGGTGCAGTGGTTAGCACTCGTGCCTCACAGCAAGAAGAACCCTGGTTGGATTCTCACACCAGACCTTTCTGTGTGGAGTTTTCCTGTGTTCTCCTCGTGTCTGCATGGGTTTTCTCCAGGTACTCCAGTTTCCTCCCACCATCTAAAGACATGCACTGATAGGTTAATTGGTTGATCTAAAAAACCCATGAATGTGAGAGTGATTGTTTGTCTATATATTTTCACTATATTGCATATTTGTGACAGTAGCAATCCTAGCAATCCTAGACTTTTCTGAAATACCTAGCAATGCTTGAAGAAGTCAATTGACCTGCTCGCTCGCTCATGAATACACTAATCAGTCATTTTGTTATGGCAATGATGCTGTTGGGTGGGGTGAGGAGGCCACACCTCACAGTGGTAACAGCCAAGACAAATTGGACAGACAAGTGTGTGGGGGAGGGAGGCACAGCTTAGGTCAGCTCCTAACTCCTAAGAACACTATTTTACACAAGTTAGTATGATTGTGCACAACCTAAAAAATATTTGGATTTATTACAAACATTTGTTATTGGCTCAATTGGCTGAATGTTGCAAATGTGGCCATTACCTGAAACTGTGTTTGTGTGCCTGTGTGTACCTGTTGAAAACATACGGTGGATTTTTATGCAGTAAATCAACAGGAATTTGGGATCAAAATTCTGTCATTTATTGTTAAAAAAATACAAAACAAAACATATTTACAATGAATGAAAAAGCAACAGTTTTCCTAGGTTGTTTTGTGTGCCAAAAATAGAAAAAAATGTATTTACAAAGAAGAAAGCATATTTACAAAGAATGCAAATGAGTGAAATACAGTCACTTACAATTCTGGCAGTACCATTGCTCATTTCGGCATTTCTCACGTGTATATTTGTAGCAGACAAGACAGCGCACAGTTGCACGATTGTCTTTGCATTTGATTGTAGAGGGTTGTTGCCGAAACACTTGCTCCTTTTGGGCCTTTTTCATACCCACATGGGAGTGAGCCAACTCTCTTGCCAGTTCAAACAGGAAATCCACCCGTCTTTCCTTTCTCCTGGTGCATAATAATATTACGGTGCGTTATAATTGTAAATGTGCATGGATTTGGATTAATTACTAACAGTTGTTAGTGGCTCAATTCGCTGAATGTTGCAAATGTGGCCATTACCTGAAACTGTATGTGGGGGAAAGGGGAGTTACAAGTTCCGACTCTCTGACCAACCCGGAAGACGGCAGAAAGAAAAACTGAGCCTGAAACAGCGGTGAAAGATGACATCAATCAGACAGAGTTCCTGGAGGAGGTGGTGGAATTCCCTGTGCTGCAGGTGCTTCTGCAGGACCAGGTGAACCCAAAAGCAACTGTGTCTGGGCCTCATATGAACGCCCAGAGCAGGTACAGGGCAGTAATCCAAATGATCTGAGCCATAGTTGACAGACTGAACTGGAGGGACACATTTTGTTTATCTGTGGTTATCCAGCGTCCAGACCCGGGCGTTGCACATTCGGAGCATACAACGTTTTGTGTTCAGAGTGGGTGCGAGTTTCCTAGCATCCAAACTCAGGTGTTTAGGTGGCACGTTACAAGCGTACACGCAGAATTTCACGTCTGTTGTGGCCGTAGCATTAGGCTGAAATCTAAGTCATAAATCAAAATCCACACATGAATGAATCCAGCTCTTCTAATCAAACATCTAGTCCAGGAATGGTTCCATCAGCCTCATCACTACGTTCTCAGATACCCTCTCCCCATTGGGATGGCTGGGGTCTTTTCCAAGATGTGGGATGACATTGAAAGTGTACTTGGACTTCAAGTCGCAGGCCACCCAAACTTGATCCCACAATTGTCAGGTTTGGTTGCCATGTACTGCAGGAAACAGCAGCGAGTCTTTGTCGGGAAAAGCTGTTCATCAATGGTAATATGTTGACCAGGGTTGTAGCATGTGATGCAGTTAGTGACAAACTATCCCCACACATCACAAATTGCAGCAAAGGTTGTTTTTTTTTGCCAATCATCAAAGCATGATATACATGCATGATATCTTGAAAGCGGTTTCGGGACATAGTTCCAATGATCTGTGGGTTTCCTATTTTTCCAATGTTTGGGATGAACGATATTCTGCCAATGACATCTCTGGTTGCACATCTCTTATTTTGCTAAAGTCAGCCAAGCAAATGAAATCTGCATTAGTTTATCACAGATACAAATTTTGCACAGTTCCAGTTAGTAAAAAAATATAAATAATAAAACCAAATCCATGCATATTTACAATTATAAACTAAACATTACTAGGCAAAAGTGTGTGTGTGTGTCTTTTATAGCAATAATATTTACAGCTAAGTTGTCCTTACACAATTATCCAATTTAGAAAAATGTACCAATAGCCAAACTACATAAAGGCAAATTTACTGATAATGACATTATTTCTAGATATTTTTAGGTTGTGCACAACTACACTCTGCCTTTTACTAGTGTATAGGTAAGTTGTGTAAAAGTGTGTTTTGTTCTGAGGAGTTAGGAATTCAGAGCCCTAAACTGTGCCTCCCTCCCCCACACACTCTAGCCGGTTTCAGGTAATGGCTATATTTGCATAGATGCTAATACAGTTCTCAGGCCTTTTGAGTTGTTAATTTTTGTCCACAGAGTCGACTGACTCTCTGTAGTAATAAACATACAAAACAGGTAATCGACTCCACTGTAGTAATGCATAAAGGGTTAACAAAAATAACCTGGAAATTCCAGATTGTTCTGTTTGTTTGATAGAAATTTTTAATGCGTTGGGACATTTTATTACTTATTCATGACAACAAACTGCTACTATTATCTCATCCTGTTGTATGTCACTCCTGACACTTTTTTCTATATAGGACAACTGCAGTGTCATAAAATATATAAAATATTTATTTTGCATAGGATTTATGTTGTATACTCACACACACACACACACACACACACACACACACACACACACATGTCCATGTGAATGCAAAGAATTGACAATAAAGAATCTTTGAATCTTCACAAAGTGCGTTGGGATAATTTATTACAAAATGTGGCAGTTTATCACAAAATGAAATGAAAAAAAGTGATTACATTTTGGTGGTTTATTCTGCAGTGTGTGTCCAACAGCTGTCTTTGTAAAGCTTTGTTATAACAGGACTCCAGGGATGGACCCTCTGAACCTGTGTGACTGTCTCTGTCCTCACACTCCAGAGTTGTTATTTAGTCTAAAGCAGCAAAAGCCTGTATGTGTGACGCACATCTGTATCTGTGTAGAGTGACAGGGGGGGCGGCTGCTATCGCTGTTTCTGTGGCGTTCAAACACAGCCTGTGCTGCTATCGGCCTCACAGACTCAGCACCACCACGTGTTTAGCCCTCAGCGCTCAGTTTGGATTAACTACGATAACTATCCCAAAACACAAGCAGCGCACCAAGACACACAAAACATGCACTTCACTGTTAACCCTCCACTGTACTTTCTATGCACACTTTGCACTTCATGTTAAAAAACGTCATATTATTTTTCAGAATTTAAACAAGGTCGGAATTCAAAACTGTTAATTTTTACACCATCTTTAAATCACCAACTAAAAAATATACACATTGTAAACAAAAGAAAATGGCCAGACAAGCATCTCTTTCACAAGTGTACCAAAAACACACCATTACTTACCATTACTTATGCTAGTATTTATGAACATCCAAAAATAATGCAAATGATCCAATATTGGTGTGAATAACTGACATTTGCAAGGCTGCAAAAATCTAATCATATGGGATCCAAATTTAATCGAGAATTTTAGAAACATATCATTTTGTTTTTTGCATTAAAAAAACATTTGTTTATATTACAAACAATGCATCTAAAAGGTTAAAAATATGACAATTATGGAGTCTCATCTCGTCATCTAAACCTGCTTTATCCTCACTACAATGGGTGAAGGCGGGGTACACCCTGTTTGAGTCAGTAGTTCATCTCAGGGCTGAACATATATAGACAAACAATCACCTTCACATTCACACCTATGGACAATTTAGATTGACCAATTAACCTATCAGTGCATGTCTTTGGATGGTGGGAGGAAACTGGAGTAAAACCACACAGACACGGGGAAAACATGCAAACTCCACACAGAAAGGTCTGATGTGGGATTTGAACCAGGGTCCTTCTTGTTGTGAGGCTTATTGAGTATTTGGTATTTTTATTTACAACTGAAGTTGATAAAATAGAAAAAAAAAATTGTTTTTTTACACACACTTGGTGCATAGTAAAGGCCGGTGTGGGAGGGGCACCCCAGGGTTAAATTTGTAAAAAATGTGTATCTCAGCTCTAAAACCAGGAAAGAGGGAAGGAAAAGAGAGGAAAAAAGAAGAGGAAAAAGGGGGAGGGGCAAAAAAGTAGAGAAAAAAAGCAAGGAAAATGGAAAAAGAAAAACAAAGGAAAAAAATCAAAAACTGAAAAAGGGGGAAGTGATAACAAAAGGAAGAAAAATGAAAAAAAAACAAGAGAAAAAATTAGGAAGTCGTATAAAAAGGGGGAAACAGAAAAGAAAAAAAAACAACAGAAAAAAGAAGAGGAAAAAAGAACACAGGAAATGCAAAAGGAGAGAAAAAAAGAGGTGAAAACCATCAGGTGTCAAATTGTGCACATTTATTAATTTAACGCTTACAAATATTTATATTTTCTAATTGTAATTAAAAAAGATTTTCTGACATTCATTCATTTTATGAACCTGCTTTATCCTTGCTAGGGTCATGGGGGCGGGGCCAATCCCAGGCACTGAAGGGTAAACGGTAAATGGTCTGAACTTATATAGCGCTTTTACACCTTCACGGTGCTCAAAGCGCTTTACATTAGCTTCACATTCACCCATTCACACACATGCACCAGTAGGTTTCTAAGGTTCCGTCAGTCCTACTGGGGGCCTAAGTCAGGGTCTCGCCCAACTGCTACAACCACCCTGTGTCCCATGTCCAGGGTAAAAAGCGGAGTTCACGTTCACCCTGGACATGTGACCTGTTCATCTCAGCGCTGGTTTGGATGGTGGGTGGAACCATAGTGCCTATTAACCTATCAGTGCATGTGTTTGGATGGTGGGTGGAGCTGTAGTACCTATTAACCTATCAGTGCATGTGTTTGGATGGTGGGTGGAGCTGTAGTACCTATTAACCTATCAGTGGTGTTTGGATGGTGGGTGGAGCTGTAGTACCTATTAACCTATCAGTGGTGTTTGGATGGTGGATGGAGCTGTAGTACCTGTTAACCTATCAGTGGTGTTTGGATGGTGGGAGGAGCTGGAGCACCAAGAGAGAACCCATGCAGACAGAAGAAGAATGTGGAGAACATGCTAAGTACACACAGAAAGGTCCCACCCACTGGTGTTGGGATGGAACCCAGGACCTTCTGTCTGTGAGGCACCAGTGCTAACCACCTTGTCACCCTGATACAGGATGTGAAGAGCTGACCCTTCAGTCATTGGACAACCCGCTCTACTAACTGGGTCACCGTCACCCTGATGATGTGAGGCCATCTAAATTAAAGTGGATTGGTTGACAGAAGGAAGGGGGCATGCCCTTACCACACTGGCTCCCATGCTGGTCTGTCCGGTACCAAGCCACGGCATGGATGCAGAGACGGGTATCTGCGGCGGGGCAAACGGAACCGAACTGGCTTGGGCGATGTTCGTGTGAGAAGAACGATAGTCAACGTCATCAGAGCTGTAAAAAAGCAAAACACAATCATAGTGCGTCATTGAGTATGCTCACTGTGGTAGAAGACTGTCGGTGAACTCATGAGCACATTTGATTCTGACCTGCGGGACTCCTTATCAAAGTCTTCTCCAATCCACGTGAAAGGTTGGACGGACACTAGCGTGGACACATCCACCTCTTGCACATCATGAGTGGATGCCAGGACGATTTCATTGGAGTTGGCCTTGAAAGAAAACAAATGGTGGCTTTAGTTTCTGGTGGAACCATCCAACCTGAACTTACAGCCGAAAAATAAAGCCTCCCTTCATCTATGAATCTGCTTTTATTTTGTCAATTCTGTGTCCCCTATACGCCCACATTTCCTTTAACTTTACCTGCGCCTGTACTTCCAATAATCAGCAGATAAACCTCTGGTTGGAAGCTCTCAATAGCATCTTTATTGTCTCTAGTATTAACATTTATATATTTCTTTAAAATAAATGGTATGGCATTGTTGAGCCACTTGGCCACAGATATAAAGAACAGAATTAGAGTTTGGTGGCTGGACCTCAGGAAACCGATTCACTGGCAGAATTCTGGGCCATCGGACTGATTGTACTTGTTTGTTTTAGTGATTGAGGGCTCCATCTCAGATCTCATAGGTCACAGACCAATAACCGATTCAAATTGGTTTATTTTTAAACGACTATTATCGATGTATATTTTATTGAATTCATTGTTATATTTATTATTTAGGAACCCACAAAACAGAACTGGAGTCCAGTTCCTTTGTTCCTAGCTGCTTTCAACACTGTAATTTTTCCAAAGTAAATGCTTCGGACTCCGTGGGACACTCAGTTAAAAGCATTGAGGGGCTGGGACAGATGGTTTCCATGTGAAATCCACGTACATCTGAACATGAGGTCCTGGGCAATCAGGTCTACCCTTCACACGTGGCACATACCTTATTGACTGCAAAAGCCATGATGATATCTGACTCCTTGTGAATGATTTTGGCTTTTCCTCCAGGGTAACCCAGATCTGCCTCCACCTGGAACAGCAGCAGATCCATGACAGACACAAGCAGCACAGATGAGGAGTCAAAGACTAAACAGGTTCAGACGCATGTTTGACAAAGAGCAGCTGTGCTTTGGTTTGTACACAGCCTTTACACGTTATTATACTGGAAAGAATATGAACCTGACCAAGTGGATTTGTCTCATTTCTAGTCCAAATATCTGATCAAACCTCTGGACAGAAAGAATCAGCTACAGAGGAACTTTTCAGTCAGATATAAAACCTGATTTGTAGACAACAGATCTGGAAAATCAGATTGAAAAAAATCTGACCAATATAATTTTACCTATTTCCACTGGTGGATTTTTATTTTTTATTAAATTCAAGTGAACAAAAAAATCTTGAATTTATCCGAAAAAAAAAGGGGGAAAAATCCACCAGTGGCAGCAGGTAAACTGATCTTGCTGACCCTGACTCGGGGTGTACAAACACAACCCTATAACTCTGTAACCCTATAACCCTAATGGAATGGGGAGGGGTACAGGAGACCCCCTCCCCAATGAAACACTAGAGAATATAGATAAAAATAATAAACTAAACAGAAGCATTGGTTAAAAGAATATGATTATAAATATAACATATATATGTAAGTATATAAATAAAGGTAAAAACAGAAGCACTGGTTGAAACTCAAATTAAATATTAAAAGACACAGTCCAGTTTCTTTCTAAAAAAATTAAAATCCTGGAATAATGTAATTACACTACAAATACTAAACATTGTTGTGTACAGTTGGGGCATAACATACAGCTTTACCAATACAACACATGTGCACACACACAAATAAATAAATAACATGATGTTTTACAGAGTTTACAGTTCTAGATCCTGCACTATAAATAAAGCTTAATAAATAAAAGAGAAAACCATGAAACAGGTCAATCTCTGTCATGTCTGCATTTTTAAAAATACATAAAAATATGCATTACAGTACTTTTTTAACACCAATGCAGTATTGTAACATGAAATATCATGATATATTGTGCCACCAATATTTTCTTACACCTCTAGTGAGGAAATATTTGGACTAGAAGTGAGTCAAATACGCTCATTGAAATTTCTATTTTTACAGTGTGTGAAGGCAGTGTACAAACAAACCACATTCACAGTGGAAAGAAATCATCTGAAAGGTCCATGACAATCATTAAATACATGTTTATGTAAAAAAAAAACAGGTTTGTGTTAAAAATAAGTTTGTTAAAACAGGATTTTGTTATAAACAGGATTCTGTTAAAAACAGCTTTGTGTTAAAAGCCAGTTTCTGTTAAAAACAGCTTTGTGTTAAAAGCCAGTTTCTGTTAAAAACAGCTTTGTGTTAAAAGCAAGTTTCTGTTAAAAACAGCTTTGTGTTAAAAGCCAGTTTGTGTTTCTGCTCAGTTAGAATGATTTTTTTAGCTCTGACAGTGAAAATGCTTATTAGTGTCAGTCCAGCTGAAAAGAAAATGAGGAAGGGGGGGTATTAGAGTGATGTGGTGTGAGGTGATGACTGTGAGGAGGGGATATTAGATTACAACATTAGATTGAAGCTTCACCAAGTTTATTTGTTTTTTTCAGAATATTTGTAAGAGCAGAAACTGTGGGCCAAGCTGGAGAGGAGGCAGTGGGAGGGGCTACCGGTATGACCCCTGTCCTCATACAGGACAGGAGGTAATGGGAGGGGCTACCAGTGTGACCCCTGACCCCTAATGTGGGTGGGGTGGGGGGGTCACAATACCAACCCATTGTGTGGGGATAATGGGGAATTGCATCTGCATTCTGCTTCATAAGGACACACCAACTAAAGGCTGAACTGAATCAATAAAATATATTTTTTAAAAAGAAGTGAAACTAAACTGGAGCAAAAGTTAACGTCAGCTGTTGTGTTTGGAGTCAAAAAGACACAGCTATGTATGTTTGTATTTGTTCTTATCACTGTATTTTACTTATTTATTTCTGTGTAGAGTGATTAGTGTAAAGATGTGTGCCACACATAGCTGTGGATAATCTGGATTTAAAAACTCCACCCTGTTAAGTTTGTATGCAGTAGGATAGAAAATCCATGACAAAATGTAAAGAAATGTATATAAATGAACTTAAGCTCTATCAATAAAAGTTCCTCAACATTAGACACGTCATTTACCTAATAGAACTGTACAAAAGTTAGGATGATGAAAAGTCACCAATAACCAGGAATTTGTAAAGCAACAATAGATTTACCTTCATGCTTATGGATTGACTTCTACTGTCATCTTGTGATAATAAAGAAATCATCACTTTTGAAATTTAATGGAAAAATATATATTATTACACACTTCTGTTTTCCCCACATTTAAGACATATCTGAGGAGTTTTAAGCAGATATCTAATGGAAAAGTGACTATTGTATTGTTTCATTTACTGTTTTTATACAGATCCATATTGAGCAGAACTGCAGGTAAATTCATCACTAATAACTGTCAAAGTTTCTCATGTGGCCCCAGAGGAACAGTTAATGCCCACCAGTGTCCTACACTGAACATATATGCTCCTCCAAACTTGGCCTCACAGTGACTACAGACAGATAGAAAGACAAAAACAGAGCCAGGGCCTCGGCCAGGGGTCCGAGGGTCTCGACTGGGGCCCTCAGAAGATGGTACTACCTTGTTGACACTGCTAGCTCCTGCTATGTAGTTTGGGCTTAAATGGTCCATATGGTTCTCTATAGACTACACAACACACAAAGAAAATAACACAACACCACACACACACACACACATGCAGCACACAGAAACATAAATGGTGGAATGAGAAGAAAACAAAAGGATTCAAACTGATGCATAAACTCTGGATTGAATGTGACCTGGGTCATGGAAGGGGGGTTCCATCGCTGCTACTGATGTTTGGAAACTGAAGTTAACTGTAAATTATAATAATAAAGTAGATGCTAGATTGGATCGCCTGAACGGATGGGGGGGTGGAACAGGGTGGTGAGCAGGACGTTCTCCGTTGGACATTCAACATGATTTCAACACTGAGATAGTTAACATTGTAAATTGTTAATTTTTCACACTTTTGAAAGATAGCAGCACTGTTGAAAAAAGAAGATCTCACAAAATATATACAGACCATGGAGGACGACTCTAGGTCCAAGTTTATTATAATGTAATGTACAAAAATGGTTTGTGCAATGTTCATGGAATCAAAAGCATTTACCATTCATTTATTAGTGTATAAATGACTGTATAATATAATTCAACAGAGGTTCCTAAATAAAACTGACTGAACATTGTCAAACATATCTGGCTCATTGAAAATAAACCTGCATTGAAGTCATTGAAGCCTTATTTAATTTGCATCACAAACAGTAGTAGAGGCTTTTACAGATAATAATGCAAGACAGCCAGTCCATAATCTATCACTTGCATTTTATTATTTTAATGTCACTTTTCAGTGCCATGTGCCACTACTTTTGGTGGTGTACAAGAAACTGAGTAAAAAAAAAAAAACATGAAACACGAAATGCCTGCTGTTTGTTTTCAAGAAGCAAATTAGACAGTGGAAAATTGAAAACTGAATAAAACAACAGATTACCTCAGTTGATTTCTCCTTCCCTGGATAGCACACCACAAAGAAATATGTCCAATGAAATGCACCCCGATTCAGCTTTTGACTGTGTTGCATCTGAGTGCCATATTTGGGGCCATAGCAATGCAAACGGAAGCTGCGCAGAACATCCGGACTCTAGTCCCACCCCTTTGTCCTGCCCCCTGTCCGTCCGGCTGATCCAATCTAGCATCTACCTAATAATAACCTCCACTGTCCTGTCCCCATATTGAAGTTAACTGTCAATCATTTTAACATTACATGTATAAGTGGGGTCAAAAATGTTGTAGAAGATGACGGTGTTCCCATGGTAACTATGGAGCCTCTGAACATCACCATTATCACCATTTACAGTTGTATTATCCTGTTTATTTAGAATTTATATTAGTATAAATCCAGTATTTTCTGGATTTAATTCACTGATCAATAAAGTTCAGATTAAATTCAATGGTTATTTTGTCAGAAACAGAAAACTGAAGAAAATGTGTCTTTTTCATTCAAATCAGTCATGAACTGAACATAAACCCAGAGTGTCCATCTAATGTCTTTGAACCAACTCCATGGGTTTAGATTTTTTTTTCTTTAGCTTTGTTCAGTTTGTGGCTTATTTTATTAATGTCATTTATTATTCGGTTGATTTATGGTCATTTTTTGTTCCTTTTATTCATTACCTTGGCTGTTTTTGCTGATTTATTTTTTGTACTTCATTTTAGTCAATTTTATGCAGATTTTGTCTGCATTCTTTATCATTTTTTTAGGCTTTTCATTCATTTTTGTTAATTTTATCCACTCTCATTGATCCAACTCCATGGGTTGTACTGGTGAATCAGTGTTATAGAAATATATATATATATATATATATATATATATATATATATATATATATATATATATATATATATATATATATATATGGAAGAGCATGTTCATTTAGATTGAAAACATGAGCTAAACCGACCCTTTCTAAGTTTGTTTTCAAATTCATCTGATTAAAGTCCGTCACATTTAACACATTTAATGTCTGAAGCAGATTAATCCTCCATGGGTATTAATAAAGTATATCTATATTTACTAGTAAACTGTGGAAGTCTGTTACATAATAATGACTGTTCTACAGCTGATTGGAGAATGTTGAAGGAACCGAGTCAAAGCAATGATAATGACACTGACAATAACATCAACATGGCAGATAAACACTGTCAGTCTGTGGATTTTACACTGAACTCTGCCTTCATTTCAAAATCACACTTTTACTTAAAAAAAAAAAAACAACAAACAAGTGGTGGCAGGCAGTACAAGCCCCACTCCCTCGCAAACACTTTGGCTCTTAATGGACATCTCTCTCTCTCAAAACGTGAAACTATGGGTTTGACCTTTCAAGGTCGCTCAAGGTCAAAGGTCACGATGCCATTTTGAAGTCCATGCCAGGTTTCCTATCTGTCAATAATAGTAATAAAGTGTCTATCTCCACTGGTTTAGGGCCCAAACTGTTTATTATGAACATAAATGATGCTTGTCTTGTAAAAAAATTTAAATGTATTCTATTTGCAGATGATACAAGTCTCTATTATTCTGGAAAAGATTTAAATCAAATACTAGATGAAGTTCAAAAAGAGCTTGTAAAACTAAAAGACTGCTAATAAATTAGCATTAAACCTCAGTAAAACCAAATACATGTATATTATTTTTGGAAAAAAGATAAACAATAAATGAGTCAAAATCATAATCAAGGAAACTGAAATTGAAAGAGTGTCTTTAAGAATATTTTTTTCGTTATTATAATTGATGAGCAGCTGAACTGGAAGATTCATGTGACTTTTCTTATATAAAAAATAACTAAACTCATTGCTATAATGCACAAAACTAAAACCCTTCTGGATCTGAAATCTCTAAACATACTGTCTAATTCTCTTGTTCTTCCATATTTAAACTACTGTGTAGCAACATGGGGCAATAACTATCAATCAAATACTAATTCTATATTTTTACTACAAAAGAAGACCATACGAACTGTTACACAAGCACAATACTTGGCACCAAGAAATTCATTTTTTATTAAATTAAATGCTCTAAAACCACCAGATATTGTGGACCTTAACACTCTTATTATAATGTTTAAAGCTCATGGCCACATGCTTACCTACAATTTACAACAGATCCTTCAGCTGAGAATTAGTGACTATAACTTAAGGGGAACTGAAATTTACTGGAAAATGAAGTGTAGAACTAATTTAAAAAGCCAGCGTATCTCTGTTAGGGGTGTACATCTGTGGAATAATCTGGATCTGAATTTTTAAAAGTTGTATTCAATTTGTGTATTCAAAAGGATGTATAAAACTAGTATAAAAACAAAATATAGATTATCTGAATATGTGAATATTTAGTTATAAGGTAGAAGAAAAGGTGAATAAGTCTTATATTGCAATAAGACTACCATGGTTAGGAGATAATATCATATCTATTAATTGTATTTGTAGTTAATTTATAGTGAAAGTGGATGTTCTTATAGTTGATCATATCAGATTGTATTCATCACTGAAGACCTGTCCAAGCATCATTGTGAGGTGTATTTCAAATACTGTATGAAGTGACTTATAAATAATGTGTATATAAATGGTTATGGATGCTTTGTGGTAATGATGAATGGACATAAAAAGTATATAGTGAGTTAATGCAGTATCTATTGGATTTTAGTTTGTAAAAAGGGGTGGGAGTTTATAAGTTTCACTTCTTCCCACTCCTTTTCGAGTACAAGAAAAAAAATTTTTTGGACCATTTTCAATGATGTATTGATGGTTATTGTGTGCTCGAAATAAAACTGAACTGAACTGAACTGGTTATAGTCCATTTGAGTTTTTTTACATTTTGACCCAGTGACCCCTGACCTCTTGGGTCAACAACAGGTCAAAATCCACCATTTTGGTGCTCATTGGAAGTCTGTAAGATGAATAGTTCAAAATGTATATCCAAATTTTGATTTTGACCTTTATTGTGACCTTTGACGTAGATTCTTGAAATTTGTCCTTCAAGGTTCTGATGTCAAAGCACATCAACAGTGAGAGCAACAAGAAGCTATATGCAAAACTGAGTATACAGGGACGGAAAGGAAATTCCTGATTTGCCATATCTCTGATCATTGTGAAAACACAGGTTTGCTGACCTTGACCTTTGACCTACATTCACCAACATTTAATGGAATCTATTCTGGACCAACTTGCACCTTTCTTGAAAATTTCATGGAAATTAGTCCAGCATTTTTTTTTTGTGTAAAGTTGCAGACAAAATCAATAAAGTACTTCTATTCTATTCTGAACCGAGACTGAGTTACTGTTGTTGACAAAGAAAACTTGGCACAAGCTTCAAAATGGTCTGATGACATTTGACCTTGAATGACCTAGAAAGATCAAACCCATAGTCTCATGTTTCGAATGGGAGATGTCCAGAGCTAAGACATTTCTGAGGGGTGGCATTTATTGTGCCTAATCTAATTCTATTTTATTACCATATTTGGACATTCAGAGGAACCGTCATCTTCTACAATATTGATTCACCAGTAAAGCCAATGGAGTTAAATCAATGACAATGGATGGAAAAACTGGGTTTGTGTTCAGTTAATGATAAGTTGGACTGAAAAGAAATGTTTTTCTTCAGTTTTCTTTGTTTCTGATAAAATAACATTTGAATTGAATCATTTAACAGTTTTAATTATCAGCAAATTAAATACAAGAAAATACAGGACTAACACTGAAAAAAGTCAAAGAAAAGAGGTTAATAATACCATAAATGGTGATAATTCACTGAAGAAATGTTTATAAAGAGAAACAAAGTCTTTACAGGTTCATTTAATTGTATTGTATGAATGGAATAAATTGTATTATATTACTTTATGTGTTTGGGAAAGTAAAAAAAAGGATGGATTCACTCTAGTTGATGGAGAATGAAATGAAAAACCAAACAGAAAGGAACTTTTCTTTTCTTTTCTCCATCAGAATACTGACCTCACTCTGCTTCCGCTTCTTGGTAAAAATGTACCGGATCAGAGTCTCCTGAAGGACTTCCTGTTTGACCAGGAAATGCCACAGACGACGGGCGGGAAACGACTGATGGTTCTTTGTCCTAAAAAAAACCCCAAAAAAACCCATTAGCATTAGTGTTTAGCATCAGACTGACAATACATCCAGATCCAAATAAGTGCTGCCACCCCCCACCCCTCCACACACACATTTGACCTAATTAGCCCTATCTGTTATCATTTTGAAAACACTTTGTTGGTGACTGTGACCTTTGACCTACATTCACCAACATTTAATAGGATCTATTGTGGACCACCTTACACCTTTTGTGAAAATTTCAAGAAAATCTGTGAAGTAGGCTTGGGACCCCAAGCAGAAGGGTGACCAAAATAGTAAGGGATAAAATATAAATGTTGTTGTTACCAAAGCTTAAACAAAATTATTGACATGATGACTTAGCTCAGATACCTTTGAACTGGACCTCCTTTTGAATGGGGTGTGGTCAGACTGAGGTGAAGGGGGTGTGGTCAGACTCACTTGAAGGGCGTGTTGTCAGGCTCCAGCATAGCCTTGTGTCGCAGGAGGGCAGGGCCTCCTCCTGTGCTCAGGTCAGTAGGGTATGTATTGATGTAGTTTGGAGGTGGACCGTCAAACTTATTCATCTGCTCCAACAGAAGCTGCTCCCAGTTCTCCAGAGTCTTCACCACAGCATTGCAGAGCGGCGAGGTGACTGGAAGCTCTGATACACAACAAATGAAAAACAATGTACTCAAACGTGAGTCTGCGTGTACCCCTCCTGCATGAGCCAGAGGGGGGAGGAACAAATGTTTGATTGTCATATCACCTTTCAATCATTTCCAGTGGATTCTCAAAATGATTGGATCGAGTTTTTTCAGTTCTGTCTGTTCCACAGGTGACTATTTTTTTTTATGTTAGAACTTTTAATTAGTTGGTTGTAATCAGGATGTGAAGAGGATTTTAAGCAATATAACACAAAATTGGACCAGGAAGACATGTCAGGCCCACCCTTTAAGTATTTACTGTTGATAAAACTATAAATCTGTCATTGATGCCCATTGGAATGGATTAGCATAATGTTGATAAAACTAGTTATCTTAGTCTGATGCCTTTATTCAGTCAAGTTGTAAACAATGGCTATGCTAACCCTGATAGCTGTAGGGTTAGCATATTAGTGTTCAACTGCAGTGCATTATTATCATCTACTGGAACATCGTAAGAAGAGCAGGAATGCTACTCTGATAAAAAATGTCCACCAGATAAAGGTGGCTGTCTGACCAGCATACGGGTATGAAGTCTGCTAGTCCGACAGAATACTGGTGTCACGACAGAACTTCTGTTATGAATGAAATAACATTTGATTTGACAGCTACAAAGATTCAAAATTTTCATAAAAGACAAAACAAGATGAGACCAAGCACAAACTGGACTTCTGATTTGACCTTTACTTAAAGAAATGTATAGAAATAGAAATATCCGTTGCTTGTATTGGTCATCGGCTAAAGCTGATGTTTGGGAAAGTAAAAAAAAGCCCCCCAAAAAATCCTTATGTGTCAATTAGTACCTATCAGTGATGCACGGGCCAATGTATAAATGACCCGCAGCCGATAGCTTTTTTAACTCACCTGCTCGCTGCTCACACCACAAGAAATATATTTGAAAAGGATGCACGTGATCCGCTTGTTGACCTGCATTTTTAAAAAGTAATCAATGGTCTTTATGAACATCAAATGACCCAAACCGTACTTTTTTGTTTGTATGTTTCTAGAGCGTCCACTCTCCCAACTTGACTTTCTCTCTTGCTCCCTCCATACCATAGGATACTTCTGACGTTGTACGTCACCATCAGGGATATTCAGTTAATAAATCATATTCACCAGGTTATTTTAATGTTTATCTCAAACAACAATTGACCTGACCAACTGCAACCTGAATACTTTTCAATGATCCGCAACTGCGGGTGACCAAGGTCGTGGGTGGGCACCCGCTCACTTTGGGTCAGCTCATGCATCACTGCTACCTATGTTTGGTATCTTCATCTATATCATCTGCCTTTTTTTTTTTTTTACATGTGGACCTGACTGAACATGTTAGGGGCCAGTGTTTTTAAGAGCGGGGTGAGTGTTCTTACCTGTGAAGTCCAGACCAGTCAAAGGCAGGAAGTTCTTGACGTTGTGATGAGCCAGTTTAATCATGACCAGACGAATTAGAGCCCAACTGTAGAGACACACATGTTCAAGACTTTACCATGGATATCCCAGACCCATGTAAACCTCAGTAGTCTGTTGACCCCAGATCCCTGAAGACCCCAGACCCCTGTAGACCCCAGGATCTGGTCCTGGTCCAGGACCTGGTCCAATTTGTGGTCCTGGTCCAGGTGCAGGTCCTGGTACAGGTTGTGGTCCTGGACCTGGTACAGGTTTAGGTCCTGCTCCTACCTGTAGGAGCATGGATCCAGATGTTCAGTCATCTGAGTGTCCGATAGAAAAGCATCGTCATCATCATCTTCATCTTCAGCTCCACTTTCATCTGAGTCACAGAGTGCGTTACTGTCTGACAGAGGAAGGAAGGGCTGAGGAGGAGGAAGAAGAGGAGGAGAAAGAGCAGGATGAGGAAGAGGAGAAGGGGGGAAAGAGGAGAAGGACGAGGAGGAAGACAAGGGGAGAAAGAGGTGGAGAAAGAGGAGGAGGATGTGGAAGAAGAGGAGGAGGAAGGGGGGAGGAAGAGGAGGACAAGGAAAAGAAGGATGAGAAGGGGGAGGAGAAAAAAGAGATTTATAACTGATGTCCATCTTCATCGCATCACTGCTGCAATAACCAGCGCTACTGTTGAACTACTGGTGAAATACTGTTGAACTACTGCTGAACTACTGTTGAACTACTGCTGAACTACTGCTGAACTACTGTTGAACTACAGCTGAACTACTGTTGAACTGCTGCTGAACTACTGTTGAAGTACTGCTGAACTACTGCTGAACTACTGTTGAACTACAGCTGAACTACTGTTGAACTACTGTTGAAGTACTGCTGAACTACTGCTGAACTACTGTTGAACTACAGCTGAACTACAGCTGAACTACTGTTGAACTACTGCCGAACTACTGTTGAACTACTGTTGAAGTACTGCTGAACTACTGCTGAACTACTGTTGAAGTACTGCTGAACTACTGCTGAACTACTGTTGAACTACAGCTGAACTACAGCTGAACTACTGTTGAACTACTGCCGAACTACTGTTGAACTACTGCTGAACTACTGTTGAACTACTGCTGAACTACTGTTGAACTACTGTTGAACTACTGCTGAACTACTGTTGAACTACTGCTGAACTACTGCTAAGCTACTGTTGAACTACCGTCGAACTACTGCTGAACTACTGTTGAAGTACTGCTGAACTACTGTTGAACTACAGCTGAACTACTGTTGAACTACAGCTGAACTATTATTGAACTACAGCTCAACTACAGTTGAACTACTACTGAACTACTGTTGAACTACAGCTGAACTACTGTTGAACTACTGCTGAACTACTGTTCAAGTACTGCTGAACTACTGCTGAACTATTGTTGAAGTAACCCCCTCCCCCCACAACCACCACCAACATATAAGGAAGTCGTACTTTGGCCACAAAGTAGTCCCACATGCTGAGCTCCGGTGGAATGAACTTCTCCCTGTAGGCGGGTCTCTCTGTGGGGACGGGAGGGGGCGTGGCCGGCGTGTCTTTCACTGGACGTCCTGGAACCAGCATCCTCATGTTGAACCTGCGTCTGTAGCGGTCTGCGTCCTCTGGTGGGGGCTGGGGGGGCGTGGCTGTAGGGGGAGGGGCACAGGGTGACCATCATTTACCCAATGGAAAATCTGAGTCTGTTTGTGTTGGTAACAGGTGATTTTTTTTCAGTCATAGAGGAATTGGTTTATTGTCCAAAACTGAAACAAGGTTTCAGTGCAGCAAGTCACATTAAAAAAAAGATGTTGACAGATGTTACAACAAAAGAAGACTTTTGTGTGTGTCTATGTGTGTGTTTGGGGCAGATTGGGGCAGATACCAGTTTTCTTTTCCATCAGCCTTAGCCAACTACCGATACAGGCCGCAGATACTTCTTACCCAATACTCATTGTTTTCTCTGTCAAATGCAGATGGGATAGGTCTGTTTGACAGACAGGTGACATGTTTGAGGACAGGTGACTGTTTGACAGACAGGTGACAGCATTTGTTTAACATGTACAGGAGGATACAGTCATTCTTCCACTACACACTAGCTCTACTTCCACTCACTCTGCTCTTGTTGACACAGGTACCTGGGTTACTATCTGGCTTACTACCTGAGGTACCACGTGGGTTACTACTGGGTTAGTACCTGGGTTAACACCCCTAAAACTCCTTAGGGATCCTTTGATCCCTATACCTTTGGAGACTACAGAGGCTTCATTTGATCCCTCTACCATGGAATGTGGTCTGACCAGTTTGCTAATGAAGCCTGTGCTATGCTAATGATGAGCCTTCTTAGCATAACCCTGAAGTACCCCTCTCTCAGTTTTTGTACCTGACAGTCTTTGCTCTGTTTGTGTTTACTGGTGATGATGCATTTACACTTAATACTGCACTGGTTCTTTCATTTGCCCAGGGCATCTATTCTAAATGTTTTGTCTTTTACTGTGTTTTTATTTTATTCCTATTGTGTTTTTACTGTAAAGCACCCTGTGTACTCGTACAATGAAGGGTGCTATATAAATAAAATTTTATTTACTTACTTCCTAACCAAGAGTAATTTGCCAATAAGGAAGAACTAGATTTTACAGCAAGTGTAACTGTAAATTCACTGCTTCTGACTCTGATCTTCCTCTCGAAGGCTTGAATGTTCCTGTTTTTTGTAAATATTTTGCATTGCTTAGAACAGATAACCACATATTTATCTTTTTTGTTGAGTTCAATTTAGTAAGAGACATGAAAATGAGAGAATGAATAATGCACAAAATAGAAACTGTGCTTATTTAGAATGATTTCTTTTTGAAACAACATTGTAGAAAACACAAACTATCTTCACACATTTTTACTGTGTGTGTGTTTGACATCACACAACTTTTTCAAAACTGTCCTTGGTCTGAGTAGACCTGGCACTCTCTCGTTTACATTTCACACCTTGCTTTGTACTCGCAGCAGGTGGCTACTTGCTGTTAGTGGTACATTTGAATAACAACAGTAACTTTGTTTAGCCACCACATTCCAAGGCAGGGGATCAAATCATCCCTCTTCATTTCTCAAGGGAGGAACTGAAAACTTCGGTCTTGCCACTGTTAATACCTGGGTTATTACAACCTGGTTACTACTGGGTTACTACCTGGGACAGTACTACCTGGGTTAGTACCTGGGTTAGTGTCAGACTCAGAGGTTGGTTCAGCTTCCCCTTCTGAACACTCCATGATCACTGCAGCTGTTTATGTTAATGACAATAAGATGAACATGGAAAATATGACAACACACACACACACACACACAATGGAGCACACACATACAATGCAACACACACACACACACACACACACACATACACACAATGGAGTACACACATGCAATGCAACACAGACACACACACACACATACACACAATGGAGTACACACATGCAATGCAAAACAGACACATAATGGAGCACACACATGCAATGTAACACACACACACACACACACAATGGAACAAACGCACGCAATAGAACACAACCGCTCACACACGCATACACACAATGGAACGCACACACATGCAATGGAATACAAACGCATATAAACAGTTCATAACTAGTAATGGACAGATATGGATTTTTTGAGCAGATACTCATTTTTGTCAAATGAAAAAAATTTCAGAAACTCTTCTTTCATTACAATTACAAAATATAAATAGAGCGACAGTTAAAGTAATAAACATGAACAAACGAACACCCACATTTTCCCCCCATTCTTTCTTCTCTTCTGTTCCCCCCATTTTTTTGTTGCTTCCCCTTTTTTCTTCCTTTTTCTGTCATTTGTTTTCTCTCCCCCGCCTCTTCTCTTCTTTTTTCTGTTTCCTTTCCCACTTTGTTTCTTTCCTTTTTTAACTTTGTTTTTCTCTCCTATTTCTCAATTTTTTTTCCTCTTTCTCCTTCATCTGTCAGTAAATCACTGACAGGCCGATACCAACACAAGTAAAAAAGGTCCATATTGGTCCGATATCTGGGTCATTGTGTTGTTACTGATGTACATTCAGTAAAAAAATTCAAACGTCATTCACTGCAATCCATCAGCACAGTTACTCACAGCCGGCCTTAGGGGGCGCCACTGAGCCTGGCCCCGTCCCTGCCCCATCTCCCCTCATCACTGGAGGGGGGGGTCGTTTGGGGCGCTGGGTTTCAGGGGGAATGGGTGGGGGGGTGAGCGTAGGGGGGGTGAGAGTGGGGGGGGGTGCTCTGTTCAGGACATCCTGTTTCTGGAACCTCATCTGAACCAGGTTCCTCAAAGTATTCTGTGACTGTGACAGAAGCTCAGCAGCATGGACAAGACAAGGACAAGCTCAGCAGCATGGACAGGACAAGAACAAGCTCAGCAGCATCAACAGTATGAGGATAAACTCAGGAGCACTGAGAGGACACAGAAAAGCTTTTTAAAAAAAATATACATTGTCAGGGTATGGTGGTAATGGGGAGCTCAACAAACGATTAGATTTTGGAGTGTGAGTGTGTGTGTGTGTGTGTGGGTGTGTGGGAGGGGGGGTTCTGCCTTGGCGGAGGCCTGCGTTCTCAGAGTGATTTTCTAGTTTCTTACTTCTGTGTAAAAGCTGGTGAAACCTAATTTTGTTTTTGCAGTAAATCACTGTTGTTAGGGCATCTGAATGACAATAAAGTCAATGCTAAATCTTGAACCAGGGTTAACCTTTTAACCCCTGACGTGTTCTTTATTATATTTTAAGGAGGATTTCAGGTAAAATAGATAGTTTAGGGTAAAACAGAGGGTTTGAGGTAAAATAGAGGGTTTTAGGTAAACAGTGAATACATTTAAGGAGGAAAATGTCAAAGGAACTTCATGTTGGAGAACTTTGGATTTCTTGGGGCGGTGGAGGGTCCAGATTAACTTTGTCTCCATGTGTGAAGCAGTAGTTTAATGCATTTTTCATGTAAAAATATTAAAGTAAATGTTTATATTTCCATTCCATATTTCCATTAAACCAATTTAGACTTGAGTAAAATATTTGTGTTAAACTGCTGTGGTTTTAAAGTCGGGGGTTCTTGGGTTAAATTTCATTTTAGTAGATATTTTGCACATTTGATATTCTCCAGTGTTTTCATATTTACAGGCTTTTCCTCTTGTTCTTAAGTCTGGTGATGGTAGACAAAACCCCTGATCTCATAAAAAAATTACTTACGATAAATCCCCCAGAGGAGCCTGAATGTTCAGAAACTTCTAGTCAAAGCTGAAGTTCAGAAAACACACAGAGGCAGAGGGAGAGCAGTGCATGATGGGAAAGCTCAGTGTGGTTTGTACCTGGTGGAGCCTCAGGCCTCTTTGGTTTAATGATGAGTTTGGCCCCGCCCCCAAAGACAGCGGCCCACATGCGGTTGTTGAGCGGGTGGGCTGCCAGGCGGAACAGCTCGTTGCTGCTGTGGGTGCCCATGCCGTGGATGAGCAGCGCCAGGTACACCGACACCACTGCCTCACACAGCAGCACGTTGAGTCGCGGCTGGTCCTCCTCCCTGGACGACGTCAGCAGCGAGATGAGCGACGACACACCTAGGGAGACACACACACAAACACTCAGTATAGACACACAGACATGCACATGCTCAGTATAGACGCCAGGAAACAATACATTTTTCCTTCAGCTGTTAATAAATCAGGAAACAAGACTGTGTAGGTCAAAGGTCAAGGTCAACAAAAATGTCTTTTCAGATCAGAGATAGGGCAAATCAGGAATTTCCTTTTCATTCATGTATACTCATTTTTGCATATAGCTTCTTTTTGCTGTTGATGTGCACTGACATTAGAACCTTGAAGGACCAATTTGAAGACTCTAGGTCAAAGGTCACAATAAAGTTCCAAATGTAATTTTGGATCAAACTTTTGAACGATTGACTTTACAAACTTCCAATGACCACCAAAATGTTGGTCTTTCAATTCTATATCTTGTGTGTATAGATGTTGAACTATTGTTGACCCAAGAGGTCAGGGGTCACTGGGTCAACCCCCCCCCCCCCCCCAAAAAATGGACTAAAACAGAAAAACCAGTAAAGATAGAGACTTAGTTACTATTATTGACAGATAGCTAACCTGGCATGGGCTTCAAAATGACATAATGACCTTTGACCTTGAAAGGTCAAACCCATAGTCTTGTATTTTGAGAGGGAGAAGTCCATTTAGAGCTAAAATATTTGGGTGGGAGGGGTTTGTTGTGCCTGGAAACACTTACTATGAGTATTATTTTATTATTTTCAGCAGCTTCTGTAGCGGTGCACTTGGGGACACACACATTGTGTGTGTGTGTGTGTGTGTGTGTGTGAGTGTGTGTGTGTGTATCGGTACGTACTAGATCATCTTCCAATCCTTAGTACAAACACATAGTGTTACATAAACATGCTGTCTTTGTAGGAGTATAAAGCCTCAGACAGGTGTCACATCACTTGTAAACATAACTTCATAAAGAGGATTTTTGTCGCCATTTTGGATGTATCTGATTAAAATGTTCCCTTTCCACTGTAAGTCAAATGTTCCATTTCAACTGTGAGTCAAGCGTTCCATTTCCACTGTGAGTTAAATGTTCCCTTTCTACTGTGAATCAATTGTTACCTGGCCACTGTGCAGGAGCAGAGTTTGGAGTGATGTGTTCTTCGATACTTTCTGTGCGGAGGCGTTTCCTCTCACTCAGTAACAGTCCTTGGTAAACCATTCCTGTAAACTGATTGGCCTCTGTCTGACTGCTGCAAAGCAAACAACACACATTTAAAGTGACACAACTCCACATGTATGAAACTGTTCCCATGTTTACTAAATGTGTTCAAACAGAAGTGTGTAATGTCTGTTGGTCCATTCAATTCCACACTGTAAAAAATCTAACTTTGTGTATTTGTCTTGTTTTTTAGTCCAAATATCTGATCAGACTTAAAATCAGACAGAATCACCTCCAGAGGAACTTTTCAGTCAGATATAAAATCTGATTTATAGACAAAAGATCTGACAAATCACACTGAAGAAATCTAACCAAGATCAGTTTGGCTTGTTCCATAGGCCTATGTCACGTTTGTTTTGATAATGGGAAGTAGAAACTGGAGTGGTGTGTTGTCATTTCTGCGACTAAAAATCCGTGGAGCATTCGTTCATTCGTTTTTCAAAATAAAACCAAAAATAAGACATTGAAAAAACAACTTGTTTCTTAATTATTTGTTTCCAAAACCAAAATGAAAAAATGGATAACTATTTTCAGTTTTCCATTTTGTTTGTAAATGAATAATAGAAAAAAAAAACGGATAACAGCCGTTTTATCCAATTTTGACCTGAAGCAAATTGAGTAAACCGAAAATTCATCTTAACAACCCAAAGAAACATGTCCACCGGACTTGAAGATCATTACGGTATGATATGACACCAATTTTCTCCGTGGTCATATTGTCAGGTCTTAGAGTGACCCTCTTAGTTTCCCCAAATAGGACGTAGAAAGTTTCCATCTTTGTCACTGCAGGTCAAAATTGGATAAAATGGGCTATTTTAACATCTGACTAGTCAACGACTATTGAAACAATTAGTCAAGTAATCAGATAATTATTTTTTTTAGCTTAAATTTAGAATAAAGTTGATGTAATTATGTGGCAAATGATAATAAACACAAGAAAGATGAGTACAATGAAAAACATACATTTGGTAAGGTTTAGATTTTTTGTTTCTTTCTTGTGGTCGATGTCAGTCAGGCTATAACGATACACCAACTCACAATTCTGTTTGCATCATGATTTTTGACCCACACACACCCCACAATTTGTATTCATTTTTTTAATTTAAAATTTTATTCAAACAACATTTACTCAACAATTACCTTAATGTAATGTTTACTAAATTATTTGTAGCAGAACAGAACTAATAATACAAAGTATAGCAAAAATGAACAAATAACCAAATATTCTTCTATTTTCTGGAATACAATAAGTGTTGAAAAACAAATGGAATTTAACCTAAATGAGAAAAGGATTCATAGTAACACCATATCCAGTAATCCCCATAATACAAAGTAAATTAAATAGCTTCCCTTTCATTCTGAGGTAACAGGCTTAAACTTAACCTAATAATAAAGTAAAACTAGATAAATACTAAACAACCAAATATATACTATTTCTCTCTTGCCTATAACAAAATGATACTCCAGTGAGTAAATAATGAGGTAGCAGACTTGTACTTGTGGTGTAAACCAAAAATTAAGTTAGAAAACAAATAAACAGCTTCCTTCACAAAACCTGATCAGCTGATTTAAGAGATTTTGAAATTCTTTTTCAAAACCACCATGTCCACACTATCCGATGAAAAGGTTTGATTTACCAAAAAACCTTAAAACCATTAAAACCAATGATCTATGATAGAATGAGCAGTTATGGTTCAACAACTGTCCATGGTACATGATGTCCACCCACCAATGGGACATCCACCCATCAGTGGGGCACCTGCCCACTATTCAAGATTTGCTACAAAGTATTTGAATATTATTTGAAAATAATTACTGAATAATCAAGAATATTACAAATCACACAGTAACAACATATTGATCTTCCCTGAGCAATTCATGTCATCCTCTGCATGAAACAAGTTAAGGTTTGTAATAACTACAGCCAACGCTATATTTCATTTCTAGGCGGAACCTGTGAAATAGCTGATTTCAGCGATAATGTAATAACAGATTTAACAACAATAGTCACATCAATTTATGCTACGTTTTTATAAAAAAACAAATAAATAAATAACATATACACATGTTCAGGGTGGAGGCGTGTGCGCAGCCTATTCACAATCAATCCGGCTGCCGAGAACACGTGCTCTGACGGCACACATGTTGAGGGCACAGAGAGGTACACACTCATCAACTTGTTGTGCATCTTTCTTGTGTTTGCTGCGTTTTATTGATGCAGTGCGTTTGCCCCTGTCAGCCACCGTACAATCCGAGTCAATACGACATTCTTTCCCAGTGAAATGCAATACAAGTAATGCAGCATTTGAAATTAGTATTCTATATTTGAGAGTGTCACAAATATTCAAAAATCATGTCCCATTCCTAATATAAATATGTATTGTTTTTAATCTACAATGCTCCTTTACTCTCTGTCTACAACTAAATTCTAGACTGATATAGTTTCCTGGTGTGTCCACACACACACACAAACACACACCTGTAGCTGTGGCTGTCACACAGGGCTTGATAGATGCAGGCGGACAGTGAAGCTGCCAGTGTATGTAGAGCGTTGACCTGAGGACAAACAGAAAGAATAGTCCTTTAGAAAGAACAGCAAAATAAAATACCAGCACCTCCACATCTCTCTCTCCCTCTCTTCTCTCTCTTATGCCAGCATTTCAAAGGTTTCTGTGCGAAACTCTCACTAAATCATTATGAAACTAGAAAAGCACTCTGAGAGCGCAGACCTCTGTCAAGGTAGACACCTCCCCATCACCACCAAAATCTAATCATGTCTAGATCTCCCCATTACCAACCTATCCTGAAAATTTCATCAAAATCCGTTAATAAGTTTTTGAGCTATCTTGCTAAATAAAAGACAGAATGACAAACAAAAACAAACTCTGGCAAAAACATAACCTCCTTGGCGGAGGTAATGAACTAAGAGCAAAGAATAAGATCCATGATGTCCCTTATTTTTTTCACCAACTTCTATGAGGTAGGTTGAACTACTGTCTCAAATCAGAACAACACAGAAATAGAATAAAAAGTTCTTCATATTAGAAATAGTACAACATTAAAGAAACTGTTGTGTGTGTGTGGTCTGTGTGCACAGACCTGGATTGTGAACGTTGGTAGTATTAAATACTATTTAGTTCTTGTTTATTTTTAATCACTCCTTAATAAACAATAATATATATATATAGTTCTTCCGATACCTGATCAGAACATAACGTCCGGAGCGAGTCTGCAGTCACATGATCAGAACGGTACAACTCTAGTTGTAATGTTGATAATGCCTTGTGACCCCCCCTGTCTTTCTTTCCTTGTCAGATCCCATGCTTCATCCAAACTCATAATAAAGTCAGAAGAAAACCAAGCGGAGCCTCATACATGTTATGACATCTCCTTTAGCAAAGCAAATGAGCTCAGCACCAAAAGGAACCAGACTAACATTCTGCTGTCAAGGTCTTTTATTTTGCCATGTTCCCCAACCACATGCTGATAATGACCTTTGAACCCTTAGGTGGGACAGATATTGATTTTCAGTTGTTCATATTTCATCCATAGCAGAACATAGGACCTTCATTTTCCACAGATCCATTCTCCAGGTAGAACAGATACAACACACATGTATAATCAATATGATGATTAGTTTGTGTGGAATGGGTGGATAAAAGGAGACTTTTACAAGTTCACCTTGGATCAAATCTACACTTTGTCATTCTTTGTAACATGTAATTACAAATGTTCAATAAATATTTTCACATTAGGTGAAATGATTAGTTATAGAAGCTGAAATTAGACCACTTTCAGGCCCCCCCACCTACTTCAACTGCTCTGAACTTTGGAAAGATTTAATCACTTATTAATGTATTTATTATTTAATCAATTGTTTAAACATTTAGTCGTCACAAAATTGAATTATTTGTTCCTTGTGGCAGTATCAACATTTCCTGAAAATTTCAGCCAAATCCATCCGTAACTTTTTGAGTTATCTTGCTAACAGACAGACAGACAGATAAATGCCAGCAAAAACATAACTGTGCTGTTCCTTTGTGGAGTAAATATTTTTCTTTCTTCCTCCCATGCTTGTGACTTACACTCAAAAGCCAAAGTTTTGATTTCAAAGGGTAACAATATTTAGTGGGATGTGATGAATGTCTGTCCAAAATGTTTTAACATCATCAAGGTCTCACATTCTATGATAGTGACGTGCACAGCAGCGGGCAAGGGAGATCTTACCCGGTCATCAACGATATTGGGATGGGGCGGAGCTTCCATGAGGGTGATGGTGTGGAGGATGTCGTGGATGTGGTTACTGAGGTGCAGCACCGGGTTAGCGATGACTGTTTTAGTGGCAGCGATGCACGCGGAGAGTAGAGGAAGAGTGGTGGGAAGAGGAAGAGGAGACTGCAACTGCTTCACTGTGGTCTCCTATAGACACACACACACAGACAGAGACAGACAGACACACACACACACGTTAGGTCATACTGGACAGAACACAACTGCACATAGATTTATCTTTTTACTAGTGCTGTTAAATGATTAAAATGTTTTAATCAGATTAATCACAGGGTTGCTTTGGATTAATTTCAGTTAATCATAATAAATATTAATATTTAATCTATATTATTGTGTTTCATTTTTCATGAACAAATAAACTCAATAAAGAAAGGGATATATCTGCACTGAACATGTTTGTCATAATTTAGGCAAAGCATTAGCCTAGTGTTAGCATTAGCCTAGTGTTAGCATTAGCTGTATGCAGTGAGTTTCAAGAAGTGATGTACGCCTCCCCTGGAGGGCGCCAGAGGACTTAAGAGGAAGCGCCATGTGAGATAAACCTGAATAAAAAATGTAAACCAGATAAATATCTGTTTGACTAACTGCAGTACATGCGAGTTGAAAAATGCATCAATTCTAGGTCTGATGTAAGATGTGGTAAAATATATGTTAAAAATAGATAGATGTTAAAATGAGTAAAACATTTTTTTTAACATAGATGTTCAAATTTGTTGAAATTAATTGAAAAAAAAACCACACAAAGGTGTTAAAATGTGTTTAAGATAAGCACATACACAGATAAAAGAGTTTTAAAATATAACACAAATGTTTAAGGACATACAATCATGTTTAAAATGTTAAAGAAATAAATATGTTTCCCTTGTTTAAAGATGCATCAACCATACAAAGCAATTAATAATTGGGGGGGGGTTCTGTTTTTGAATTCTCTAAGGGGAGAGGCTCAATATCCCACATATTAAGTGTTTTCCAACAGAGTAGTTCTAAGAACTTAGTCCTAGGAAGTAAATAGTTCTTAGAACTATATAGTTCCTAGGGAACCTTTGGATTTGCATTCCGACAGGGCAGTAGGAACCATGGGAGGGGCCAATGTGATGCTTATATCCACCACAATGATATATCCTTTAAGCACTAAATTCAACAATCACACAAGGAAGTAGAAGACAGAACTACTATAAACTACAATAGAGAACGAGGAGGCCACAGTGTTTATGTTCTGTATCGCAGGAATGTTAATTATGGTCAAATACAGCAACTAATGTCAAGAATGGAGGAGTTTACAGAGAGAGATAAGAGATGAAGAATCCAGTGGCAGGTGAAACTACGACATATGTTAATGTCATAGCTTTAACTAACATCCTTATTAAGTCTGTGTATTTATTACTTTCTCCGTATTTTTTCCAACACACAACTGACGCTACACATATGGTTTTAAAGATAACGGTACTGCAAGATGAGGAAATGCAGAAATAGGCATGGTCTGGGCTCTACCAATCACCAACGTCATATAGTTCATAGAGAACTAAAAAAGACCCTGCCTGCCAAGAGGAACTAAAAAGGTTATAGGAACTACAAATGGTTCCTACAGTGGGAAAGTGTCTATTGAAAGCCCCTGGTCTACTGGTAGCATTAGCCTAGTGCTAGCAGAGTCCTTGACTAATGTATGCCTCACATTATTGTGGTATTTTAATCTGGAAGTAATTCAGTCAAAAGAACACAAATTTCCCACAAAATACACAAATATATGCTAATACACTAAGAAACAAAAAATGTGGAGAAAAGAAATATACAAAACATGCTAAAACATACTAAAATACACAAAGAAAGGAATGAAAAATACAAAATACATTAAAAATTGTGTCAAAGATATAGAAAAAAACAACGAAATGTGATAAAACACTAAAATGTTTGCAAAAATATGAATATATATACAATTAGCATAATTATTCAACACCTTAAACAGTTCCAACAAAACAACTGTAAACAACTGTTTGATTGAAATGTGTAAAAACTTTTAATTAGATGAATCATGAATATAGATTAATCTGAGTTAATACATTCATTTTGACAGACCTACTTTATTTTCAAACTTTTATTTTAAGTTATTTGAGGAGAAAATACAAAACTCTAAACTTGAGGTTTTGTATTTTTTGCTTCATATTTGTACGTTACAAACTAATTTACTCCTGGGTTGTCCCTGATATTCAAGCAAATACTCATGACATCATTCATTTACAAAACTGTGATCGCAATCACGATATCATCCACAACAATCACCATTGCACATTTTCATCAAATGGTGCAGCACGAATTGTTCTGTGGGAACATCCAAGCCTGTCCTAGGGGAAATAAACATATGAGCACAGCTGTGAACAGGAAGTGTAGTGTTGGGACAGGAAGTGCAGTGACGGGACAGGAAGTTCAGTGATGGGACAAGAAGTGTACTGATAGGACAGGAAGTGCAGTGGTGGGACAGGAAGTTCAGTGATGGGACAAGAAGTGTAGTGATAGGACAAGAAGTGTAGTGATAGGACAGGAAGTGCAGTGATGGGACAGGAAGTGCAGTGATGGGACAGGAAGTGTAGTGTTGGGACAGGAAGTGCAGTGATGGGACAGAAAGTGCAGTGATGGGACAGGAAGTGTAGTGTTGGGACAGGAAGTGCAGTGACGGGACAGGAAGTGCAGTGATGGGACAGGAAGTGTAGTGTTGGGACAGGAAGTGCAGTAGCATTGTTGTACCTGCTGACTCTCCTGCAGGAGGAAGAGCAGCTCCATGCGTACAGAAGTGACTCCGCCCCCTTTGGCTCCGTGGAGGCTGCAGTAGGACAGGAACACCCTGAGCAGGGCCTGGTTCTTCCGTAGCCACGCCTTCCGTCGCTCTGAGTGCTGCTGTTTGGCCTGAAGGCGCCGACGCTCCATTTGGTGACGTTCGTAGGCGCCTGCGTCCGTTCGCTCCAGGGCCTCGTCTGGGATGTCCACGGACGATGAGCGCTCTCCCCAAGGCTCCGCATCTGACTCCTCCTCCTTCCCCTCCACCTGCACACACATAAACACATAAAATAAACTGAAGGACAATAATTATTATTAGGATCAGTTTTTTCTACATTTTTAACTTTTCTGAAGTGATTTATCATCATTTATTCCATTATTATAAGGGCTGTCAAATAACTAATATTTTTAATCAGATTTTTCTTTGGATTAATTTAGATTAATCATGATCAAAATACTTTATGTCTTTTGACCAATCTGTCTTCCTTTATTTTTTTTAACAAAAAATTTCCACAAAATACACAGAAACACAATAAGGAAAAAAATGTGGAGAAAAAAACAAATTCCACTAATTCATAAAAAAAGTAGCACAAAAAAACTGATGAAAAAGCCAAAACATATTCAACAGCGCTTCTAAAATACAGAAAAACACCCAAAAATGTGATAAAATATCCAAAATATATGCAAAAAATATGAATATTTATGCATTTAACATGTTTATTCAAAACCTTCAACAGTTTCAACAACTGTAAAAACAGTTCCATTGAATTGTGTTGACATTTTTAAATCGATTAATCATGATGATGGATTAATCTGAGTTCATGCATTCATTCTGTTTGTAGGTTTGCGTGGTGAAGAATTAGTACAATAAATAAATAGACTTGCGGTACACCATGTAATTAGCTCTGAAAAGAACCAGAAATATTTTCTTGACGTTTCGGATGAAATGCATCTTTCTCCTGAAGACAGTTGAAGCATTTAATCTGAAACGTTGAGAAAATATTTCACACCTAAATATCATATTTTGTATGTTTATATCCTTAACGCCTTAATAACTAAATTTAAATATAAGTATAGAAAAAAATTGGTCTGTCAAAATTAAGACATTAACGTGGATCAATCCATCATCATGATTAATCTAATTAAACATTGTAACGCAATTCAATGGAACAGTTGTTTACAGTTTTGTTGAAACTGTTGAATTAACATGATAATTGCATATATATATTCATATTTTTGGATATGTTTTGAATGTGTTTTAGATTTTCCATCACTTTTTCATGTAGTTTTTTTTTGGTAATTTTAGCATGTTTTGTACATTTCCCCCTTTTTTTGTTTCTTAGTGTATTTTGTGGGAAATTTGAAAACAAAAAACCTGAGACAGAACAGTTGACTGACCATGAAGGGTTTTAATGGAATTTTCTTTTCACTGAAGCACTTCCAGATTAAAATAGCACATTAGTTCGAAGTATATGTTAGTCAAGGATTGTGCTAGCACTAGGCTAATGCTAGCATTATGCTAATTCATCATCTAGAGTACAACAAATACATTCAGTGCAGACATATTCACTTCTTTATTGAGTCTTTTCATGAAAAATGAAACACAAGATTAAAAATTAATATTTAATTATGATTAATCAAAATTAATCCCTAGCAGCGTTGTGATTAATCTGAATGAAAACTATAATCATTTAACAGCATTAATTCTAATCTAATTTCATTTTAAATACACTCCATAGCTGCGCAGTTATTTATACATGTTATGTAGAGCTGTATTTAAATTCTCATTTGCAGTTATTTTTTTCCAGAGGTTTCTGTACCTTGTAGTTGCAAATGTTGTGCATGGCTGCAATCTCTTTTTCCAACCAGTTGTAGAGCTGAAAGCGCAGTTTCCCTCCATCCACCTCAAAGCCTGTGGCCAGCGTTCGTAGCTCAGTCATGAGGATTTTCAGACAGGCTCTGAACTTGAGTTGCTCCGCGATCACATCCACCTCTGACTCCCCCTGAAACCACACAAGCACTACAATCTGAGCACCTACTTAACCTTAATTTCAAACTTCAGCATCATGCCATCAGCTCAACGTTTCAAGCATTTACAAGGACACTTTCTGCACAAAATGTATCATAAACATTCCAGCTGATGCAAATCACGATGAAGCGTGAGGTGCCCTGGACCACTCCCCAGCGCTGAGGGTTCATAGCTCATCTTGTGTTCACCTGCGAGAAGCATGGCTCTGGGAAATTTCTGAATTTTTGGGGACATGTTTATGTCCTGGATGTTTTCCTGCTGAGACAACCATTTTGGACCTGGACAGAACTGAGCACAGAATCATAGAGTCCACCCCCTTTTTACAAAATAAAGATTAAATAAATTCTACCTCCTTTGCTTTAACACACTTTTTTCTGTCTATTTTTGAATAACACAAAGCATCCACACAAACCATTCACACGTTTTTAAATGACCTACCACACAATCTGATTCACATAATCAACTATTTTTAATATAAACTATAATATTTATATTGACTTTAAATATTTACAACAAATACAGTATTTAATATATGTAATAATATCTGCTAATCATGATAGTCTGTATAAATTACAATAGTATCTTATTTTATGTATTCCTCTACATTATAACTGGGTATTATGCTGCTTCTAAGTTATGTAAGGGGAGGTTCACTGTCCCACAATCTGAAAACCCTGACCTAACATACGCTCGAACAAATACACTGGATTCTGTGTTTGTTGTACACTTAATTTTTTTGTAGATTTCAGTTCTCCTTCAGTTATGATTCTTTTTCCTGGGCTGGAACTTCTGCCAACTATAGATTAACTTACATTCATGGCCCTTCTGAAATTATGAAACAACTATTAAGGTTGTGGTGTTTTAGAGTGTTTAATTGTATAAATAAATTGTTGGAGTTCAGTACTGTGCTGGAGAGAGAGAGCTGGGTACGTACATCCTGGTATTTACAAGGAACCCCCCACCCTTGGTACCTTTCAGAGATGGCTAAATGCTACATGTACTGTCATTGCGTGCAGTGTTGTGCTCCTCCTCTTACCTGGGAGTCCTCTCTCTGCAGTTTGGGATCCCCCCCACTCTCTGTTTTCTTCTCAGTCTGCAAATTCTTCATGGTCAGACCATCTTCCTCCTCCTCCTCCTCCTCCTCCTCCTCCTCCTCCTTATCCTCTTCCCAGTCCAGCTTCAGCTCATTGTCCTCCACTTTGATCATGGGCTGACTCCAGTCCAATCCCGCATCACCCCCCCAGGTGGAGGTGAGGCCTACTACAGGGACAGCCCAATCCAGGCCCTGGGTGCCATTCTCCAGCGGTTGGCTGGAGTTGATATTACCTTTGGATGAAGCTTTGCTCAGCGGCAACGAACACGATTTCTTTGTGACTTTGGGGATTTTAGAAAGTACTTCGAGGGCCAGGACGGGACAGCCCACCTGTGAGAGAGCAGAAAAGAAGGATGGAGCATCAGTGGTCACCATGGATACCAGAAAAAAAGATCTGAATCTGCTCTGAATTAGAGCCTGACCGATATTGGATTTTTGGAATCGATGGAGATTAAAAAAAAAAGATATTCGATATATCAGCCAATATCTGATATTGGCAGATAACCAATATATTTGGCTGATATACAAAATAAGAACACATGAATCACAAAAATAACAGAAAAAAATATTACTGAGCACAAAATGATGTTTTCCCTCATAAATGTGGATGTGTGGCTTCAACTTCGCATGTGGTATAAGGACTAAAGGGTTAGTCCAAAGTTGTTCTTGATTGGAGCAATTACAAGAGCTACAGCTGACCTGTGTTCCCACTGTCCCCAGTCTCCCCTACACTATGTGGAGAGTAAATTTTGAGGTAGATCAGGGATTTCCAAACTATTCCACAAAGTGCCGGTGTGGTTGCAGATTTTTGTTCCCACCAATCCAGAGTACATAGTTTAACCAATCGACTCTCTGAATACTGAGAATAATTGATTAATTGAGTCAACTCTGGTGTGCTGCTGCTTGGTTGAAACAAAAACCTGCAGTCACACCAGCCCTTTGTGAAATAGTTTGAACATGCCTGAGATAGATGGTGCATGTGTGGGGGTTTAAAAGAGGTAGTTCATAAGAGGGGGACTTTCAGACCTAGGGGAAAGGCGCTCCATTCATCAGTGTGCATAGGGCCTGAGTGGTTTGGCGTGGGGACAAGTGGCCCTTATCAGAGCATGCCGGGGTATCAGTCTGTGATTTCACGTGCACGTGTGTGTGGGTGATAGCCTGATTGTCAGAGCAGAAGTAAAAGCTGAACTGACAGGCTTTGCTCTTCCTCTAACTGTCTGGGCAATGCACACAGGAGCAGTGAGCAACAGACACTCAGCAGCAAAAAAAGCTAGTAAATCAGCTACATATTGGCCAGTACCGATTAATTGTTGAGACCCTTCAACTGGTCGGCTCATTAATCGGTCGGGCCCTAATCTGAATCCTACTGAAGTTCTGTGGAAGGAGCTGAAACATGATGTGTGTGATGAGTTACTGTACAACCATCTAAAATCATGTGAGGAATGAAAAGGAAATTCCTGATTTTCTGTGTCTCTGATCATTATTTCTGGAAATGATTTCTGGTGACCTTGACCTTTGACTTACATTTACCTAAATGTGATGGGATCTATTCTGAAAATGTTATGGAAATTAGTCCAGTAATTTTTGTGTAAAGTTGGTGAAAAGCAAACAGACAGATGGACAAAAAAAACAAAAAAAATGAACTAAAAACAAGACCCCTCCTGCCGTTTGGGGACAGGGTCATACCAGATGGCTCCACCTCCATTGACGGAGGCTGTCCGGTGGCATCTGCCTGAGACTACCTTAAAGTGTGCATTGGCGGTGGTGAAGAACAGTTTCCTTTCGATCAGGTTGATCTCGTCAGCACTGCTCTTCTCTACACTGAGTCCCACCGCTGTCGTCGTACCATCAGGATTTGCGAAGTGTCGGCGGATGATCAGTGGGTGTGTCCTCAGGTAGTTGTAGAAGCTGAACACCACGGGGTTACAAGCTTTTACCATGACATCTGCAACAGAGGGACAGGAGTTACAAGCTTTTACCATGACATCTACAACAGAGGGTTAGGGCTTACTTCAACCACACACGGTAATGAGTCGATTTGACCTGGAAGACCACATATATGTAAAACCACCTTTACCCATTAAGACCAAAATATAGGTAATACCACCTTAACCCATTAAGACCCACATATATGTTGTTGTTCATCTGTTGTTATCAACGATGACCATGATATCGACACATCAGGTTTGTTGTGTCTGGCTGTGGCTAATCAAGTATTCATGGTCATTAAAATATACTTGACCCCCAAATAAAAAAATAATATACATTAATACATACACACACACACATATATATATATATATATATATATATATATATATATATATATATATATATGATGGCCAATCAGCCTGACATAGTGGTGGTGGATAAACATGAGAAGACAGTGGTGGTGATAGATGTAGCAGTCCCCAGTGATAGCAACATCAGAAAGAAAGAACATGAGAAGCTTGAGAAATATCAAGGGCTGAAAGAGGAGTTAGAGAAAATGTGGAGTGTGAAGGCAACAGTGGTACCAGTAGTGATCGGAGCACTAGGGGCAGTGACCCCCAAGCTGGGAGAATGTCTCCAGCAGATACCAGGAACAACATCAGAGATCTCTGTACAAAAGAGCGCATTGCTAGGAAAAGCTAAGATCCTGCGTAGAACCCTCAGGCTCCCAGGCCTCTGGTAGAGGACCCGAGTCTGAAGGAGACACCGCCCAAGTGGGGCGAGAGGAACATTTTTTTAATATATATAATTTTTAAAGAACTATATAAATAGCAATGATAATAATAAGAAATGTGTAGCTTTTTCACAATATGTATACATGTATGCATCATGTATGAATACTACTACTACTACCACTACTACTACTACTACTACTACTACTACTAATAATAATAAAGTGAAATAGTGATAAAATGGCCTTATCCTCCTACTATAATAAATAGCCATAAATTGCTTCACACAATTTAAATGGAGAGTAAAATAGATTTGGGAAGCATGTGGTTGTGTGTTTGTGAGTTGAAAGTGTAAAAACTGACCAGGGTTGTGGTCGTCATCCTTGGGGATGCGTTCCAGCAGTGTATCCAGGGCTTTGGTGTAGTCCTTCATGATCCAGTAGGCGATGCTGCGCAGGAACGGGTCTGGGTGCAGTCTGGAACAATGGTAGGCACTACCATCCCTGTTACAGCCCAGAACCTTCTCGTACAGGAGGCCTTGGCAAGTGGAGGACTTCTCAAAGTCGGCTTCATACAGCCGGGCAACTATCATGGCTAACTGGATGTCTTCCATCTTCTCCATCAACACCTGAACCACATAATACAGAATGGTCAAACTGTGAACACACACAGGTCAAACAGTGTCCACTGCAGTGTTAATTTTGGCAGCCATTTTCATTTTAGTTATAGGGCTCAAACATAGTCGATGCATTGCTACGCAAACGCAACATGAACAATGCGCAAATGATGTGAGTGACATGCGCCCTTTTCAGAGTTGTACACGTCGGCGCAAGCGTCACGGGCTGTGCGTCGACTGCAATTCACCACTCAGGCAGTAGGTGGTAGCAGAATCACCTATGACTTTTGCACTCTGCACTAAGGATGTATTATATTTCATGCATCGTCTAGCTCACTTGAATCTAAGGTGTAAACTATGAAAAGAAACACATCGCTCATGTTGCATGCGTTGCATGCATCACATGCGTCACTTGCACATGTTGACTATGAACCAGGCCTTAGAGTACAGTACAGTTTTTTTCTTAAACAGTTGGTTGCACCGGTCAGACCTTAGATATTTTTTTTTTTGTCGTACCAGTGAAAGATTAGGTGGTACTCTAGAGCCCTACTTCTTATTCTGTTGTGTTTTATTGTTCACAAGAACATGTGTTTGTGTAAACGTGTGTTGGTGTGATGTCCAAACCTCGATGGCATCTTTCAGGGATCCAGCCAGGAGGAAGAAAGCGGCTGACTGTTCGAAGCGCTGTTTTCCCAGCAGTGAGAAGGCATTCTTCAGAGCCGCTTTCCTCCAGCGGTCTTCACTGAAGTTGTTCTTGAAGAACTGGGTCATTTTTTCATCATGTTGAGACCTGGAACAGAAAAAAACTATTAACCCACCAGGTCCAGAACCAGGTCCAGGAAGGTCTAGAACCAGGTACAACAGGTGCCAGGTGTGACCTCTGACCTGAAGAGTCCCCACAGAACAGCCTTTTTCTTCATGGCCAAGTAGAAGAGGGCGGCGTCTAAAGGGTCACTGTGTCTCTGGAACGCTGCTTTACCCAACTGATGAAGAAAAACAAGAAGAAGTAGATGGGTTTAGTTTTTATCTACAAACATATAAGATGGGTTTTTATTTATTTATTTTTATTGTATTTTTTATTTACTTATTTTTAATAATTTATTTATTTTATTCTTTCTTTAGAATTAGTTACATTTATTTTGAGCACATAAAATCATCATAGGCAAGGCAAGGCAAGGCAAATTTATTTGTATAGCACATTTCATGTACAGGACAACTCAAGGTGCTTTACACAAAAACAGAAACAGAAGAAAATTAAAATGATAAAGATGCATTAAAAGACAATTAAAATCAAGACATAAAAACATTTTAAAGCAAATAATAATCTAAGTAAAAGCTCCAGTGAACAATATTGTTTTCAGGCCTGATTTAAATGAACTGACAGATTGAGCAGACCTCAGGTATCCAGGTAGTTTGTTCCACAGTTGAGGAGCAGAGTAACAGAATGATGCCTCACTTTGTTTCGTTCTTATCTTTGGAACACACAGTAAACCTGTTCCTGATGACCTCAGGGCTCTGGATGCTTCATAGGGAACCAGTAGGTCTAGGATGTATTTGGGTCCAAGGCCGTTTAGTGCTTTATTTATCATATAACAAAGAACCATACAACATGGTCAAACCAAATTTACAGCACTCAAAAGAGACTGGGAAGAAATAGAACTTATAGAATCCAACTCCTTTTTACAAATGTATTAAATGAATTCCACTTCCTTTGATGTATATATATATATGTATAAAAAATTTTGTATCACTTTATTTATTAATTTGTTTATGTGTCTCATTTCTAAGTAAATGAAGTGATATTCCACAGCAAGTACGTGTTTATCTCTGAAACCTCTTGTCAGATTCTTTTTTTGGTTTTTGCGTACCTTTTCTACCATCTTGCGCAGAGTGTTGATGTTGCGGATCCACCAGCCCACTCCCACAGCTCTCAACTCAGACCACTGGGGGTCTCCTCTCTGCATGGCTGGGATCATGTTCAGCAGCTCTTCCTCTGCCTCGGAGTGGAAGGCCCAGGCAAAGTGGCAGGTGGACAGACCTGAGGTGGCACACAATAGGGCGGGTGCACAAGTCATTATGGAGATGGGACCCACTGGAGCAGCTTGTAACAGCAGCGCAGTGGTGTTATGGAATAATGACAGACTCATATATCAGTTGGCCAAAAAATCAGGCCGATATTTCCTCCTTTTTATTTTTCCTGCCATGATTTAATAACAGGTGAAGGAAAATAAGAGAAAATGAAGGGAAAACAAAAGGAGATAAAAACAAAGGAAAAAAGAACAAAAAAGGGAAAAAAGGGGAAAGTAACCAAAAAAGGAGCAAAAAAGGAAGAAAAAAGAAAAGGAAGGACAGAGGTTGTGTTTTCACCAACATTTGTTTGTTTGTTTGTCTTGTAGTGAGATAATGACAAAACTTATGCAAAGAGTTGGATGAAATTTCCAGGAACTGTTGATACTGGCAGAAGGAACACATCATTATATTGTGGTGGTGATCAGGGGCGGGGGGGCGGGGGGGGGTCATTGCATTGACCGCACTCATAGAAGTCAAAGTTAAACTTATTGATAATTTTTCTTTTCTTTTACCTCATAAACCTTCGCAAACTTTTATTTGAGGGGAAGGAGAAGGGGGGCTGATGTGCCTTGGCAGAGGTCTTTTATTGTGGCAGAGGGCATTTATTGTGGCTACAGCAGTTTTCTGTATTTATGCTGTGTTTATGTATCAGACGGGGTTAGGAAGACAGAGAAAGGCCACAGTGGAAAACCATGGCCATGGCTCAGAGTGGGTCGTCCAATAACCCAAGAGTTGGCAAATCCTGTTCTATCCCAGTCAGTCCATTGTGTCCTTGGGCAGGCCCTGCCCCCTCTATCTCTGGTGTCACGCAGACTGGTGTATGAATACTCAGTGGAGGTGGGAGGGGCTGTCAGCCCCCTGCCCCCCATTGTGGATGATACAGATGTAGTGGACAATGTGAGAGTGAATGAACAATAGATCAATAATTCTAAGCTTTGGGTGGATAAAAAAAAGTGCTATACAGAAGGACATTCAACTGAAGGAACTGTTGTGTTTACATTCAAAGTAATTTTAAATCAATGGGAAGGTGATGAATGTGGATGTAGATGTTTTTCCAACTGATTTAATCAGGCTCAGCTTTGAGATTCTTTTAAGGAACATTGTTCTCATACTTTTAGTACCTTCTAAAATAATGGCGATGTTTTTATCCTGATGTTTTTATCAGTTTGTTTTTAGTATTCTGTGAATTATTGTGGATGTACAGCTGTGATTTCCATTTTGTGTAACTTGTGTTGCTGCTGTTGTCTTAACCAGGACACTCTGGAAAAATAGATTTTTAATCTCAATGAGCTTTTTTAACCTTTAATTAAAGGTTGTGATAATAATAATCCATTATTATTAGATACACAGCCTAACACTGGTGTCTATTGTGTATGTATTTGTGTATTGTGTGTGTGTGTTGTATAAGGGCAGCTGTGGTAGAGCAGGTCGTCCACTGACTGAAGAGTTGGCAATTTGAATCCTGGCTCCAACTGTCCACACGTTGAAGTGTCCTTGGTCAAAACACTGAACCCTAAAGGTGTGTGAGTGTGTGTGTGTGTAAAGCACTTTGAGTACCATGAAAGTGGAAAAGAACTATAGGAGTGCAGCCCATTTACCATTGGTAATGTGTGTGTGTGCGTGTGTGTTGTGTAGTTTACCCTGGTGCAGGAGCTGCATGCGGTACAGTGGGGGCAGAGACGTGAGCAGACAGGTGTGCAGACGCATGGCCAGCAGATACCTTAGGCCACACTCATCCAGAGCTTCACCACCTATACTCACAAACATACACATCAGTCAGCTTTCAGCAGTATAACACTAACCACCACACACACATTATGACCTGAAATTATGACCCTACGGTCATAATTTCTGTTTTATGTGCATTTGTATGTATTTCTCCCCCAGGCCTGTAGGGGTGCTGTGTTCTCTGTTCATTTTGTTTCCATTTCAGATTCAGGAAGCTGATTGGTGGTCCACAAATGAGCTGGCATTTAAAAATGGTCCTGGATATCAAGAAGATCTCTATCTGCTCTGACAAATTTTGTATTATGTAATTGTTAGTTTCTTAGTAGTTGTAGATTGTATTTTATGTTAAGATGAATTGGCGACCAAAAGCAGAGCGCCATTCAAAGCGTCCAGTTCCTGATCTTTGTCCCTGAACGGCAGCCCCCACCCACACCCCCCCGATGGTGCTTACTTAACCCTGGAACAACCTGCTAATGTTGAATGCTACACAGACTAAATAAATAGGATGTAAAATGTAAGGAAAAAGAGTTAGACGATAAACTCCTACTGCTCTGTCTGTTTACGTAAGGTGGGAGAACAGCAGCAGCTCTGGTGTTTACACTGGATAAAATATATTTAGGAACACACTATCCACTCAACTATCTTTCATGTCTACAACCTTCACTCAGGTTTGAAACTGAGCTGCCTCTAAAAGGAGGAGGGCCTAAATGACCCACAGAAAACACCATCCCAGGTAGACGGTCACATTAGCCTTTATCACATGGCGGCCATCTTGAAGGTTTGGGCAAGTAAACACAGATGGTTATAAACACTAGAGCAGGTGTGTGGGCATGGTCTGACATTTAGCTCACAGATGTGGACAGACAACTACAGCAAAAAATCTGTACAAGTTACATTTGTATAATTTAAGGGTCAGTGGAAAAGAGACAGTGGGGCACTCCCAGGTGGACCTGGTGGACCCACATACCTGTGTACTGTTTATCTGCAGAACTGTTGACCTCAGCGCTGGTGGTCGCCACCGTATCAGCCAAAGCCACAAGAAACATCTGCTCCAGTCTGGTCAAACCAGGAAGACTGGAGTGCATGAGGTGACTGGACAACACCTGAGGAGGAGGACAAGGAAGAGGAGGAAGAGCAAGAGGAGGAGGGGAGAGGGAGAAGAGGACAAGGAAGAGGAGAAGGAGGGAGAGGGGCAGGAGAAGAAGGAGGAGTAAGAGGACCAGGGGGAGGAGGAGCAGGAGGAGGATGAGTAGACAGATGGAGGAGGACGAGGAGAACATGTACAGGTTAACTTACAGGTTTGTGTCAAGCCAAACCTATCCCATCAGCTGATTGACATGAATTGTGTGAACACATTCATAATTAAAGGTGTGAAATGATGACAGTGTTTAATCAGATTAATCACAGTTAAATTTACTTCCTTTTGAATGAATCAATCTGCTGTGCTTCTGCTTCTCTGCTCCTTCATCCCTGTTGCTTACTTGTATAATGGTGTCCATCATGAACATGTGACCCTGTCCTTTATCCTGACCTCCACACTCACCTGAGCGTGTTCTGGGCCAAAGTAGGTGGGTCCGTACTGCGACAGGTTAATGACTCTGGACTTCTTCTCTGGTTTGTCTGTGGCAAAGTTGACAAAGTCGTCGGTCGTGACGGTCGGTGTCTGTTCACACAGGAAAAAAAAACACCTTCATGTTTTTGTCTCTCTTCCATTTGTTCTTTGTGTATTTTCAGACTCTACTTTGAACCTTGTCCAGAACCAACAGTAGAACCACCATCTGGATGAGAACGTTTATCAGGAGAACAAACAGCGTTCACATTTGAAAACCACTTTGAAAACATTTGGGTCATAAAGTTGTGGATGAACAGAACCATGTGAAGACACTGGGGTTCCATCTGCAAGGTTCCATCTGCAGGGCGGGGCTGTCACTTTTGACCGCCCTTTGTGGTGAGAGTTCAGGTTAAGACTACGGCCCATCCCCCTGAGGTGAGAGGGCAGGGCTATGACTACGGTCTGCTCCCTGAGATGAGAGGGCAGGGCTATCACTATGGTCCGTCTTTCGTGGTGAGAGGGAAGGGTTATGACTACGGTCCACCCCTTGTGGCAAGAGGGCAGGGCTATGACTACAGTCCACCTCTAGAATCATGGCATTAGGTGCCACTCCTTGGTTGTTCTCACCTGGAAGAGGTCAGCATACTGGTCGTCAGTGCCCTTCTGTGGTCCCTCCCCATCTGCTGCTTTGCCCCCTTTAGGCCCCGCCTCCTCGCCTCCTTTGTAGGAGGTGTCCAGGTCGGCTAGCAGCAGAGCATACAGCGGCAGGGGTGGGATGGATTTGATCTCGGTGTAGTCGCGGCCACCTTCGCGGCCGGCCACGATGGTGTCTTTGGCTGTACTGCCGGTGACACTGATGGTCCGGGACAGGTGTCGTCTGGCTCCGCCTTCTCCTGCCTCCACATCCCTCACCACGGCAACTTCACCAGCGATGCACTTGACCAGGTGAGCCAGGATGGCCTAAGAATGGAGACCAGCGGGGTTGAACAGTTCAGTCACTTCAACAGAAGTAGGAAACAATTTAAGAAAAAAACTATTTGTTTTCTGGTAGATATTGAAATTTCCATTTCATTCACAATTTTCTTAATCACTGAAACTGGCATGATAGCATTCAAAGAATAAATGTTATAACTAGTGATGTGATTTAGTCACAGGAAAAAACAGGGAGAAAAGAAGGAAAATGGGGAAAACTGGGGGGAAAAAATCGAAATAACAAAATAAAGAGAAAGGAGAAAAAGAGAAAAACAAAAAAGAAGGAAACATGGGATAAAAGGAAAAAAGAAGAAAAAAAGGAAAAATTTGGGAAAAATGAAAAACAAAGAGAAAAAAGGTAGAAGAAATAAGATGAAAAGGGGGTAAAGTAAACCTGAATAGTCCTTTTTTCCTTCATTTTCCCCTCTTTTGGTTTCTTCCCTTTCTCTTCTTTTTTGTCTTTTTTCCTTCATTGTTCTATCCTTTTCTCTTCTTCAAATCAAATCAAGTTAAGTTTACTGTCATTTTGTTGTCCATGTCACCATAGTACTGTCAAGATGAAAGTTTATCCAGGATCTAACCAAGGCTACGTTTATACAGAGACGATCAGAAGAGAAGTCGCAAAATTGGCGTCTCGTCTTAACCTTTTTGTCCTAATTTACACAAGCGTTGGCATTCAGAAATCTCCGTGCAGACGGATTCAAGGTTTAGCATCTCCAGCCTGAAGACTGAAAACACTGGTGTTAAAGGTCAAAGGTCAACCTGTGGATAGTCACATGTTTACGTGTGTATGGTAAATGTAAATACATTGAACACATATCGTAACATCTCGTTTGTTGTGTCAATCACTGGAGTAACTGAAAAAGGCAGATAAATGTGACATGACTGTTCAGACTGAAGTTACTTTGCAAAATATTGGATATGTATTGGATTTAGCATCACATATGAAAGTGTTCTGGGTCGGATTTAAAAACATGTTTGGATTTGTGCCATTCAGACTGTCTTTAACAGGTCACATACAGATCAAATGGCAACAAAAAGTCAGATTTGGGCCACATATGCCTGCAGTCTGAAAGTAGCCTAAGATGCTTGTATAGAAAATCAAACTTAGAATAATAATAATAATAATTAAAATATTAAAATTAAGACTAAAAATTAAAGCTTAGCCGAACAAAAATTAAGACTTAAAATATGCAGAAAATGTATGCTAAGATTAAGTGCGGAGTGTATGCCTCTCAGTAGTTTCACATTCTGACCACTTTAGCTATTACCTAGTCTGCCTATTACCACCTAAAGAATATCGCTAGAATAAAGGGTTTTCTGTCCAAACCAGACACAGAAAAACTCATTAATGCATTCATTGTCAGTAAGGTAGATTATTGTAATGATGTCTTCACTGGTCTGAACAAAACATCAATCAGGCAGCTACAGCTGATCCAAAACGCTGCTGCCAGAGTCCTGACCAGTACCAGGACACTGGACCACATCCCCCCAGTCCTCAAATCCTTACACTGTCTTCCTGTGGGTCAAAGGATAGGATTAAAAATCTTACTCCTGGTCTATAAAGCACTAAACGGCCTTGGACCCAAATACATCTTAGACCTGCTGGTTCCCTATGAAGCAGGGAACCAATCATCATCAATCATAGGTCATCAGGGACAGGTTTACTGTGTGTTCAAAAAATCAGAACCAAACAAAGTGAAGCATCATTCAGTTCTTCTGCTCCTCACCTGTGGAACAAACTACCTGAATACCTGAGGTCTGAGAAAAACTGTCAGTTCATTTAAATCAGGCCTGAAAACATTACTGTTCACTGGAGCTTTTACTTAGATTATTATTTGCTTTAAAATGTTTTTATGTCTTGATTTTAATTTTCTTTTAATGCATCTTTATCATTTTAATTTTCTTCTGTTTCTGTTTTTGTGTAAAGCACCTTGAGTTGTCCTGTACATGAAATGTGCTAAACAAATAAATTTGCCTTGCCTTGCCTTGCCTATGATGATTTTATGTGCTCAAAATAAATGTAACTAATTCTAAAGATAGAATAAAATAAATAAATTATTAAAGATAATTTATTTATTGCTATTCTTAATTGTCTCTTAAATCTTTTTATGTATCTTATTTTAATTGTCTTTTAATGCATTTTAATAATGCTTTTCATTTTAATTGTCTCATATGTTTTATGTAAAGCACCTTGAATTGTCCTGTACACGAAATGTGCTATATAAATAAATGTGCCTCGCCTTGAGGGGTAAAAATGTTAATTAATTTGTTAATTTGTTATGTCCTTAATACTTCAAAAGCGTTCAAAGAGTTTGTAGAGAGGATGATTGGAGTCCCTGACAATGTTCAGTGCCCTACTCCTGCAGTGGGTCTGGAATAGTTACTGGACTGAGGGGAGACCAACTCCAGTGACCCTCTCAGCCCTAACTGAGAGGGTCACTGGACTAACTTTTTTTGTCTTTCGTTCACCTGTCAATAAATCATAGATTCAGGGAAAATAGATCATATCAGCCAACATAACTGGTCAATACTCATACAAGAAAAAAAACAGGAATATCGGCCAATATATCAGTTTGTCATGAATGAAAACAGTTTCTAGATTTTTTTTTAGAATGAATTACTGCATTTTCTTTTTTTTAACTATGGTTTTATTCAGAATATACTGAATCTCCTCAAACCTTGGAAAAAAAACAGTTTGGGCTTTTTAAAAATTAAATAATTGCCAATATTGGAAACATTATGATGCAATAGTTTTTCCATGGTTTTAATATTATGGGATGTCCTGTGTGTCTACAGCTGTGGACCTTGTGTCCAAACATAGGCAGCAAAGCTATGTGTGGGTCTGATTAGGTTGATTTTAGAAGATCCCAGATCAGTTGACATTCTACAGCTCAGATCAGCTTTTTGTTGTTTTATGGGTGAGGGTCTGCACAGACTGTACTGCCCCCATGTGGTCTGGAGAATATGACCTTTGCAACATTTGCAAAGTTACTTCAATTATGTGTGAACGTCAGATATGAAAGGATTCATTCATTTAATTTAATTCAGGTCTGTCAAAATAGACAGTTGTTTACTGTTGAAGAGTTCAAGCACAACACCATAACAAGGCTGTAACATGTCTATTTCATGCAAGCCCAATCAGACTTTCTGTTAAACTCTGTAAAGCCCTATGAGATGACCTTGTTGTGATTTGTGGCTCTACAAATAAAATTGAATTTAAATGAATAGTTGCTGTTTTCTGCTTATATTTGCATTGTTTTGCAGAATATTTGATATGTTTTGTTGTTATTTTATTAATATTTGGAATTTTTGTTAAAGGTGTGATTCTGCTGAAAACCAATTTTCCACCCTTCTTTTGGAATCTGATGGGTCACCCCAAGTTGCCAACACATGCTGTGTTTGCTGCGTGGTGTGTCACTTCCACTGACTGTATTTCCCATTCATAGAAAACAACACAGAGAAATGAACGACTCAGAAAAGCCTGTCCACTACACGTCATAAGGACATTGGCGTGACCCACGTGGGGTTAAGCCCGTCCCCCCCTTTTACAGCGAATCTGAAGTAGCATTAGCATCTACAAGAGAAGACAGCGCCACAGTAGCTGCTAGACAAACTTGAAAAAATGGGCAAAGTGGTTCATGTGCTCTCTGTGGAAATAAAGCGTCGTTTTTTTCCCCCTGCATGTTTTCAAAACAAACGACCTCGCTGGATGATACTCTGGGATGGTAAACACACACAGAGCCAGGGGGGGGGGGGTGTTACTTCACACATCCTGAGCCAATCAGACACCTCATCACTGCATGTATGAGGAAGCACTGGTAAACTCTGTTGTTCAAACTCAAGTCATTTTTCTACCCTCCAAAAACAGCTGATTTTTAAAAAAAATAGAACCAACATACAATGCATTCAATAACAATGAAGAACACAGCAATATCAATTATATTGCTATGTTTCTTTCTGTCTAAAGGAAAATTAAGGAACAAGCCTCAATTTAAATTTGGAACTAATTATCTTGAAACATGTGATGACTATGTGTATTTAGGCACATGTTTCAATTATAATGGGTTTTTCTCAAAAGCTATATCCAAACAAGTTTCACAAGCTCGTCGTTCTCTATATAGTCTCTATTCCAAAGCAAATTCCTTAAACTTATCCGTTGATGTTCAGTGTGACTTATTTAACAATTTAGTTACCCCAATGTTATTATATGGGCATGAAATTTGGGGATTTTCAAATATTCAACAGATAAATGTTTTTCATAGAAAATTCCTTCAGAAAATTCTAAAGGTTAATAAGAATACAGCGAGTTGTATGCTTTATGGTGAATTTGGAATACTCCCTCCGATGCTCAAATCGAAAAAAGAATGATACATTTCTGGTTACATCTTATTGCTGGAAAACAATGCAAATTGTCAAATATTATGTATAGACTATTCAAAGCTTTGTTTGATAGAAATATTGTACAAATGAAATGGCCCTCTAGAATCAAGGATATAATTGATCACTGGCATATTAACACTGATGTTAATGTTAAATGGTTAAAAGTTATTTTTGAATGGAGAATAGGTGATATCTATTTTCAGAAATGGACTAGTGAAGTTTCCAACAATCACTTATGTAGTAATTATCATTATATGTTTAAACAAAGTTTAAAACATGAACTCTATTTCAGAGTTAACACTATCTTTTAGATCCTCTAACCAAATTCCGCTGTCAAAATCATAAATGATCAATTATAGATAAAAGGTTCGAGTTAAATGTAAATAGGAACTGTACACTGTGTAACAGTAATGTGATTGGTGATGAATACTATTATATACTAGAATGTAACTACTTTAAGTATGATAGAGAATGTTTCCTGAAGAGATTTCTCTATGTACGACCAAGCAGTATTAAGTTTGCTAAGGTCTTTAACTAAGGAAAAACTCAACTTGTCAAATTAGTTGCCTTTATGAAGTTAATTTTGTTAAAGTTTAAATAATTGTTAACTAATATGGTAAATGATAACCAAAATGTCTCAAATTATCTGAGGTGCTATTGAAAGTGTAAATATTTATCTTTTTTGGAATACTGTTATAAATTGTCAATTTTTGTCAACTGGCCAATGTTATGCGCCATCTATCACTTTTGTAATAATGTGAAAAAAATTATCATTGTGCTCTCTTACCCCAATAGGGGTCGTTGGAGTTAATAAAATTCATTCATTCATTCATTCAATGAAATAACGACGGAGTGACTCCTTTTGCACTTTTTTTGTTAATATTTGCAGCGTGTTGTTTTTTAATGTTTGCTATGTTTTCCTCATATTTGCACTTTGTTCAATATTTGCTGTGTTTTATTGTTAATATTTACAGTTTTTAGCTAATATTTGCATTTTTTTGGTTAATATTTCCTGTTTTTTTATCATTTGCTATGTTTTGTTGTTTCCCTGTTAATATTTGCATTTTTGTAACTATTTGCTATTTGTTGTTCTTCTGTTAATATTTGCTTTTTTATTTAATACTTGCAGTGTTTTTTGTTAGTACTTGCTGTGTTTTGTTGTTTTCTCTTAATATTTGCAGTTTTTTGTTAGCATTTGCTGTGCTTTGCTCATATTGTGTTTTGCTCACATCTGCTGCGTCAGATCTGATTCTCAGAATGATCCAACGACACCCAGTTATCATCCTTTGATGGTCATGGGAACAGACTGAGCATGAGCAGACTGACCTTGGCACGACGGACCTTTCCCAGGTCCATGAGCTCCAGCAGCTGTGTGGGATGGTACTGTGGGAGGGTGGGGGACAGGGAATGGGCGGCCTCAAATAACCCCCCCTCTTGGAGTCCTGCCGGGGTTCGCAGGGCCTCGTCCGGGGCTGTGGTGCCTTCAAAGACGCTCTTGGACCGGGATCTGCCTTCAAACCCGCTCTGGCCTCCCGCTATGTCTGCAGACGACAGGTTCCCTTCGTCTCCTTCACCCAGTGCCTTGTCCTGTCTCCACTGTGCGTATACGTGCATCTCACAGTCCATGCCCACCACCAGGATGCCGTCCCGCACCCAGGACAGGGACACAGGCAGGGAAGGGGTGCCATCCACTGACGAAAGCAGGTCCACGGAGCGCAACAGGATCCAGCGTGAGCGGATGCCCTGTTTGATGCTTCCTCCAAGAGGGAGGGCGATGACGGGGACGCTGCCATCTTTGCTGCTGGTCTGCTCGTTGACCATCCCAGAGATGCGTCCGTACATGAGGATGTTGGAGCCCACGCCCACCGTCAGGATGTGGGAGCCATCCTCCTTAGACAGCCAGTCCAGGTGCACATAGTGTTTGATGTTTGGAGAGCTGTGGTCTCGGCTCATGTACAGATCTGACCTGAGGAGGAAAAAAAAGGGTTTAGATCAGACCTGAGGACACAAAAAAGGGTTTAGGTCTGACCTGAGAAGACAAAAAAAGGGGTGTAGATCAGACCTGACAAGACAAAATAAGGGTGTAGATCTGACCTGAGGACACAAAAAAAGGGTATACATTTGACCTGAGAACATAAAAAAGGGTTTAGATCTGATCTGAGGAGACAAAAAAAGGTGTAGATCTGACTTGAGGACACAAAAAGAGGGTTTAGATCTGATCTGCTGTAGGCACTAGTTTGGGTGTTGGTATCTGCTGTAGACAGTTTTGGTTTGGTTTGGGTGTTATTACCTGCTGTAGACAAACAGGTTGGAATCAATGCTGACTCGAGGGTCCAGGGGTGAGGATCGTCTGGTGAAATCGTCCAGGTGAAGGGTTTGTTCCAACACCCACTCAGATCCACCAGTGGACTCACACTCATAGATGGACACATGCATGGAGAAGTCCTGAGGACAAGCCTGCAGCAAAAACAGGCACAAACAAACAGTGTCAAAGATAGGAACAAACACAGAAACCAACAGTAGAGTCTGTGACAACTGTCCAACAAAAGAAGACAAAGAAGAAACTAACACTCATTTACATTCACTTAGAGAAATCTGAATTATTACCTGAGTTTGACTAATATCTTTAGTTTTGAAAGTCATATATACACGTTAGTAAGACTATAATTGAATGGAATGGAAGTTTTAGAAGTTGGACGAATCAAGTCAGATAATGTGGTTATCTGACCGGCCCAAGTCAGATGAACTGGACCCGAACGAGTAGCAGGGATGTTAACGGACCAGGACCTGGACGCACCAGGGCTGTACAATTCAGCACTCGGTCCACTTTGATTCTCTCCAGCTGATTTTATTTCATCTGTGCCTTTGTCTCTTTTTCTCTGCCTCAACTTTGTCAGGTTCCATTTCTTTCTCCTCTTCTTCTATCAGTAGCACATGGAAGAGAGGGGCAGAGTCAGCTGTGGCTCATTTGCATTAAAGCATGAGGCCTGTTTCTCCAGGTTGAAGACGCTGCTGTATCTGCATCAGTGTGGTAGTTTGACCAAAGCATGTCAGAGACATGTCACTGAGACACCAGGGAACTGTGTTCACTTGTGGAAAATGGGCATGATATGTCCCATGTAAAAATCAACATAACAAAATAATATAAAATAAATAAATTCAAGTGTCAGTGTACCTGTCCGAACCGCGGTTGTTTGAACGCCACCGCCAGCCTGCCGATGTATGAGCAGGACACAGCCACGGGCCTCCCTGACACACTGACAGCGCTGTTGTTGTCCTCTTCCTCATTCATCAGGACCCAGGGTTCCCAGCGGTACGAGCGCCCGTCCGTCTGCTCGTCACTGGAGCCTTCCTCGCCCTCCACAGCACAGCGCCAGAAACGAATGCGAGAGTCGGAGCACGTGGTGACAATGAGGTATGGAGCTAAGCACACTGGGTAGATGGAGGAGGAGCTGAGATGACCTGGAGCACAAAGAAGAGAAAGTTTAACTCACACTTCTGTTATTATTCTTTATTAATAAAGTTCTTTCTATTTATTATTATTATGGATTATCCTTTAAAGACTCAAAGCTCCACCAGGAACAAGCTATTTGTCAGCAACTTTACACCAAAGCTACAGGTACGACGGGAAAAATTTGAATATCCTGAAAAGATTTCTGTTATTTCGTATACAGACAAATACAGAAGTATGTGAATCATTATATTTCAAGCTTTTATTTGTTTTGATTTTGCTGATTAGTACTTGCAGCTTTAGAAAACTCACTTTCAAACAATATTCCAATTTTCTGAGGTTTTGCGTTTTAGGTTTTAATAAGCTGTAAATTATAATCAACAAAAAGACAACAAAGAAATGCTTTAGATATCCCACTGCGATATCTAAAAATCTACGATTGGTTTCACCCTTTCTGTTTAATTTCCTGAATAAACAACTTTTACAACATAGTCCATGTGTTTTTGCATGCGAGGTAATACTGATAACAGTTAATGTACACCCAGCTGTTCCACAGTCCGTGTAGATGTGCACAAGTGTGAGCTGCGTCAGTCAATGACTCAATGACATTTTGTCATTATTTAATTCATACATTTGTAATGTTTGTCCTTTTATCCAGAGGAACGCAGCCCTACTTCCCATGGCCTTGCTGGACTCAGCGGGAGGTGCTTCAGGCTGGGACTGGGCGATTTATCGAGATTTGCAATATCTCGATATGTTTTATGAAATCAAGAAAGAATTTGGCATATCGAACATCTCGAGATAATGTTCTAAATGAATAAGATTTCGCAACTCTGCTTCCTTCACTGTGCTGTGGCGCTGTCTGCCCCGCTCCCTTGCGTTTGTTCCCCCTCCCCTCGCGTGTAAGCAGCATGTGTGTGTTGATAACTCATTCAACGCAGAAGCGGGCCGCCAGAATTCATCCCACAGAAAAGAACAGCTCCATTATATGGCGATATTTCAGATTTAAACCATTGGATGAGGAGCAGAAAGAGACATTTTACAGAGAATGAAAGAAATTGGTGCCACCCGAATCATAGAGCACTACAAACCTCTTCAACCATTTACATACAGCTGACAACTCTCCCGTTTTTTTCCGGGACTCTCCAGGATTTCAGACCCATTTCTTGCCCCCCTCCCATTTGGTAATTTCTCTATTAGGTCTGAATGTCATTTGGCTGATGTTCTTCAGTTGACACAGATCATGCATGGAACAAATACATGTTCCCCCGGACATCATCGCACACACACACACACACACACAGCTCAGTTTTAATATCAGAAAGCACAAAACTTTAAAATGTTTGAAGATTCTCAGTCAAGTTAAATCCAACCATGGTATATATCTCTCAGCCTGTGTGTGTGCGTGCGCGCTTGTGTGTGATTAAAGTGAAAATGAATAGTTAATGTGAATTTAACACAACAAAAGCTGATGCAGAATAATGTGCTAAATTAAATCAAATGCACCCACACACACACACACAAATATAAAATGTACTACAATCACAAAACACCAGAATTCATGGATTTAGGATCTATTAATCTATATTTAAAACAATTTAATGTGTCTTTTATCTTAAATGTTAAATAAGCACTTCAACTGTCTACCCTCAGATTTGACGTTTGCAATTAAAATAAGGCAATATTCTTTGGTTCCTTCCTTGGTTTGATGATGTTAAAATGGTGCACAAGCACTTTCTTACTCGTACCTGTCTACCTCTAGGCACTTGGCTGCCTACCTGTTTGCACTTCAATAAAAAAATATCTTGGTGAATTTGACACATTTGGTGTTTACTGCATAGATATTGAGATATATATCGTATATTGTGATATGCAAAATCATATCGAGATTTTTTTTCTCCATATTGCCCAGCCCTACTTCAGGCTGGGTTCCGGTGGTGGCAGTGGTCCTGCATCAAGGGGCTTTAGAAACGTTCCACTGTCACAGTCTAATCGAATGCTTTAAACACAGACTAGATAAACTCTTGTGTTTGTTACAACAGCTTCAACTGACTGGAAAAAAGACTCCTCATTTTTTCAATCTTTGTGACTGGATTATTTCTGGGAGGAATCTAACAGGATTTGTTTATCATTAAAGTAAGCCAGCACTCCATTAAACTGAGGCCTCATTTTAACCAATTTGAGCGCAATTAGGATTAGCCGGAGTAAAATTAATTTTAGCTCAATGTTTAAAGGATTGGAAGTACATAAATATAGTTGCCACTCCTCCCAGAAGGGGGGGAGTGGCCCCTTCCTTATACAAATGCATGTTCTTCTGTAGCCTCTCCATCCATGGGAGTGGATCTGTCCTTCAGTGTGGTTCTCCCCAAGATTTCTTCTCTTTTTCTCACTGGGTTTTGCAGTTTTTTCTTGCCAAGAAGGAGGGTCTAAGGACAGGGGATGTTTGAGACTTCATTTCTTTCTGTGGTTGATAGTTCTCTCCAGTAAAGCCCTGCGAGATGACATTGTTGTGATTTGGGGCTATATGAATAAAATTTTATTGAATAGTTGACATCAAAATCACATCAGTCAGATATACATTAAATGTTTCGATTTTCCTCGATTTTGCTAGGATATGTCTTTTCACCGACATGAAACACTATTTTTAGACCTCTTCTAAAGTTCTAAACAAGTGTCCCAAGGTCTTCATGTCGTGGGATAGTGTCTCCAGTAGTGTTGCGCGGGCTACCCACTGGCCAGCGGATATCCACGGGTGACCCGCGAGTCGGGCGGGCTAGGTCGCAGTATTAATACATATTGCGGATGCGGGTGGGGCGGGTCAGGGACGATCAATACCCGCATTTTGCCATACGACATTCCCAAAAATGGCACAATATGGATACACTGAAGGTATACAATATTTCAACTTAAAATAACCTCATTAAGAATAATCCACGACATATAAAAAATATGAGGATGAAAGACAACTCAATTGACATCGGCAGTTTCATTCCACGAGAGGCGGCACGCTCCAGTCAGAATGAATGGGTAACAGCCACGTTATTTTCACATCCTTTCCATTGCCATCAACAGGAAAGGGTTGCCTTCATATCTTTACAGACCATATTAAGACTGATGAGGGAGGATAGATAGGTGAGAGAGACTGTGTGTGCGTGCATGGAGCAGTCTCCACAGACAAATAGAGAGGGGGCGAAAAGTGTCCCAGCCAACTCTCCGAAGTAAACTTCACTAAACAAATTGAAATCTACAGATGGTGCCTGAATTCCAATGTTTCGCTACTCTACGACTCCACACAGGCCTATTCAGTCACACTGCGCAAAGCTGGTCATTTAACATTACATGTAGTGATGTTAGAAATCATCTACCATTTGACAGTAGCCTACGTGCAATGAAATGGAAAGGAGCCCCGCTAACCTACAGTAGCATCGTCGTCTCTCCTCTCCTTCCAATTGCTCGTACACTTAATTCTCCTATGTAGTCGGCATTTTTCACTTAGCACCTAGTGACAAAGAAAATAATTGATTATAGCTTTAGATGTGAAAAGTGCGTTCTTGTTAAATCTGAATATTTTGGTGATCTTATTATAGGCCTATTTTCATAGCGGGGACAGCCATCTAGCTGCGGAACCTGCTACGTCTGAGGTGTGTGTGTGTGTGTGTGTGTGTGTGTGTATGTGTGTGCTTGGCTTGCGCATGTGCAAGCCCGTCAGTTCCTGTTTTGAATGCTTTTTTATCCCAACTTTTTGTTATTTGTTATTAGCGCCAAATCTCCCTGAACACTCAGAAATAAGAGTGAAAATGGCGGACTTGATCAGGGAGAAGATTAAAACGGCCGATGCGAAGGTTGTACGGAAACATTGTATGTGTTCGCTTTATAAAGTCATGATGTGGGTGGAGTCTACTTTATGTGCTGGAGTGCATATTGAGACGTTAGAAAGGAGGCAAAAATTATGCTTCATGACTTTTAACATTAGAAGCGCAAGGTAAAGATGCCGCGAATGTACTATGTGAGTTTAGAGCCAAATTTAAGCTCGCGGGTTGATAGCGGGCAGGTGGGTTTATCGATATGTGACATCATACGGATTGGGCGGGGCGGGCCTAGCCACATCTTGGGTTTGGGCGGGGCAGCTTTCTGTAAAACCCCCTAACCGTGCATCACTAGTGCCCAGAGTTATTTATCTGAAGCCAGTATCTTTCCTGATGTCGAAGATGTCTTTAGGAGGAAGTCTGTAATAGTCGTTGGCTGAGTGTAGATTCACGATTTTGCTGCATTCTTTTTGATGTCAACTACATGTATGTACTCCCAATCATCTAAAAATTTAGCTAAACTGAATTTTACTCTAGATAATCCCTTTAATATCTTGTGGACATGAGATATCAAAACCCTTTTCACATGTTACCAGGTTGGCTCGATAAGGATGAAAAAAATCCTATGGAAATGGACACACTGGGTCTTTGTGGATTAAAGTTTGAGGCAGATGTTTGTGGAGCACCGGTACTGGTACTAGTACTGGTGGTCTGTCCATGCAGGGCCTCACCTGCAGATGGGGTGGCCCTGGTCACCTCCACCCCATGGGGCAGGTCCAGACGTTTGCTGTACACCAGTTTGGAACTTAAGATTAGTTTGCTGGCTGACTGTAGGTTGGCCGTAGAGGCGGAGCGTGGCAGAGGTCTGACAGGAGATGTTTCAGGTGACGAGTCCGGTTGCATGGTCTGATTGGGAACCATCAGCTGAGACTGGGAGCTGTAGTCTGGACTCAGCTGCTCATCTGGATACAGAGACACAACAAACACACCAAAAACACACAACAGGCTCAGTCTGGAGTAACCATAGTAACCATAAATCAGCTGTGTTTCAATCTGGCGTAACCATATATCAGCCAGATGATATATGGAGCTGATATTTCTGTTTTGTTTTGTTTTTTTCTTGTATCAGTATCAGTTGATATCCGGGTCTATCCTTTATATTCATATGAAGGTAAAGTAAGTAAACTGTCCAGAACAAAACCAAAGAAAAACTTCAATTTAAACAAAAATGAAGTACCCAGACATGTGTACTGGTCCTGAATCCACCTGGACCAGTCTGGACCAGTATGAACTTACCAACACAGGCCTGGACAGACTTGAGGTGCAGGTGCCACATCTGGAGGACAGAGTTCCTGTTCAGGTCCTTTTCAATCACCACCAGGTAGAACTTTTCTGAGAATGGAGCAGGATGGAAGTCTGGAAGAAGAAACAGATTTAAAGGGTTAATGAGTCGGTGGTCACATGATCAAGTCAAACACATATGACCAGATGTGTACAGGTAAAAAGTGCATGCATTTCTGTAACTGTACATATTACACAGACAGTATGTGAATCAATATATTTCAAGCGTTTATTTGTTTGGATTTTGGTGATAAGGACTTACAGCTTCAGAAAACTCACTTTGAAACAATATTCCAATGTCCTGAGTTTTTGAGTTTGAGGTTTGAATAAGATATAAATCATAATCAGCAAAATGACAACAAAGAAACGCTGTAGATATCCCACTGTGCATGTCATGAGTCTATAAAATGGATTGGTTTTCAACCTGAATCTTACATTAGTTGTGGATATTAGCATCTTCTAGCATTCTAGCATCTAGCTTTTCTAATGCATCACCTTGCTTCCAACACATTCAGTGCATATATATGCACTGGTGTTCATGTTTGTTTATGAAAAATGAAATGCAACTAATATAGATTAAATAATGAATATTTAATCCATGATTAACTGGAATGAATGCAAAGGAACTCTGTGATTAATCTGATTAAAAATTGCATGTCTTTACCTTCTCCACATGGAAAGGCTGCAGTGTTGGACGCCTCCGTCTGGATGTGAGGTTTGTATCCCAGGATGAAGTCTTCTTGGAAAACGTGCAGCAGCTGAGTGTTAGCACCACACTGAAAATGCACAACAGCAGATACATACTGAAAATACACAACTGAAGATACACACTGAGGGGGTGTCAGCTGGTTGGCAATGTGGGGGGGGGGGTGTCACCTGTTGGTGATGTGGGGGAGGCAGTGTCACCTAGTTGGTAATGTGGGGGAGGGGGCGTTACGTAGTTGGTAATGTGGGGGAGGGGGTGTCACCTGGTTGGTAATGATATCCAGTTCGATGATACATCCAGGTCGAGCGGTCGACTGTTGACTCACAATGTTAAAGACTTCACCAACCAGTTTCTAAATACAAAAAGATACAAGAACTGATGAGTCTAAAAAGAACTAATGAATCTAAAAAGAACTGATGAGCCACTCACAGTCAAACCAACAGTCGTTCAGTCAAACACACAGTCGCTCACAGTAAAACACACAGTCATTCAGCCACAGTTGCTCACAGATGTCTCAGGATCCGACAGCTCATCCAGGAGTTTCCTAGCGTCAACCACGGCCTGATACAGACGCAGGTTTTTACCATCTGATGCCACAAAGCAGGCGCTGGCACTGTTACAGTAAGTACCTGAAAAAATAAATACATAAATAAAAAAATAAGTACTTTAAAAAGGTGAAAAAAAACCGTAAGTACCTGAAAAAAGAAAAAAACTAAAACAAAAAAAGAAAGTACCTGATAAAAAATATAAAAAACATAGGTTGATGGAGTGTGTAGGAGGAACATATGCCATTTCAAAAACTGACATACTGCATCTGAATCCATCTGATTCAATATCATATCATATATAAAAATGTTCCTCTCGCCCCACCTGGGCGGTGTCTCCTTCAGACTTGGGTCCTCTACCAGAGGCCTGGGAGCCTAAGGGTTCTGCGCAGGATCTTAGCTGTTCCTAGCAATGCGCTCTTTTGTACAGAGATCCCTGATGTTGTTCCTGGTATATATATATATATATATATATATATATATATATATATATATATATATATATATATATATACACTGTATATACTGGCTTTTAGATACAAATATGTATGGGTGTATTAAAAATACTAAGAAAGTGTATACCTTGCTTTTGGGAAGTACAGTTTACTGTAGATACACCTACATTTTTTTCCTCCCACGAACTTTTTCCTCCTATCAAATTCACTGGTAACTTCACTCAATGTTCAAAATTCACAGATTCCAGTCTACACCGGGCCGCCATATTGACATATTCCCTGAAGCCTCATGTCTCACTGTTATTCATCTCCATCCAACTGGAAAGTGATATTTTTATTGCACCTAATGTTACATGGCCCACTTCTGTTTGTACTTACATCTATAATGTATGTGTAGTGTCTTTATTCTGGTGTTTATTTTTTTTCTGTTTTTACTCTTATGTTGTTTCTTATTCACATGTTTATTTGTGTCTTCTTTTTGTAATTCTATTTTTTATTCATATATTCTATTTATTATTCTAGTGTTGTTCCTTTTATTCTTCTGTTCTATTTTTTCATTACTTTTTTCTTCTGTTTTATTTCTTCTTATTTTCTTTCATTCTATTTCTTCATGAAATGTTTTTACTCTTGTGTTCAATTGTTCATTCTGTTTTATTGTATTTTTCATTGTCATCTCATCTCGTCATCTGAACCTGCTTTATCCTCATTAGGGTCATAGGGGTATGTAGGGGCCTAATCCAGGGGGGCTGATGGGCGAAAGCGAGGTACACCCTGTATGAGTTATTTTTCATTCTTCTGTTCTATTTTTTATTCTATTTTTATTTGTCCAAAAAAGAACCCCCCCACACCTCCTGTGTGGGCTGCTTACCGAGGACAGTGCTGGGGACCAGGGTGGGCAGCCAGGCCACGTTGCTGAAGGCAGAGGTGTGTAAGGAGTTGATGCGAGCTAGTTCAGAGACCCCTCCGGTGCAGGACAGGGGTCCGATGTGGTCCACCCTCCACAGGATCAGCTCACTGTAGATGGCGTTGGGGTCATGGAATGTCCTCGTAGCTACGTTACGAAGCTGTTTTCTGGGAACACAAAGTTAACCATGACTTAGAACATATATAAAAAGATATGTTTTTATGTAAAATATCTGAGTAAAATTTCAGTTTTAAATTGCAAGCTCAAAATCATCATGTGACATGCAATTTATAGAAGCAAGTTGTGCTTGGTGTCAAAATTAATAATGCATAATGTTCTATAAGCATGTAAGCATTTTGATTTTGCCAACATATATAATCTTGTAGAAGTGTGTAAACATTGTGGCCAAATCTCATTTCACCCCTTAGCCCTTCCCCTCCGTTTTGTGTAGGGTTGTCCCAATTCACGTTAAGGCAGATAGGTAGGGGGAAGTGGAAGGGCCTAATATCCCTTCAAACTGAGATTTTCCAGAGGCATACTGCAAACGGAGGGATACGGGAAGTTTACAAGAATACAATGTGAATCCTTTTAAAAATGGCGGCATCGACGAAAGAAGTAAACTAATGTAGTATTTTCACTGCGATTAAAAGTTTTTAAGTCGTGATAACTGTTGGATGTATATATGAAGTTTGACACTGTTGCATGTATAATGGTATAAAACAAACATAAAACACATATGAAAAAAAAAACACTATTTACGTAAACGTGGAGTAATCAGCCGATGCATAGCACTTCTCCAATTTGACACAGATATTAGTAAAAATATCTGCATATCCCAGGACAACTACAGCAGCAGACGTGTTTGTTTACTTTTGGTTACAGCTGTCATTTTTGGTTACATAACAACCAGCGAAGCGAACTGATGCAGTAGGGTTGATTTTCAAGCCCTACCCCCTCATACTGTAGCTCAATTTGAAGGGGTAAGGGGTAGGGGTAGGGGTAAGAAATAGAAATGGGATTGGGCCTTTTGTCCCGGAGTAGAAAATGTTTAAAAATGCAAATATTAACAAATGTTTCTACATTTTCTTTGGTGTAGTGTTTCCTACCTGGGGAGTCCCTTTGGTGTATTTTCTACCTGGGGAGTGCCTTTGGTGTAGTGTTTCCTACCTGGGGAGTCCTTTGGGTAAGGGGAAGGTGGGTGGCTGCTCCCCCTCCAGGCTCCCTGGTGCAGAGGGGGGGGTGAGGAGGGCGTTATGATGGGAGGAGGTGAGCAACAGAGGCAGCACCGTGTGACAGGCCTGGTCGTTAAGGTGGAAGCGGTGGCCGCAGTAACGGAACTTATGAGACACAGTCAGGACATTAGAGAAGGCAGAGCGTTCCGCGAAGGTCACGGCCCACTGCAGAGGAGGGAGGAGCCACAGGTCAGATAGGAAGTACAGAAGAGGGAGGAGCCACAGGTCAGATAGGAAGTACAGAAGAAGGAGGAGCCACAGGTCAGATAGGAAGTACAGAAGAAGGAGGAGCCACAGGTCAGACAGGAAGGACAGAAGAGGGAGGAGCCAAAGGATGGAAGAGGGAGGAGCCAGAGGTCAGACAAGAAGTACAGAAGAGGGAGGAGCCACAGGTCAGATAGGAAGTACAGAAGAAGGAGGAGCCACAGGTCAGACAGGAAGGACAGAAGAGAGAGGAGCCAGAGGTCAGGCAGGTAGTAAAGGAGAAGGAGGAGCCACAGGTCAGACAGGAAGGACAGAAGAGGGAGGAGCCAAAGGATGGAACAGGGAGGAGCCAGAGGTCAGACGAGAAGTACAGAAGAGGGAGGAGCCACAGGACAGACAGGAAGTTCAGACACAGGCAGGAAGGACAGAAACAAAAAAGCAATAAAAAATAAAATAAATATAAATAAATAAACTAAAACAAAAAGGTTATAAAAAATCCAAAACATTTTCAAAAACTCTTGAAGAAACCCCCAAAATAGTAAATAAAATATCCCAAACATATGCAAAAATATGAATATGTATGCAATTAACATTTTTATTCAACACCTTTCGCAGTTTCAACAAAACGACTGTTACATTAAACTGTTTTCTAATTTTAACCAGGTCAATAAACAACCACTCATATGTTTAATTTACTCTTTTTTTCCTCATTCCTGTTGCATCACTCTTACAGCAGCATACATTATTTGTGTACATTTTTAGTTTTAATGATTTTTCGCATATATTACTTTCATGTCCTTTTATATTTTTATCACTTTAGTATTGTGTTTGCTTATACACCAATACGAATCAGTTTTGTTCTAACTAGGTTTTATTTAGTTAATTTATTATATTAGTCTTATGATTAATATTCCCTACTTTCTAGGAGGAGGACATGGTACAAGCCTTGCATGGCTTCTTTCCTCCTCCTGCACCCTGTTTTTATTCCTCTTTTCCTTGTATTGCATATTTGTTTTTTATATAATTTTTTTGGTTCAAATAAATAAATGAAATGAAATCAATCATGATGATCGATTAATCTGAGTTAATGCATTAACATTAATTCTGACAGAGCTAATTTTTTTTTTATTTTTTTTTTTTCTTGACTTCAGTTAACTTTAATGAGGTCTGTCACCTAACTCTAAACAATGTGTTGCCATGGTGATTTGTCACTAGACTGGAAACGCTTTAGGTTTGGAACATGGACCAGGACTCGACTGGAACAGAAACATGAACCCATGTTTGTGTTCAGGACCAGTTTGGACTTGAATGATCTGAGAGGTTGCCATGGAAACTGGCTCATAGACCGACTGATGCTGGTTGCATGTTCATCTGTGAACCCAACATGTGTTTCTTCTTCAAAAAAAAAGAACTATAATATAGTAATAATAATGGATTTCTATTGCAATTTTCTAGGCACCCAAAGCACTTGACATTTACTGATGATTTATTCACTCTCACATGCTCACTCTGGTGGTGATCAACTACTAACTAGAGACTGACAGAAGTATAGAAAGAAGAAGAAATAAAGTACTTTATTTTATCATTATACACTGAACAATGACATTTGTCCTCTGCATTTAACCAATCCTTTTGATGCCATGTAACCTTGTACGGAGCAATGGGCAGCCACATGCAGCTGCTGGGGACCCATCTCCAGATTTAGAGCCATGCTAATGGTCAGAGTCCCCTGGCTGGAAGATTTAACCCTAACAAAAATGTTTTTGGGTGATACCAGAGGAAACCCACCCACGGGAAAGAAAAAAGCAATTTCTACACACAAAGGCCCACATGGTGGAGGAATTGAACCCCGACCTTCTTGTTGGGAGGTAAGACCAGTCAGCCACTGTGCTGCTATAGCTATACAACTGTTAAACAGCCACTCCCACCACTGAACACCAGTATGAATGGCACTGGAGGAAAAAGCCTGCCTAAAGACATAATGAATGACATATGACAGAGCCGGATTTGAACCCCGACCCCTTTAGTCATCAACAAGACACTCTATCAGCTGAGCTACGGCTGCCGCATATGAGTGGACTGTCACAGTTGTAGATTGTTGACTAATTGCACAGATGGTTTTTTTTTTATGTATATATTATTTATTATTACTTATTTTCTTACTGTATATTACACTGTGTGTGATACCACATTTTCCCTTCTTCTTTTTACTTATTTTTTTAACTTGTTGTAGATAGTTGTTGCACCATGGACCAGGAAATAAATTATATATATATATATATATATATATATATATATATATATATATATATATATATATATATATATATATATATATATATATATATATATATATATATATATATATATATATATATATATATATATATATATATATATATATATATATATATATATATATATATATATATATATATATATATATATATATATATATATATATACACACACACACACACACACACACACACTTGACAACATTTCCTCTTTTTATGTGTATAAATATTACCTTGAAGCAGTCTGGTCTGGGTGAGTGTTTGTAGTGAATTTGTATTCATTGAAACAAAACTTAAGCTATTTTTAATTTGTACACCAAATTATTCAAGGAAAAACAAAAAGTATTAAAGCAGTAGTAGTAGTAGAAATACTAGTAGTAGTAGTAGTAGTAGTAGTATTAAATAAACAAACTCCAAGATGATTGTCTTTATGTTTTTTTCCTTCATCATATGTTGAAGATGACAAACAAATATGAAGATAAACTTGAAAACCCAAAACAAAAAAATAGGGACGTCCCGATCTGATTACATTCTTAACCCTGATTTCAGATCGTGCGACTTCAGACGTGATCGGAATCAGTTATTACATCTTGATGAGTAATTGGAAATAATCTACAGCTCTGGAAAATAAATAAATAAATCAGAGACCACTGCAAAATGATAACTTTCACAAATGTTCTCACTTATAGGTGTATGTTGGAGTAAAATAAACATTTTAGTTTTATTCTCTAAACTACCAACAGCATTTCTCCCAAATTTCAAATAAAAATATTATTTAGAGCATGTATTTCCAGAACATGACACTTGGTCAGAATAATAACAAAATGTTGATGTTTTCAGACTCAAATAATGAAAAAAACCCAGCTCATACTGATTTTTAAACAACACAATATTAATGTTGTAACTGTTGTTGTAAAAACCAGGAGCATTTACTTGATAGAAAAACCGGGAGCACTGAATAACATTAACACAGTTTGAATGAATTAAGGCAAAACAAGTATGACCCTTAATTTAAGCCCATCCCACAGACTGAATGACACCCAGTTGAAGCCCCTCCCACTAGTTCCGCATCATGGGGCACAACAGCTGTCAACCAAATCCACTTTTTTATATAATAAAGCAGAAAAATGAAAAATATCTGCCTGGCAGTGGTTTGAACGGTGCACTTTTGGATACAGATTGTTGCATGCTGGGATTGCCTGACGTCAACGACTGAAACTTTATTGTAAGAAGATAGTGATGGACACAATAGTAGTGTTTATACTTCTGCTTCTGAAATAAAACATGGATCAGATGTTTATTCAGAAGAATAAGGTGAGGTTGTGTTGGAATTCAACAGAATGGACTGGAATGAAATGGCGTGGCTGTCATCAGACAGACACGATGATTGCAGCGTAAATTGCAGTGGTCTGGGTTTTTTTCCAGAGCTATATATACCATAATTTCTGGTCTATAATAACAAGTTAGCCCACAGAAATATTATATTTACAAGTGTTGAATGCAAATAAGGTGAATGAAACAAAGGAAAATCCTGGATCTGTTAAGTCACTTTACTTTTTTACGTATTATATAAATATTCTATAAATATTGGATCGAGGCTGTATCGACTAATCACTCAAAATCAAAGGACTCGGACTCAGAGGCAAAAAAGCCTAATGGGGACATCTGTACAAAAAAATTTCAAGCCCAAACCCCCAATAGAACAGAAAAAACATTTTCAAAACAAACTTCAAAATAAACTTCAAAACAAACTCCAAATTAAAATGACAAATTCTCCCCCCAAAAAGGAAAATCAAACTTCAAATCCCACCCCTACCCCCAAGTAACAGAAAACCAAACTTCACAATAAAAAAAACGCTAAATTAAACTACAAAAAAATATACTTCAACACCCCCCCCCCCCCCCCACACACACACACACACACAAATTTCAAAGTAAACTTCTAAACAAACAACCCCCCCCCCCACACACACACACACAAATTTCAAAGTAAACTTCTAAACAAACCCCCCACCCCACACACACACACACACACACACACACACACACAAAAAAACTCCTGGATGGTGTGTCCTGGTCCTGACCTGGTTGAGGGATCCATCCACATGCTTGGAGACCATCATGACAGCTGGGCTGATGCCAGGGTGGGGGATGGGGGCAGAGCCTAGGCTCAGTGAGTTGAGGCCGGCTGAGGCCGAGGCTGAATGTGGGAGGCGTTGGACCATTCTGCCCTGCTCCCCCTGCCCTGCCCCCTCCCCTTCCATCATGGTGCACGCGTACATCAGAATGTTTTTACTCAGAGAGTTGGCATCACCTGTCGGAAACGCCACAGGAATACGGGAGGAGAAGGAGACCTGAGGAAGAGGAGGAAGAGAAGGAGGAAGTGGATGAGGAAGAGGAAGAAGAGGATGAGGAAGACAAAAATATATGTACAGTCTGTACAGCTTCACAACAGCCATGTTTCACAATTAAATATATACATTATGATGCAATAGAACATGTATCTATGTATAAACTGTATTTAAATAGACAGTAGTTATATAGTTTTTATATAGAAACAGTATTTATATAGAGTTTTTATATAGAAACTGTGTTTATATAAAAAACAGTTTTTAAATAGAGACAGTTTTTCTATAGACACGGTATTTATATAGAGAAAGTATGTATATAGAAACTTTATTTAAATAGAGACAGTATTTATATGGAAACAGCATTTATATATAGAACCTTTATTTAAATAGACAGTATTTACGTTTATAGAAACAGTATTTAAATAGAGACAGTATTTATATAGAAACAGTATCTATGTAGAAACTTTCTTTAAATAGAGGCAGTATTTATATAAAAACAGTATTTAAATAGAGACTGTATTTAAACAGAAACAGTATTTATGTAGAAACCGTATTTAATCTGTTCCACCCTGACCATATTTTCAGTGGAAAGGGCCTAAAAACATTCCCAAAATAAATGAAGAATTACTCCACAATCCTAAGGTTCCTATGGGTGTTCTTTGTGTCTATTAGCATCAACAGACTTCACAGAATATATTCACATTGTCTAAAATACTGTACCTATTACTATGATTGAGAAAACTGTAATACACTAAAAGATAAATTTGAATTTCCTCTCCTGTGTTTCCCCGTATTTGACAAAGGATAAAACCCTGTTAACAATGCTTCCATGAAGATTGATGGAATTGATCACCTTCAGGAACTCCTGACAACACTTGTACAAATGTTGATAGAATTAGAGCAAAAGGCAAAGCCTCCAGAAAGGATTTAGTCAGGATAATACCAGGAGGACAGGCCATTTGGTACAAAAGTGTGCCAAACTATGCCAAATACAGTAGGTTATTTTCCATTTCCGATAAAAACTGTCCTGAAAATACAGCTTCTATCAATTACAAAAGTGTATTACCATCTACTGGAGCTTCTAGGTCTGAAATTTCCTTGTACTTCATCAACTTCTACTTTTGTGCAGAGAATAAGATCAATAAAAGCAAACAAAACATTTTGTCTCCAAATGGAGTAGTTTGCTACAAAGAATTTGCTACAAAATAAATAATAATAATAATGATAATAATAACAATAAAAAACATTAGTAAACATCAAATATGAAGTTGAACAAATGTGCAATAAAGATATAATAAATCAAATTAGAATAAAATATTAAGATTAATCCAAATAATGAACAACTACTGCGAACATTCAAAACAGAAACAGTATAGTAAATGCAACAAAGTCCAAAAATGTCCATGGTTTATCATGGGGTGGGGGCTGGCAGGGCTAACAAGTGGTCGGAGGGGCTGGCTGGCAGAAGATTGAGATGGAAATCCCATGTGATTCTCCAAGAAGGACAGATGATGTGTCCTCATATCTGCCAGATAGGCTTGGATCCTGCCTATGAAAAAATGAAGACAATAATTGAGACTAAAGACATAATAAAATATGTACATTTGACCAAAATAAATAGATAAGTGTGGTACAAATATGTAAAAATACTCTTCAGTACCATTATTTAATCATTATTACTATTGCCCACAAAGTTGGAGTAACATTTTTTCCTTCTGTTACAATGTGAATTATTTTTGACAAAGGAAGTAAATAAATACTCAAAAGTTCATTGATCCATTGTTTGTAAACTTATCTCCTGATGTGTAGAAATAACAAAATGAGAAATGAGACTGAAAAAATTACAACTTTCTAGTCAACAATGCATATGTGTTTTCATGTATATATATATATTATAAAATGACAATTTTTTTTAAACAGGAATCACCAAGAAACCAAAACTTACTCATATAGTGGGTCACTGTCCATCTGAAGTAATGCCTCCTCTTCTGACTCCACATCACCACTGCTGTCATTCGGATGAATCAGATAATTCCACATCGGATCATCTCTAAAATATCGCTGTCATGTCTGTCTGTGCTGTGTTGTTTACACACCAGCATGGCGAAACGCCAATACTAATAGCATGTCACAAAACCTACCTCACACTCAAGAACATTCACCAAAATACACTGTCACTCACTGCTACTCAATAAAACTCTCTAAAATGAACTAAAACTAAGAGCAATCTGAGTAAATATTACCAAAACGAAGAAACGCTCACTGCAGATACTCCTCAATTCTGGTCTGTGTGCTGTATGTGAAAGACAAGTTTACTCTTGTCTTTGTCTCATGTGAAAAGCCTCATTACCCATGAGGCTTTTCACACCTCATGGGTAATGTAGTTCATTGAATGCTGGGTGTCAATAGATTCAATAGGATCTCCTCTTTCAAAAGACTATAAACATAGCCCTATTACAGCTGGATTGACGACCATATCGATACATTAATTGTTCATATCAGAGTTTTTAAATAGCATATATTTCACCCCACAAACATTAAAAAATCATGTTTGAACATTACATTTCCTTACTAAATTACACTTTATATGTACTCTTATTAACATTAGGGTCTAAACTTTGAGCAAAAGTTGTCCAGATTTATTATATTTAAATTATGTTGTGTAGGACTACTGTAGGTGTGATTATCCCAATAGATACCTAAGGCACCGACAAGCCACTGTGGCAATCAAGTGGATGTTTTATTATTTATCAATTTTATATTATAGATGAACATTGACACATTTTTTTCAGGCCGATCAGACTTAAGTGGTAAGCAGTATTTCTATAGAAACACTGTTTATATAGAAACACTAATTATATAGTAATTGACCCTAAGACCCTGCTGATGCTAACCATAAACTTGCTTTTTAACAATCATTTATGATTTTCTCAAAAATAACAGGAGTTTGGAGGTATTTGTTTGTGTGTGTGTGTGTGTATTTTTCCCCTGCAATGGGGGAAAGTCTCTAGACTGAGACTGTGAGAAGGGCTGACGGAGACAGTGGGAGAGGGAGGGGCTTTAACAGAACTCACACAGACTGTGGAAGGGGCTTCTCATCTGAACACAGGTCTACACAAAGTCTGTAGTGATGTCAGTCCACAAACACTGATTCACAGATTCCACATAATGAAGTGAACACGACCTACATATTTCTTTCTTACATTCCATTTGGGCCACGACTCCATCTGGCAAAAGCCAAGCACACAGGTTACACTTCCTTCAGGAAATGCATGGATGTTTATTTTTGCCTTTAGTATTCTTTGTGTGTTATTATCGTGGAAAATGTGAGTATGTATATATGTGAAAAATGGAAGTACAAGAAAAAAAGAGACAGAACAGTCGACCGACAAAGTGTTTTAACAGATTACTTTTCAATGAAGCACTTCCAGATTAAAATACTACATTGACGTGAAGTACATGTTAGTCATGGATTATGCTAGCATCAGGCTAATACTAGCACTAGGCTAATGCGTCACCTAACTGATGACAGATGTTCAGTGAAGATATATTTACTTTTTATTGAGTTTGTTTCCTCATGAAAATGTAAATGATTTTCATTTGACAGAGAACAAAAATCAATACTGGCTCCACATATCAGCGGCCTGGATCAGTCATTGGCGAAGGTTGATGTAAAAGAAAATCAGTGCTGACCCACAAAAAATCTATACGAGTTGATCACAGATGAAAAATAAGTGGATATAGTCTGTCTACTATGGACTACAGCACTGAGCTGTACTGTAGTGTGTGTCCCATTACAGGACAGTGAGGACCCAAGGACTATGAGGACAAAACAACTGTGTGGATTAAATCACTGTGAGGACCAAAGCTCTGTGAGGATATATGACTGTGGGCAGAAGGACTGTCAGGACAAAAGGACTGTGAGGACAAAAGGACCATAAGGACTAAAGGACTGTGATGACAAAATGACCATGAGGACAAAAGACTGTGAAGCAGGGAATAAAACTAACTCTTTTCACCACCAAAAAGTGAAAAAGAAAGCCATTGTGTCCAGAATCATCCCAAAAGTAATTTGAACGAGGGTATAGGAGAATGATCTGGAAGAACAGTGGATATGATAATGGCAGTGAGAAAATAACCAGACAAATGTTTCACAGCTGATCTCTTGAAAACAGCTCCTAAATTGGGCTTCGTTCATGTATTAGATAGTGTTTTAGACTTTGTTACAAAAAAGAGCTGAGTGACAAACAAGTGAAACTGTTGCAGCTGTCTGACAGTCTGTGTGTCTTACGTTCTAGCCATCAGATGATAGGCACTAATCTTTCTTTTTTTCTTACCGAATTGATGGAATCTTAACGTAAAGATGTAGAGATGGAAGGTCAGAGTTATCATCAGAATTTCTACCACCCCATCTCCACAGATTCTTAGCTTTAGCTTGCAACATTGTTAGCCAGTAGCTGTTAGCCCTCAGGCTAAACTCACTGGAAGCGAGGATTGAATGGTGATAATTAGTATTACTGTACTGACCTGGGTCTGTGTGGGAGGAGCTCGAGCAGGAAGCAAGTGTAAATATTCTGCAACACTCTGATACATTTTGATGCTGTGTCACAAATAAAACACAAATGCAAGGGCATCACTGTGTCATTTTATGTTTTAATGAGTTGCAAACCTACTGAAAGCTTTTTGGAAAGAAAAAAAAAACCCTCCACGTTTTTTTTTTTTTTTGCAGTCCCGTTGTCGGGACATCGTCGTCCTGAGTTAGATAATTGATCGTCCCGGTGGCAGTTTCATATGTCACCGGAACAATATTAATTTTAATTCCTGCTGTGAAGACAAAAAGGACTGTGAGGATCAAAAGGAGAGTAAAGATTAAAGAACTGTGAGGACAAGTACAATTGTGAGGCCAAATGGACTGTGTGACCTAAAAAACTCTAAGGACTAAAGGACTGTGAGCACTAAAGGACCTTGACGACCAAAGGAATGTGAGGACAAACGCAGAGCCAGTACCGATGTCTTTGTTTTTTTCTTACCTGAACCTGTCTGAAAATCCCCTGGTTGAACTCATCCAGGTATTTGACGTGCCACACCAGGAAGGAACCGTCCACTGGGTGGATGGTGAACAACATGTCTGGACTCTTGTTCCACTCTGTGATCAGGATCTCCATCTTCCGTTCTAGCAGCATGGAAGGCAGAGGAGCACTGGAGCTGGAGCCTGGAGATGAGGCTTTGGTACTGCCTTGTTCTCCAGGCTCCACCAGGTCTTCACCAGGTTCTGAGGACGCTTTGTCTGACATATCATCCAGGTCTGAAAGGACACAGAACCAGGAAAATACATGACTGTGAACCAGAGGTGGAAAGTAACTAAGTAAAACTACTTGGTTCTACTTGGTAAGTTAGAAGATCTTTTTTAGGTATCTGTACTTTACTGTAGTTGTTTTGTTTTGGGTTTTTTTACTTTTGACTGTTATCTGTACTTCATACTCGTTACATTTATATAAATATCTGTACTTTATACTCTTTACATTCTTGAACTCTATCTCGATCAAACACATTTTATACACAGTAACTAACTTAAGTGTTTTATTTTTGGATACTTTTGACACTTTTTAAATTTTTCCTGGTTATATAAGTAATATTTCATTCATGGCAAAAAAAAACATGCAGTTTTATTTTTTACTTTTTTTACTTTACTGCAGGTGACAAGTTGTACTTTTTTACTTTTACTTCAGTAAAGGACTTGAATCAGTACTTCTACTTTTACCAGAGTATTTTTTCACACCAGTAGCTGTACTTCTACTGATGTACAGAATGGGAGTACATTTACCATCTCTGCTGTGAACACACACGCAAATCAAAACACACAACTGTGAGGGCACACAACACACAACTATGAAAACGCACAACCATGAAGATACACAACCATGAAGATACACAACCATGAAAACACACGACCATGAAGATACACAACCATTAAGATACACAACTATGAAGATACACAACCATGAAAACACACAACCATGAAGATACACAACTATGAAATCACAAAATCATGAGACAACACAACTATGCACACCATCTATTGCATTTAATTCTATGCATTCTACTTGGTCTATTCTATTTAATTATGTGTTCTACTTGATTTATTCTATTTAATTCTATGTGTTCTACTTGATCTATTCTATTTATTTCTGTGTTCTACTTGATCTATTCTGTTTTATTCTATGTCTTCTACTTGGTCTATTCTATTTAATTCTATGTTTTCTACTTGATCTATTCTATTTCATTGTATGTGTTCTACTAGGTCTATTGTATTTAATTCTATGAGTTCTACCTGTTCTATTCTATTTCATTCTATGTGTTCTACCTGGTCTAATCCATTTCATTCTATGTGTTGAATGAACATGAAAATTACATATAAGAATACTGGCCTGAAAACATATACTGCGTATTGATATTTTCATTTGTATTAATATTTTAAATAGCGGTGCATGTGGTTTGGTGTCCCCTAGCAGTGATATGTGGTCACAGTGCAGCTGAAACTGACAGGATGCTGCACAACTGAATGTGACCCCACATAAATTAATAACAATGCTACAGTGGGAGGCTAATTCTAATGCTGAAGTTGGAGGGAAGCTAATGCTAATGCTGCAGTAGGAGGGTAATTCTACAGCTAATATTATTTTTGCATGTGCACACTGCAATGTGTTGTCTGCTTTCCATAAAATGGTCCCACACTTTCCAAATGTTTATTTTTATTTTTTTATTTTTTATAAATGAACTTCAACCTGAATTAAATAAATCTTGGAGGTAATGTGCCTCAGACAGATTTTGTCATGGAATTATTGTGATTCTTGGAAGAATGGTTTGACCTCTGCAAGTGTGTAGGTCCGTTACCAAAGTCAAACTTCATGGGGGATCCTTCGGGGTCCAGGGCATCATCGGTGCTCTGCTCTAGCTGCTGCTCAGAGAACTTCCTCAGCTGCAGCATAAACAGGTCCATGGAGGAAGTGAAGCTCAGGTCCTTATTGTTCAGCCAGTGAACCACAAAACCTCCACCACCACTACCATCCTCTGGGCTGAAGGAAGAGGAGTCAGCCAGGATGGAGGGGATATCTGAGGGGAGCAGGAGGAGGAAGAGTAGGAGGAAGAAGAGGAGGAGGACAGGACATACCCATAAGCTACAGGTCAATGGTAGATCAGCACAAACACCACTGTGTTTTCTATTGGACATCTATGTTAAACTTTACCCGTACAGGACTGAACACTAGCTGCGTTTTCATTACACTTGGAAATTCGCAAAATATAAATAGCGTGATAAAAAACTGGTAATGGAAAAACCCAAATTTCGAAAAAACGCTCAAATATCGATAAAAAGTGTATGTTTTCGTGAAGTAGATTTTCAGACGTTTCAATAGTCTCATATATATATATATATATATATATCTCAAAAGCGCAATGGAAACACTTTTTCCACATTTATATGTCACAGGACGTGACATACATGGTCACATGTATGCCACTTCTCTCACATTTCTCTCAGAGTGAAAATGGCGCAATACACATGGACAGAAGAGGAGACGGAAAATTTTCTCGAAATAATTCACGAGAAAAACATAACTGCTAATGTAGAAGCAAACAGCGGAGAAATGTAGCGTGATATCAAGACATCAAAAGGTCCATCTTCCACCAGTGAAATCTCACGGGATGATATTTCACGAGAATTACGACACTTGTGCCTAGAACAACCGTCAATGGAAACATGTTCAAAGTGCAAATATACTCTGTCGAAATTTTAGGAGTATCAGTATTGTTTTGCGAAAAACTGTAATGGAAACACAGCTACTGACACATGATGCTGATGATGATCGATTTCATTTAAATTTGGCGTAATCGATTATTAATGAATGAGATCAATTTTGCAGGTAGTCACGAGTATCCTCCTCAAACCTGAACCCCAGTACAGTGGAACTGTCCACCTGGAGCTTCTCTGAGGCCAGAGGTGGAAGCCCCTGGTCTTAGGAATATTAAAACTGCGGTCCAAGATGTTTTCCTGGAGCATTTTTACTACTTTCCTTAAAATCCCCTTCACACTCCAATTACAACTAATTAATTAAATGCTGTGACAAACAAGACAAGACATTTTCAGATTCCATTGCAAAAGACTGAAGAGTGATATGTCAATCAAACTTAACTATCATTTGTCCCTCTCCCCTCTGCATGAGCCACTCACTGGCAGTTGAGTTTTACAGATGCCATACCTTGTTTCTTTTTAAAATGTATTGAATTTATATTTATTTGTAATTAGCATTATTTTATTGTATTTATTTATTTATTTCTAAAATGATGTGGTTTCCTGGTATCCACACATGCTGCACCATGTATCTTTTGTAATTTATTTAATTTACAGTATATTTATTTATTTTTAAAATTATGTATTTTATTTTATGTGTAGACATGTTTGTTGCTTTACAGTACCTGCTCAGTATATGAATGTAGCCTGAAAGTGTATGTGACATGAACATATGTGACGTAAAGACGCACACAACGTGAACATGTGCGTTTCTTGCCGTTTAGACAGAGACGTGACCCAGCACGTCTTCACTACACCCCACTCCAGAAGGAGTCTAAAGATTTGTGTGTATTCACACTTCAACGGCGCAGGCACCATGTAAACGAAAGGCACTTCTGATAAAATATGCCATCGTATTTAGCTGCAATCATCCTTGTTTATACGAGAACGACTAATTCCTTAGTGCAGTTCCCAGTCCTTTTGAAGTAGAGTCCGGGGCTCAGCTTCCTGATGGCCTGGTGGAGAAGGCTGGGGGTTGATAGGCTCCTGGCTTCATCATGGGCTGGTGGGTGAGTGCTCTCAATGATGGAAGAGAGGGGAGAGAACTCAGCATCCTGACAGTCTGGTGGATGAAGCTGTTGGTGAGTCTGGTGGATCAGGACTGGAGGCTCCTGTATCTCCTCCCAGAGGCTGAACACTTGGTGTGCGGGGTGGCTTGTATCGGGGGCGATTGTCAGTGCTTTGCGGGCGAGGCGAGAGCTGTATATGTCATGGAGGAAGGGGAGTGGTGCTCCAATGATCCCCTCAGCTGTGTTCACTATGTGCTGCAGCGTTTTCTTGTTGTAGTCTGCGCAGCTGGCACCTCACACAGTGATGCAGCTTGACAGGATGCTCTCGATGGTCCCTTTGTGGAATATAGTCATGATAGGCAATGTAGCACTCGCCTTTTTCAGTTTGTGCAGAAAGTAGAGGCACTGCTGGGCTTTCTTTGCCAGTGATGCAGTGTTGGTGATCCATGAAAGGTCTTCACTGATGTGCACCCCCAGCAATTTTGTGCTGCTTACTCTCTCCACAGTAGCACCATCGATGATCTGGAAGTTGACAACGATCTCCTTGGTCAGCAGGAGGTTGTTGTCTCTGCCCCACTTTGTCAATGTCCACACATACCACACCATGTCTCCTTACTTTTCAATTTATTTTATTAATTAATTTATTTATATGTGGTATTTTTATTATGAGCTGACATGCAAATGGTGAGTCCCGTCTCTTGTTGATCACCCAGAGGCTTGTAGAATTGCAGAAATTTTTTTCACACCGGTGTGACCTAAAACATTTTTTAGTTGCACTTTAGACAAATTAGGTCGCATGTTCAACCAAATTGGTTGCACTCTAGAGCCCTGGGTGGGCAGACATAAATTAACCTAGATAAGCACCCAGTCACACATGGTGTTATCTGTCACATTAACTCTCTTTCACAGTGCTAACTGCCCCAATAAAGAAGATTTCTCACATAAATATGGCAATATTATGCAAGCAAATGTGTTCAAAACACAATCCCAAAACTTGAAAGGCAGCGTAGCCCAAATCACAGTGTAATATTTCAAGGTGGCAGCGTAACAGCGCTAATCACAGCGCAAAATTTTTAACTGACAGTTTAACATCATGTTTGACTGAAATGCACTGGCGTGAACCCTGATGTGTTTGCGTTGCCATGCCGGATAAAACTCAGACTTGACTTGTTCTGTTTTTTGAGTTTATTTCTTAAACTGCAGTTTAAACAATAAAATACAAGAACAAAGAGAGGATTTCAGAGTTTTAGATTTCAGTCACAGAGTCGCACGCAGAATTTTTCCAGTACACAACCTCTGACCAGCACAAAAAGTTTAATGGAAAAAAGTTTTGTCAAAATTGCTCTTTTTTCATTCATTCAATGTATTTTATTTGTGTAATTTAAGTTTTATTTGTGTAATTTAAATGTCAATGGAAAACATACTGCTGTACATTTACATTCATTGCTTACCTGTGTTGGGGTTGATACTGGCCGAGATGTGGAAGTGACACAGGGCATTAGCATGGTGGGCGATGTGGCGGTGGGTGTGGCCATCGTGCGTCCCCAGCTGAGACGGCAGCAGTTCACTGTGCGCCACCAGGGCAGAGGAGCGCCGCCGCCCACGCCGCAGATGCTTGAGGTGGTGGATGGACTGTGAAGGCGGAGCATAAACAGGCGTGGTTACTGCATGCTACATGCTCAGTAGCCTCTGGTATGTGGTAGTGATGGTGAGGCAGGCACCTCCAGGGCATGCTGGATCTTGTCCTTGTTACCCCCCAAACCAGGCAGGCTGGAGCTGAAAGAGTGTGTGTTCTCAGAGATCTGACCCCCCAGCAGACTGTCCTCAGGTAGGAGGGTTTCAGACCACATCCTGCAGACACCATCCTCACAGGAGGTCAGCAGAACATTACACACTGAACCCCTGGAAAATAAATATACAGCAGAGCATTAAACAGTGAACCGTTTCAAAGGAAAACAATAAAAAATTAACACAAACACAACGCACGTCAAACAAATGAGGGTGTGTGTGTGTGTGTGTGTGTGTGTCTTACTTGGGCATGTACTTGCTGGTCTTCCTCCAGGACACTCCGGTCACAGATCGTGGATGTGCCAGGTAAACAAAGGAGAAGTGAACAGGCACAGGCTTCTTATCAGCCGTGTCCTGGACCACCACGGCAGAACGCCAACCGGTGGTCGGGTACCACACTTTGAGCAAACAGTCATCCTGGGGAAGGAGCATGAGTGACACATAAACATGTCAGTGACATCAAACACATCAGTGACACCCAAACACACCATCAACATCAGTGGCACCAAAACCCATCAGCGACACCCAAACACACCACTGTACTGCTCTTACCTTCCCAACGGATGCAAAGTATTCTCCATCAGGAGACCACTTGGCGATGTGAACAGATGCAGAAGTTCTGGTGGAAATATGCGCGCGCACGCACACACACACACACACACACACACACACACACACACAACAGATTAGGATATATGTGTATCAGGTTCAAAGGGTGGGCTTCACCTGTAGGGGGAGGATGACTTTCACTGCTCACTTTTCCATTCACCCTCCAATTGTGTGAATTTAACTTGTGTATAAAAATTTGCATCATAGAAAAATTACAACAAAAGGTTTTGTTTTGTTTTGTTTTTGGGGGGGGGGCAAAATTGCATCATGCCAAACAGACACAGAAAGACCTTTTTATGCAACCAAAGTCAAGTGAATAGAACCAGAGCGCCAAGGGCACTGTGAGTTACCGGCAAAGGATTGGATCTTATGCTGTCTGTGGCTCTTAAGGGCCATGGGGATCTGCCAAAGTTGGGGAAATCTGATTATCTTTTCCGATTTTAATGGCTTGTTATGCTTGTGCTGTGTGGTTTAGAAATAAGCCCGATTGCCATATCGTGTACAAAACAGATATAATAAAGACTAGTATGAGATTCACTTTATTCATATTTTTGATACATGTCATACCGAATAAATACAAACAGAAACAAGCATGAATAGATCTACCAATATAAAAAGTCACACGACACTTGGATGGGGGACCTGGAAACCACTTGCATGTTTGTTGTGGGCATTCGGAATTCAGGTGTGACTAGTGCACTGCAAATAGCTATGATTGTTCATGTGCATGATCAATGAACACACTCACATCCTGTATTATCACCCATTGCAGCACATGGCATTTCAGTTGTTTTGGTGTCCTGACACACCACATTGACAGGTCCAAGTAGAGTTATACACTGTCTGATACGTTGTATGGGGCACCATTGTTCTTACCAAGACACAAACTGATGACGTTCTAGGACCTACAGAAAAACCAGCTTTCTTACACACAGACTGGAGGTCAGATGTCAGCAATACCCGCACCATTCACCAGGTGGCCGTGCTGTTGTGCTGAGAGCACAGCTGACACCTGGTGAAAGAACATCTGTCATCATGGAATACATTATTCAGTAGCATTTCTAGCTGTGTTGGCTTGCCTGAACATCATGATATGCATGCAATGAGAGGCCCCTTGTACAGGTAGGGCCCTGAAAGGGGTAAAATGCTGTCGCAATGTTGGGCCTTTCACATGTCACAACCATACATGATTTCCCACTACTGTCCAACATATTCCTTAGCTCTATTGGCCACAATAAGCAAGATTTTGGACCCCTAAATTGATTAAATATTGCCTCATTGTAAAGCATTGGGAAAGTGCTAAGTTCCACCGTCGGTCGCCTACTGAACCCCAGGAAGGAGCGATTCAATGAAGACGCCGTTCGCACCGCAGAAGCAGGTCATAATACTGAATCATTTGCATAAATAAAAAAAAAAAGTTATCAGACAGTTTTTGAGAAAAATGCACCAAAGTGACGAAAATGGCCGTTTTTGGCATAAAAATAGCCGCCGACCGCAGACGAATGATTCAACGGATAAGCCTTGTAAGGGGAAGCAAGATTGTGACCCATATAATGTTCACACCCAATTAGAAAAAAAGTTATCACGCGGTTTTTGAGATATCTTTGTACACAGACGCCGACGGACGCCGACGGACGCCGACGGACGCCACGGACGCCGACGGACGCCGACGGACGCCGACGGACGCCGACGGACGCCGACGGACGCCGACGGACGCCGACGACATCAAGGACGGACGCCACGCCACGCCATAAAGTTATCAGCCCATAGGGCCGGTAACTCAAAAAGGATGTTGACAGATGGTAGACCCAGAGAAGAAGAGTTGAAAATAAACCCGTCTGTGTGGACACACCAGGAAAAATAATCATTTTACAATTTATAGGAGAAAGACCAGGAGTATTTAATAATAATGAATATATCTGTAAAACAGCTGTTCAGACGGTCTTTAACAGGTCACATACAGACCGTCTTTAACAGGTCACATACAGACCATCTTTAACAGGTCACATACAGACCGTCTTTAACAGGTCACATACAGACCGTCTTTAACGATCAGCGGAGAGAGGGGTGGCTTTGGGGACTCAAGCCCCGGATCTCAAGCCAAAAGCCCGGATCCTTTTTTGATCTTGTAAAAAAAAAGTCACCTGTGTACTCCACTCCAAACAACACATATTAAAACTGATATATGGGCAGCAATCTTAAATCAAAACCCAAATTATCCACATTCTTAAAATATTCTTATTTGACCCATAACTAGAAAAAATATCACCCCACCAGCAGATATATTCTGTGTGTTCTAACTCTAAATAGTAATGTAAATGTAGTAAAGTTTTGTCAGAAGTCCTCAAGCATTACCATGGATATAAGACATTTCTTTGAATAGTAATAAGAAATTTAAAAAAGTAGTGGTGATAATCAAGGTTATAATTGTTAACGAAAACAAAGAAAATGACGAAAAGTAAAACTGAAAAATTATTTTCATTAACTGAAAATGAATAAAAACTAGAACTAAAAGGAAAAATGATAACTCAGTGAAACTGTATTCTGTGTTTACAAAACTAAATAAATTGTAAAAAAAATTATGGATAACATTCCCTTTGTTTCCATCTTTGTGAATGTTGGAGTGATATTGATTTATTTCACTCCAGTTGTTTTAGCCGGTCGCACCATATCACACTTGATAGTCCATCATGTCTGTGGTTTACAGTCTTCTGTTCTAAACTCTGCCTGAAACAAACCAACTAAAGCTGGGACAAAGCACCACAGTCCGCTCTGGGAGTTACTTTAGTGAGTTTTATTTTTTTCCTCAACTTTTCAGGTAAACAGCAAAGTGCAGCATTAGACAGATGCCAGCTGTTAAGCTTAGCCTGGCATCAGCCTCATCTGCAGTAAACATACAGGTAAAAGAGCAGAATTTATCAGGTTAAAAAGGTCTTCCAAGCCCTAAACTACATTTTCAAAGTAAAGAAAAGAGGAGGCAGAAAAATAATCTAATTATACAGGTATGGAGCCTTTTATAATGTTAAAAAAACTTTGATGTTACTAGCAACAGCTAGCTGAACTGAAATGTAGCAAAGTTGGCTAATTATGCGACTGTAGATAATTAAACTGTGACATATCTGTTACAGCATCAGATTTACTGTTGATGAACTGGTTCAGAAACTGAACTGGTTTCTTCCCATTAAACAGAGTTGCCTTGTGGAAAGGAAACCTCTCAGCCTCTTCATTTCAAAATGTGTATTTGCATGTCATGGGGTCAAAAATATAGAACACATTGTATTGACTACCCCTGTCTATTGGAATGAATGCCTCAGTTTAATCAGTGCCATCTTTATATTGGGGTTACGCTGCTTGCATGAACATCAGTTGGCAATATCTTCCCTGATAATGTGAGAAACATAAGGACCCTCTACCATTATGGCGGCCGTGCCACCTCAGGGTGGACATGCTATGCTAACATACTGTACAGAGTTCTATATCTATATCTGTCTATATATCTGTCTTTAACAGGTCAGATACAGACTTTCTTTAACAGGTCAGAGGTCAAGTGACAGCAAAAAGTCAGATTTGGGTCACATTCGCCTGCAGTCTAAACACAGCCTAGGTCTATATGTCCACTGTCTTTTCTGTTATAGTTCAGTTGGGAGTCTGTAAGATGAAGAGTTCAAAAGTTATATCCAAAATTTCATATTGGCCATTATTGTTTGTCATTATTTTGGCTCCTTGATGTAAACACTGTGGAATGAGTTGATAGACCTAAATGAGTTTAGGCCTATTTTGTTCATTTGTTCTGGCTGGAAGTCAAATGACAGGAGTAAATATTTAAAACTTTGATGTTAAGTTATTGAAGAGAATGGGGGTAGGATAAAGCGTTTTCTTCTTCCCACTCCTTTCCGTGCATAAATTCATTTCTTTTTTCCTTTTGACTTGTCTGTATTCTGTGAGTGCTCGAAATAAACAAACAAACAAATCAATCAATTGTGCCCTTTGACCTCAACTCTTCAAATTTGTCCCTCAAGGTTCTGATGTCAATACACATCAATAGTGAGAGCAAAAAGAAGCTGTATGTAAAACTGAGTATAAATGAATGAAAAGGGAATATCTCTGATCAGTATAAAAACACATTTTGGTGTTAATGGGTTAACACAGATTAATCCATCATCATGATTAATCTGATTCAAAATTTAACGCAATGTGATGTAACGTTTGTTTACAGTTGTTTTGTTGCAACAGTCAAAGACACTGAATAAACACATATACATATATATATATATATATATTACATACATATATTTTGGATATTTTATCACACTTTAGATTATTTTTGTATTATAAAAGAGTTTTTGAACAGGTTTTGGATTTTTTTTGTCACTTTTTGTGTTTTATTAAATGTGTTTAGATTGGCATTAAAAGGGGCATTAAAACATATTTAATTAGATTTCCTGAGATCTGAAGAAAGCCTGTTTGCACTACTCCACCCTGACAGGTGGGGGGGGGGCTGTTTTCCGCAGAGGTCTACTTTTCTTCTTCACTCTGCCCTGATATAGAGTGTCAAATAAAGACCATAGGTGGAATTTTAGCTCATATTTCTACACCTTCCTCTTTCAGTTTTGAAGTATTGTTTGTTTGTTTCCATTTAATGAGAGAAAAACAATAAAATGGACCTTAACACAACAAAAGAAGATGTGCAGGGAGAAAATAAAAAGCCATAATGGCTTTCCTGGGATCTTCCCCCAACAACAAAAAGATTTTTGACAAATAACGATAATTGTAAAAAGACAAATAATAACAGAAAAAATAAAAATTCTTAAATAAGACTAATTAAAACTGGCATCATAACACCTTCCATAAGACAGAAATTAACAAAAGTTCAATTTAAGTACAAACGTAAGCAAGTGACTTAAAAAGCAAATGCTTCAAGAATGAAGGAAATGTGTTTTGAAATTAAAATCTTATCCATAAAATAATGAAAATAATATTTTGTACAATAAGAAAAATGCAATGAGCCAAAGGGACTTTCACTAAATATAAAATGTCAAGTGTGGGTGGAGCAGTGAGCACCAGTGTGTTTTTATATTTTCTGGATTGGATCAGCTGCACAGACCCATAGCTTTGTCTTCGGCAGAAATAAACACCATGGATCAAAAAAGGGATAATCTCAGAAACATGAGTCTACAAGATCATTTGGAGCCGATTCTGGATTTGAACTGGGTCTAAACCACCATCTCTGTGCACAGAAGAGTCAGCAGAGCAGATGGAGTGTGTGGGGTCCATGTGATGGTGTTCAAATCCACTTGGTTTCATTTATACATTGATCCTTTTCCATTTCATACTGTGAAATGAAAGAAAACTCCAGAATTCTAGAGTTTCCACAATGCTGTTACTCTGTGTGTGCATGTGTGCATTTGTGCCTGCATGCACGTGCTATAATGAAGGTGTTGATAGGGAAGAGAATAAAAGTGTCATAGACATTGCATTCAATTATTTTAGATTACATCAGATCAGTTTAAATTACATTAGATTATTTTACATTATATCAGATTAGTAATAATAATTATATAATAAGAACAGTCCGTACTTGCATTGCCACACACAGTTCCAGTCATTGAGGATGGGGTGGGGGTTCTCGTCGCTGGCCTGTCCGTCCTCCTCCTCTATCAGAGTGTCTGTGAGCGGAGGAGCCCATAGCTGGAGGCGTTCAGTGGCTGCTAGAATACGGTTCCCTGAGGACACAAAAGCACCTTACATCACTGAGGCCCACGGTTCCTGAGCAGCTGAAAGGGAGCAGGGCTGACATGAGTGACAGCACAGACGGTGCAGTACCTTGTGGATCCCAGGCCAGGTTGTAGGTGATGGCATCCAGGAAGAACTGTCCTGTCTTTTGCCACTGATAGTTAAGCTGCTGTTAGTAAGGAGACACAAACACACACCATGCATGGTTACTGGGATTAGTCCAGCGCTAGCTTCTCCATTCACACTCTAACTGCAGCAACAGAAACCGCAAATAAACATTTTAGGACTGTCAAAATTAGCACATTAACATGGATTAACCTATCATCATGATTAGTTAGATTCAACATTTTAACAAAATTCAATGGAACAGTTGTTTACAGTTCTTGTGTTGAAACTGTCCATCCACACACACACACATATACATATATATACAGTATATATAGTCATATATGTATACATACATATACTGATCCATTGGTGTTTTTTTCTGTATTTTTGAAGTTTTTGAACATGTTTTAGATTTTCATCACCTATATTTACGTAAATTTTTTTGGGGTAAATTTTAGTGGATTTTAGCATGTTTCGTATATTTTTTCCACAGATTTTTTGTGTTTCTTGGTGTATTTTATGGGAAATTTGCACAAAAACCTAAAGAGAACAGTATTTTGGTATTTTGACAGTTTTCTTTTCACCAAAGCACTTCCAGATTAAAATACCACATTAACATACTGTATAAAAGCAGACTAACCAAACTAAACTAAACTAACCTAGGGCTGTCAAAATGAACGCGGATTAATCCATCACCACGATTAATCTGATTAAACATTTTAAAACAATTCAATGGAACAGTTGTTTACAGTTTTTTGTTGAAACTGTTAAAGATGTTGAATAAACATGTTACCTGTATATATATTCATATTTTTGCATATGTTTTGGATATTTATCACACTTTTTGTTGGTTTTTTTTCTTCTGTATTTTAGAAGAGTTTTTGAATGTTTTAAATGTATTTTTGGTAAATCTTTATTTTCGTACATTTTCTGGTGAATTTTTGTGGATTTTAACATTTTTGTCACACATTTTTTGCATTTATTTGTGTCTTTTTGTATATTTTATGGAAATTCTGAGTACAAAAAACCCTGAGACAGCACAGTTGAACAACAGTATTAGACAGACTCTACAAGATAAAGTTTTATTTTTACCCGATTAAAATACCATATTAACATGAAGCATATTTTAGCCGTGGGTTCTGGCAGCACTAGGCTAATGCTAGCACTAAGCTCTATATAAATGCAAATCATTTAATGTGTCATCTAGCTTGGAAAAACACATTCAGTGCAGATATATTTACTTGCATTTGATCATGAAAAATAAAATGGAATTAATCTAGATTAAAAATGAATATTTAATCATGATTAACTGAAATGAATCCAAAGCAACCCTGTGATTAATCTGATTTTGTGGAAGATTTGAGTAAAAAAAACAACAACCCAGAGACAGAACAGTTGACCAACAAGTATTTTCTTTTCACTGAACTTTACCCAAATATGGGTAAAGTTTAGCACAGATGTCCAAATATGAGTAACATTTAGCACAGATGTCCAAATATGAGTAACATTTAGCACAGATGTCCAAATATGAGTAACATTTAGCACAGATGTCCAAATATGGGTAAAGTTTTACACAGATGTCCAATGGAAAAGTGACTTGTGACTAAATGGAGAGGAAGTGTCAGAGTTGGTGCTTTGTTTAATGAATAAATGCAAAAAATACATATAAATAAATTTAAAACATAATAAATAACATTTGTTTTAAAAGTTGGTTCAAAAAGAGTTGGTTCGTACCTTGTGGCGTTTGTTTGGGTTGGTAGAAAGAGGTTCAAAGATGCATACTGTGTTTCCGTAGGATGCAGCAATCTAAAAACAAAGAGCTGTGTTTGTCATCACAACATATTAGTCACCCCAGCACCCAAAGGAGAGGGTTTTAGAGAGGGGGGGGGTTAGAACACTGACATTACACAGAAACAGGACAGCTACGTCTGTTTTTAAGGAATGAACCTCCTGTTTCTCATCCATTACAGATCAGTATTAAACTGTTAGCCCTGGGGTTTCCATCCCACACAGGCCCTTACTAAACAACAAGTGGGCCGGAAAAGCATGTGTGTGTGCATGTGTGTGTGTGTGTTTTGTGTGCACACTTACCCTGCCCAGTTGGAGGGAACACTCCACACAGCCCACCTGGATGTTTCCATTCTGAGCTCCAGGGATAATCTGCACACACTCGAAGTCACTGGCCAAAATCACAACATCACAACCCGAGCCATAAGCCTGAAAAACACACACACACACACAGGAAGAAGAAGAGCGTCAGACGGAGGAAGAACTCAACATTCAAAAGCCTGGAATCATTCAGGTTTAGATCTGAAGTAAATCTGTCTTTTTCTGAGCTCATGTCTATGAAAAGTGACTCATAAATATATTATTAAATCAATCCGCCTCCAACAGTTTTCATATTTGAATTAATCGAATAGGCCAACGTCACACTTCCTGGTTCCAAGGTGTGAATTGTGGTGTGACCACTTTAATCACATTAATAATCAGCCTCAAAAGATATTTAAACAAGTATCTATCCATAGTCTAAAGCAGGCATGTCCAAACTATTCCACAAAGGGCAAGTGTGGCTGCAGGTTTTTGTTCCAACCAAGCAGCAGCACACCAGACTGGACTCAATTAATCAACTGATCTCAGTCTTCAGAGAGTTGATTGCTCAAACTGTGTACTCTTGGTTGGTTGGAACAAAAACCTGCAGCTACCTGGCCCCTTATGGAATACTTTGCCCATGCCTGGTCTAAAGTATTAGTTTAATTTATCTGACTGCTAGTGATTAACTAATGTTATCAATTAGTGTTAGCAATTAGCTACAGTTAGCCTCACAAGCTAACAGGATTCACCAAATACCACTATAATTGAACTTCCATCAGTAAAGCTCACATCGTTGTACAGCTTTGGAGTTTTCAGTGTTGAGTTTATTTACAGTCGAATCACTACATCTAGAAGTTGCTATGGAGCGGAAATGACAACACACTATTCCAGGCTTCAACTTCCAGCTATCAAAGTCAACATGATATAGACCCATTCCTTGAAGAATGGTTTGACCTCTAAAGGGTGCTGCTTCCAGAAGAGATGGGATATTTTTTTACTGAAAGTAACTGTTTGTATAATTTATCAATGGGCTGTTATACACTAATGCACTAAAGTCTCATTTCCACTACATGGTATCATCTCTACACGATTCTACTTGGGGACCATGTACTATTCCTTTCCATACAGCATTTCCATGCATTTCCATACAGATACCATCGTACCTGGACATCATTGCCAGACGCCATCAAGCTCGCACCAATTTTTTTCATCATCCACCATAGACACAAATGTGTCAACCTCCACAACAGACCACGGTGTAGTTTTGTGGTATGCCATCACTGCGTTAGCTTACCACTGTTTACTGTAACTACGAATCTGGATTATTAAAAATGGAATCAGTGTATATGCTGTTTACACGTCATGTTATAGTATCGCTTGGAATCGCAATGAGTAGATATCAAAAATCTAGGAGCGGATACCATGGGACCGGGTTTTTTTTTCATAGTGAAAAGGCACCAAAGAGAGTAGAGTCGATACTAGTGGAAAGGTATCTTTTGAAACACAAAAAAATGCAGAGAAAAAGATTAACAAAACATGTTATAATCCACTAAAACACAAAAAATAAACACAAAAACATTTTGATAAAATATCCAAAACATATGCTAATATATGCAATTACCATGTTTATTCAAGGGTGACATGGTAGTCCAGTGGTTAGCACTCGTGCCTCACAGCAAGAAGGTCCTGGGTTTGATTCCAAGACCAGTGGGTGGGACCTTTCTGTGTGGAGTTTACATGTTCTCCCCGTGTCTGCGTGGGTTTTCTCCGGGTACTCCGGTTTCCTCCCACCATCCAAAGACATGCACTGATTAATTAGTTAATCTAAATTTCCCATAGGTGTGAATGTGAGAGAGAGGGGCTGGAAATAGAAGACATTCTTCATCCTGCTCCTTTTTGAGCCTGGCTGTGTAAATGTTTGTGCACCTGATGATTATTGAATGATGATGAAATGATGATGAAATGCACATCCATGAGAAGAATAATGAATCAATGAGTGAAGACTGAGCACATTGATATGACAGGCAAGACAAAAGAGCAGGGTCTATCCAACTGAAATGAAAGCAGTCACCTTCACACACACGCACGCACACACGCACACACACACACACAGGTTTTCATTGTCTCATGAGGACCAAGTTTGTAATGATCACTTGTAGGTACTTTATCCATTGGGTAGTGAGTGTAAACACATTTTTTTTTTAAATTGAAAAATATATTTTAAAAGTATTATTTATTTAATTAATGTAATTCATTCATTAATAATAATAATAATAATAATAATAATAATAATAAATAAAATGTTATAATAATATACATTTGTTTACTTTTGTTATTATTAATATCATTTTAAAATGTTATTGTTTCTCCTATGATTTATGGAGACTTCTGGAAAAACTATGCATTTATAGGGGACATTATTTGAATACATTTTCAGACTTTACACAGATTTATATTTAACCCTTGTGGGGACCTGAATTTTGGCCCCCATGGCATGACTGTAAACAGATCAATGTCCCATTAAAGATAGCAATACAAACACATACACACGGTATAAACAGCCTGATATGTTGAGGTGACATCAGAGGTGACACAGGCTAAAGCTGCACCAACACAAGACCATGAGGACATTTTAAAAGAGATTAAATGAGCTGCTGATGTTGACCAAACTAAAAAAAATCCTGACACTGCTTCAGTTCCACACACACCACTAATCATTCGTGACCGACCCATATGCATTTTTGGGGCTAATACCGAGTGCATGTGTTTCAGCTAGTAACTGTACGTATGCTAGGGTTCGGTACAGGGATGGAATCAGAGCAAACATTAACATGAAGTAACCAGACTGAAATCTAATGTGAATTTCGGTACCATATTTCAGCAGCTGTTGTTTAATTACACCCTCTGTCCACTGTTAACTGAAATGCACACACAACAGCTGCAGATGACATCAACATGTCAAAGGGAAAAAGGTGGAAGTAGGGCTGGCCAATTATATGATTGCGATACATTTCAGGTCGATAGCGATGATCAGCTGCAAGCCTTGATCAAACATGGTAGAAATGTGCATTGAAGCATAATTTGTTCCACTAATGCACAGAGAGCTACACTAACAGAACTTGTGGGGGTGCTGTAGCTCACATTTCAACGGGAACAGACGCAGACAACAGAAAGAATGGCTGAAAGTGGAGCTGAGGGCAGTGAAAGCCATGACTTGGGGTTATTCTCCGAAGAGGATGATATTATTGAGAAAAAAGGTCACTGGACATCAGTGCTGTAGCAGTGGTTTGGCTACCGCAAGAGTGACGTAGAGCTAATCAATCCGTTGTGCAGGGTATGTCGGCGGTCGGTGCCATCGAAATCCGGCAACAGAAATCAGAACTATTATCCGAGTGATTATGGAGAAAGCATGAAAATGCGAGTGGAGCCTGCAAAGCCTTTGCCAGTTCAGCTACTACTTGCGGCACAGCCACATGACCAAAGCAGCAGTCTTATCGTTTCATCTTTTGCGGCCATTACACCATGTGAGCATCAATCCAAGAGAAAGAAAACAATCACACACGCGATTGCTTTTTGTCTAGCAAAAGACATGATGCCATTAAACACAGTAGAGAAAGATGGCTTTAAGCATTTAATGTAAGTGCTAGATCCGAGGTATGAAAATGTATAGTATAACTTGAAAAACAATGTTTAAATACCAGGCACCTTTATTATTTCCAAGGGGCAATGTTAATTTTGTATGCTGTATACCTCAAAAACCTCAAGACTGTTAAGTACCATACTGTTTTATAATATTTTTATTTATTTTATTTTTTATTTGTATTTAATTTGCTGTGTTATTTATTTCATGTCTTAATTTTTTTTAAAAATCAAACAAATCTCTAGTTACTGTATTTTTCAGTATAGATGCATTAAAATTGGCTGTTTAAAAACAATACTTAAAAAAATCATGATCATAATCAAGATCAGATGATATAAGAAAATTTATCGTGATAATTTTTTCTGCCATATCGCCCAGCCCTAGGTGGAAGGTGTGGTTACAGTTCACAAGAAGATCAAGATTCTTCCATTTGCAACAGGCGTCTAAAGACATTTGCATATAAAGGTGGAAATACATCTAATTTAATGAAGCACTTGGTGGCACACAGTGTGTATGTTAAAGCAGTAGCTGCACCATCTAAACCCTCCATGATGAGCTAAGTAGCCTAGCACTGGCCTAATAGCATATCAGAAATGAAAATACCCAGCGTGGAAATGACAAACCCAAGAAAAAAAGCTTCTGACCAAATACTGTGGAGATACTGGATCATGACACTGACAGAGTGAGTCATTTTAATGCCAAATACAAATATTACTAAGTATGTAAATTCCTCAACTAGTGACATGACATAGTGTTAGCTTAATAATAATAGCTTAATAATAATAATGTGAATGATAATAGGTTAATAATCCCCCAGCGGCCTCTGTGACCCTAGTGAGGATAAAGTGGGTTCAGAAATTAATGTATTATTATTATTATTATTATTATTATTATTATAAGTCTAGTCCAATGTGGAGCTCCTTTTAAATGTGCTGACATAGTGAGTCCACCTTTCACCTTGTCAATCACTTCAGCTTTTGACACAGAGAATGTGAGTTTGTTTGGACAAATATTATCTGAGTCACACATTTACACTGACTCTGCAATGCATGGAGTACAGACAGATAAGTGTTGTCTACGTTAAGGCTTTTGTTTTTATATGAGGTCAATGATAAACCATGACCAGTATCCGCCTTTGGATCATGTGCTCATTAACATGTTTGAACTGTCAGTAAATAGTAAATGGACTGCACTTATACAGCGCATTTTCCACCCTTGAAGGTGCTCAAAGTGCTTCACAAATACCAGGCATGTCCAACCTATTCCACGAAGGACCGGTGTGGCTGCTGGTTTCTGTTCCAAACAAGCAGTAGTACCCCAGACTGGCCTCAATTAATCAAGTGTTCTCAGTCTTCAGATAGTCTATTGGTCAAATTGTGAACTCTTGGTTGGTTGGAACAAAAACCTGCAGCCACAAAGGCCCTTTATGGAATAGTTTGGACATTCCTAACATATACCATTTACATACACATTCACCTATTCACACACACACACCAGTAGGCGACTGCTGCCACGCAGGGTGATGCTAGACTTACTGGAAGCAATTCAGGGTTCAGTGTCTTGCCCAAGGACACATCGACAAGCAGACAGTCAGAGCCAGGATTGGAACTGCTGACCCTTCAGTCATTGGACGACCCACTATACCAACTGAGCCACAGCCACCCAGAAAACACTGAAACAAACTCATTTAATCCCAAAACGCTGAATTTAAAATTACCACAAAGTTGTTGGCAATACCCACCCTAGTTAAAATGTGCCAAAACATCAGATAAGCTGCATTAATAAATGTTTTTATTTGAGTTTTCACACTAGAGGTGAAATGATTCTTCGAGTAATTTGAATAATTTGAGTACAAAAAATATTCAAGGCAAATTAATTACCTCGAAGATTTGTTTAATTCATGTCAAAGTTCACCAGGTTGCAATCATATCACTCTGGCACCTCTGCGATCATTGTTTCACACAGACTGTTTGAACTGACGCACTGTCCATCTGAACATGTCAAAGACGTTCAGCAGCACAGTTCACTCAACCATGTCTACGTGCTCAATGTTATGTTATGGCAGAAAGTATCAGCATGTGTAAAAAAATAAATAAATAATCTTGTCAGAAGTTGAGGGGCAGTCAACAGTGTGCATCTGGTGAAATAGCATTAGCATTAGCCTACAACTGCCATATTTCATCAATACTCCAAAACCTGAACCGAACACATTCACTCATCAACAGTACTTCGTCAAAGTGGATTCAAAGCTTCTATGTTTTGCTAACTGGTGAATATTAGCGCCTGTTAGCATGTAGCCTCACATGTAATTATTTTTAGCAAATGTACCAAAGTAGTGTAATTATTATGCTATATCTCCTTTCACATATCCAGGCACATGCATCTGCATACACAACTCAAACCACCTTAGCCTTCTCTCGTCCCCATGTATTGATGGATCTAATTAACCCTTTAATTCGCAAGACATTATTTCAGGTAAATGTGCTGCTGTGAATTTGTCCTAAAAGCTGCTGTGAGTCTGTGTTTGTGTTCCTTTTCTTCTAGGGTTTTATTTTTACAATGTTTTAGGGTCAAAACAGGTAGAATAACACAGAAAAGACAAAGACAGTTGAAACTGAAAGAACTCAGAATGAACATCAGTTTATGATGTTGAACATGGACTGTGAACTGGAACACATTGTACAACAAGTATTTGAACTTTGGCCCAGCATGTTTTGTTTTGGGCTCTTTAAAAAAATCAATTCAGATGGTTTCTGGCACCTGGTGCAACTCCAAAAAATAATTACACAGTAAAAAGGTGATAAGGACACAGTGGGGGGGGGGGGGGGGGGGAAGATAAATCACAACAAAACAGGAAAAACAAACAAATCCCAAACAGTTTATTTTTAGTCTCACTCACTGCTTTGTTTTGCCCCACTGTATGTTCAGAATTATTGTGAGTATTTAGAATGGCGCATATATATATATATATATATATATATATATATATATATATATATATATATATATATATATATATATATATATATATATATATATATATATATATATATATATATATATATATATATATAAATACTCACCAATGATGCGTCAGAAGCTAAAGGGTTAAAAAACAAGAATGGAATTAATCCGATTAATCAATGAAAAAAATGGACAGAATACTCAATAGTTACAGCCCTATTTCACATAATATATCAGTAAATACTTGGGCTGTCAAAACTAATGCATTAACAGGAATTAATCCATCATGATTCATCTGATTAAAATTAAATGGAATAGTTGTTTACAGTTTTTTGTAAACACAAAAACAAAAAAGTGATGAAAAATTCAAAACATATTTAAAAACTCTTCTAAAATACAGAAAAAACATCCAAAATGTATGTAAAAAATATGAATATACGTATATGTAATTAACATTTTTATTCAACACCTTCAACAGTTTCAACAAAACTTGAAACAAAACAACTGTTGCATTGAATTGTATTAAACCTTTTAATCAAATTAATCATGATAATGGATTCTTCTGTGTTAATTTTGACAGACATGAAGAAAAAAATAGAATAAGACTCTCGTGCCTGACAGCAAGAAGGACCCTGGTTTGATTCCCACACCAGACCTTTCTGTGTGGAGTTTGCATGTTCTCCCCATGTCTGCACAAGTTTTCTCCAGGTACTCCAGTTTCCTCCCACCATCCAAACACATGCACTTATTGGTTAATTGGTTAATCTAAATTGTCCATAGGTGTGAATGTGAGAGTGATTGTTTGTCTATATATGTTCAGCCCTGAGATGAACTGGAGACTCATACAAGGTGTACCCCGCCTCCACCCATTGTAGCTGGATTAGGTCCCCAGTACCCCCCGCGACCCTAGTGAGGATAAAGCAGGTTCAGAAAACGAGATGAGACAAGTGTGGAAAAAGTCTCTTCCAGTGATTTTCCCTCTGAAGTGACTTATTTTTCCTACTGTTACATCTGTTTAGTTTGAAAAAGTAACAAGTCTTATTCTGAGATTGTAAGGAGTATAAACTACAGATATTTATGAACAAATGTCGAGAGTAAAAGGTAGCCAGAAAAATAACTACTCAAGTAAACTGCAGATACCTAAAAAAAATAAACTAGTACTAGTAACAAAGTACCTCTACTTTGTTACTTCCACCTCTGGCAGCAACACAGTGAAAATCACATGACTAGAATTGTGTGGGTAAATAAAAACTGTGTGAGAAGACGAGTAATGAATGCAGTCATGTGATGTGCTCATGAAAGTAGATAAGAGGAAGAGTGAGAGGGCACTTCTGCATTCATCCCCATGTCTGAAGCAATCATGCATGTTTTACAGGAACAGCTGCATGGACCAGAAACATTTTTGGCTATGATAAGGGTGTTTGACTCAGCTCTGGGCTTACAAAACGAAACTAAACTAAATAACAAAAAGCCCCAGCTGCTGCTTGTTCCTGGTTTTTATGGCAGTGGCAACAATGTGCACTGTGTACTGGTGAAATTCAGCAAATCTAAGCAATTTCGATTATTATTATTATTGTATCCAATTACAGGTAAAAACTTTAGTCATTAGAATGCTCTGAATGATGGATTTTTTTCAGTATCAGGCTGATAATTATTACTGTGCATGCTTCAGTTACATCAATCATTGTCACAAACATCTACAGATTATTTCATGCTGTGTTTGTTAGTCAGTGGAAAATACAGAGGGAGATTTAAAAAAAGAAAACTTAATATGAAAACTTACAAAAACAACATACTCAGTTTGTTTCAATTCAATTTCACACATTATTAAAAGGAGCAGCACGGTGGTGCAGTGGTTAGCACTCATGCTTCACAGAAAAAAGGTCCCTGGTTTGATTCTAGCACCAGACCTTTCTGTGTGAAGTTTGCATGTTCTCCCCGTGTCTGCACGAGTTTTCTCCAGGTACTCCAGTTTCCTCCCACCATTCAAAGACATGCACTGATAGGTTAATTGGTTAATCTAAATTGTCCACAGGTGTGAATGTGAGAGTGATTGTTTGTCTATATATGTTCAGCCCTGAGATGAACTGGAGACTCATACAGCGTGTACCCCGCCTTCTCCCACTGTAGCTGGGATAGGCCCCCAGTGACCCAAGTGAGGATAAAGTGGATTCAGATGACGAGACAAGCTTAAAAAATGTGTTTAAAAAATACCCGGGTATGTGCAAACAGGCCCCAAGTTTTTGTTCATTTTCAGTTGACCCACTGTAGCTGGATTAGGGCCCCCGTGACCCTAGAGGCGATAAAGCGGGTTCACATGATGAGACGAGACATTATTAAAAGGCCAACAAGGGAACAAAGTTGGTGACATCACTATGTTTGCCACTGCTGTAGTGTGTCTAAGACACTGTTTCCCAACCCTTGTCCTCGAGCCACACTATCCTCCATGTTTTAGATGTTTCCCTTCTTTGAACACACCTGACAGTCATTATCATTCTTCTGCAGGGTTGTATGATAGGCTGATTATTTGAATCAGGTGTGGCTGGAGAGAAACATCTAAAGCATGCAGGATAGTGTGCCGCGAGGAACAGGGTTGGGAAACATTGGTCTAAGATATATGTCTGCAGAGTCATTGTGTTACTGTCTCTGTGTTTCACTGCAATGTTAATGCATGGTACTTTCCCCCAGCTCTATGCTATTTGTTCTGCTTGTACCTGTTGTCAAAGATAAAACTGGAAAAATCTCAAGTATTGATAATTACAGGCCTGTTGCCCTGGCTAGTGTAATATCAAAGGTCCGGGAAATAATTATTTTGAGTGGATTCCAGAAGCATGTTAACATCTCTGCCGCGCAGTTTGGCTTTAAAAGTAAACATGGAACAGATATGTGTATCTATGCATTGAAAGAGGCTGTAACTAAGTATAGGAGGCAGAAGTCCACTACCCATCTGTGATTCTTAGATGCATCTAAGGCCTTTGATCATATCAATCATGGAAAACTGTTCAGAAAATTGCAACAAAGACAAATTCCTCCATACTTAATCCATGCACTACAGTATTGGTGTATATACACCAAACACTTCAAGTTAGATGTGGAATTGTATTATTGGGTCCATTTTTAGTAACCAGTGGGGTGAGTCAGGGTGGGATTCCAATTCTCTTCAATCTGTACATGGATGATCTTTCTCATAAATTAAACAGATGTAAGACTGGTTGCATGGTGGGTAAAAGACTCTTACACCACCTGCTCTATGCTGATGATTTGGTCATCATGTAACCCGTAGGTCACTGGCCTGCAGCAACTGGTTAAAGTTTGCTCTGATTATGGAGAGTTCTATGACATCAAGTTTAACTCCATAAAAAGTGTAGTCATGGTTGTGAGGGCCAAAGGGCAGCATAGGTCAGTTTTCCCTAAGTTTTATCTGTCTGGGACAGAGCTTCCTATGGTGGATAAAGTCAAATACCTTTGTCACATCATCAGGAGTGATCTCTGTGATGATGATGACATTCAGCAGCAGCACTATGAATTGTATGCACAGCCAAATACGTTGATTCAAAAGTTTAGAATGTGTACACATCATGTTAAAATATCTTTGTTTAAAGCCTTCTGCACACCACTCTATAATGCCCACTTGTGGTGGTGTTACACAAAGGTCAAATTTAAGAAATTGCACCTAGAGAAAACCCACACAGACATGGGGAGAACATGCAAACGCCACACAGAAAGGTCTGGTGTGGGAATCGAACCAGGGTCCTTCTTGCTGTGAGGCATGAGTGCTAACAGCGGCACAACTGCCTGATATATTTTTTTTCTGTTTTAGTGTATTTTGTGGGAAGTTTTGAGTTCCAAAAAAAACCCTTGTGACAGTTCAGTCAAGGGTTTTCTTTTCACTTCCACCTTACCTTAAAATAACACATTGAAACATACGTGAGGCAGGGATTCTGCTAACACTATGGCTAACATATCACCTAGTTTATGACAAACATGTTCAGTGCAGATATATTCCTTTCTTTCTTGAATCTGGTTGCTCATGGCCTCATTCAGTTTTTATGGCCTCATACTATGGAACAGTCTACCTGAGGATCTGAGGTCTGCTGCGAGTGTTCATATTTTTGAGGGTAAACTGAAAACTTACCTTTTTAACTTACCTTTAGTTAAATTTTACTCTTAATATTATTTAATTCTGCTATTTTATGCATTTACTTTTATTTTTACTTGTATTCATTTTTTCATGTATTCTATTCTTTTTAACTCCGTCAATCTTTTAACTTGTTCCTACAAATGTGGGATAATGGAGGGGGGTCTGATGTAAAGCACTTTGTGCAACATGTACCATGTATGAAAAGTGCTATATAAATAAAGTTTGATTGATTGAAAATGACAACAACCCAATGCTGTAGATATCCCACTGTGCATGTCATGAGTCTATAAAATGGATTGGTTTCACCTTTTATGTTGAATTCCCTGAAAACAAAAACTTTTACACCATACTCTCATTTTTCTAGCACTACCTGTATATATAAAGGGATTACATTTTCAGTGAAAGTTATGATAATATCAGTCAGGAAATGTTATTGCATCATTGGTGAAATTTCCAGGTATTATTACATTTTCAGGAAATAATTCCATTATAGGATGCTCCAGAGCTGATGAAAAATACCAGATGGTCAGTCTATACCAACCTTTAGATCAGATCAGATCATCCAGACTTCACATCTAACATTTCAATGGCATCTAAATTAAATACATAAAATTAGATTTTGGAAAATCAGAGCTGTCAAAATGAAGGCATTACCATGGCTTAATCCATTATCATGATTAATCTGATTAAAGATTGTAATGCAATTACATTTAATTTGTTTTGCATTTTGGGGGTTTTTTTCAAGGAAGCTCTTCCCGATTAAAATAGCATGTTTATGTGAAGCATATGTTGAGCTAGGATTCTGTTAGCTAGCTAGCACTAGGCTAATGCGTCACTGAGCTTACAACAAACACATTCAGTGCATATATATTTCTTTTTTTCTTGAGTGTTTGTTTATGCATAAATAAAACACAATATAAGCCATGTTTTCACTATGCAGTAGGGTATAATACAGGTCAGGTCTGGTTAGGTATGGTACAGATCTCTTCTGGACAGCTTTGCTTTTCCATTGTCTACGGAGACCTTCAGAAGGAGGCGTACTGTTTCGTGGAAGTGTTATCATGTCATAAGAGGCACACCGCCAGCTGGAAGTACTATAATCAAACAAACGGTGAAGAAGAGGAATAACACAGAGTCGTTTCTAGTTTTCGTTCTGAGCCACTTTGACTGTTATGGTCCTTCACCTGCCTATAATCGCTGAAGAGTTTTGTTTTGTTTTTTATCTTAAACTGACACTGGGCGACTGATTGAATGAAGCCCCTCTGCCATTTTAGCTGAAACCAGCTGGAACACTTTTTCATTGCGAACAGCCCTGTCCAACTCCTGCTGCACCGCCTCCTCTCCAATAATGCACAATAAAATGTGTACCTCATCACTATTCTAAACTCCATTGCCAGACATCTTTTATTTTCCAATGGACTTGAAAAAAAAGTACGGTTTGTTGTTCTTACAATTTCACTACGCTGTGGGGTGACACTTTTCCTCAACCAATCACCATCTGGCAGTGCTTGGCTCCACCCAAATGGGAGCAGTATGGTATGCTTAGGACCCCAAGGAGAAGGGTGACCAAAATAGTACCATGGGACCAGTACGCTTTCATCATAATGGAAATGCTAAAATAAGCGTATCATACTGAACTGTACCGTACCAAACAGCATCGTGGAAACTGGTCTATACATTAAAAATGAATATCTAATTATGATTAGTCAAAATTAATCATAACCAACCATGTGATAAATATGATTAAAATTATACATATTTGACAGCCCTAAGGAAATTATGCAAAATACACAGCCTCATACTATAATAAATGACAATAAATCACTTTAAGATGAAAATATGGAGAAAAATTAAAGGGGGACCTGTATTGAAAAGCAGCACTGGGTCATTATGGTTAATATCTAATAATAATGGATTTGATTTCTAAAGTGCTTTTCAAGGCATCCAAAACCCTTCACCATAATGACCCATTATTTATTCTCTCTCACATTTTCCCTCTGATGGTGGTAAACTTCATTGGTAGCCACAGCTGCCCTGGGACAGACTAACAGAAGCGTGCCAATTTGGATCAATCGGCCACACCCACCCCACCGAAACACTCATAGAGGCAGGATTCAAACTGTCAACCCTTGGGTTACTGGACCAGCCACTCTACACCCTGAGCCATGGCCACCTGACACTGGTAGATTTCAGAATATGACACTGGAATGAAACACTAAGCTACAGTTCCAACACTTAACAGTTGAATGTAATTGATCAACTGCAAAAACAACTAATATTTTTATCACTCAACACAACTGTTCAGATGAGGAGCACAAATACTAGCACGTATTTCTAATTATAGCAGTAGCTTTGTGAAATATGTGCCATGTCTGCTTGCCCTGCAAACCACTTCTTTGTCAGTATGTTTACATCAGTGCCACTGCTGGTTTTTCAAACAGCAGAAGCTTGTTGTCTCTTCCATCATTAAATTTGTCAATTTATTATGTAAATTCTGCCTTTGTTCCTTTTCTATAAAATGTTATGTGACCCCTGACTTCATCATACGAAGTAGGGATATTTTCCAGAGACGAGAAAATATTGAACTTATATTAAACTGAAACAAGGAAAAACTATGAGTGTGTTTTATTTACAGTGTAAGAAATGAACAAGAAATGTTACTGAACAAATACCAACAAATGTGTTACAGTTTGTTTCCACTTCTCTTACAAAGTCTGTAATGGGACTGAGCTGAGCTGTCACTGGTAGTTTTGTATCTCAAAATACCTGTCAATCAAAACAGGATCAAATCAGTATGCAGAAGCATAGCATTCAGGCTGGTCAATACCCCCCACCACAGCTGTTTCACCCCCAGAGATGCCGAGCATCCGGGGGGGTGGGGCAAAAACATGGTATTTAGCCAATGACTTTCAAGTTTTGAGCCAATAAAAAAAGTGCTATAGGACTCCACTGAAGTGCAGAGACACCCACTGTCAATGGTAAAATGCATTAAAGAAAACCGTTGTGTGAATGTATGAGAAGTGAAGAACATCAGACCAGCTGATTTGTGATAAAAAGCTCATTCTGAACAAACTCGTCTAAGAGATGGATGTGTACTAACACATTTATAGTCAATTAAATGTGAACACAACTGAATATATTTGACCATTTAATTGTTGACATTTTAAGGGAAGGTTAGCTTCTACTGCAGTCTGAGACCACCCCCTCACACATATTTTACCTGATTTTCCCTATTTTTAAACACATTTTTAGTGTCTGTGACCTTTCACCTACATTCACCAAAACTTAACGGGACCTATTCTGGGCCACTTTTCACCTTTTCATGAAAATCGGTCTAGTTTTTGTGTAAAGCTACTCACAAACAAACAAACTAATAGACAGACACACAAACCCCTCTCCCCTTGCAGGGGGCAGGGTAACAGGTTAAGAGTAGATTAGATTGAACAACACAGTTCAATGTTGGAATCCACAAAAATTCTCCTTTAATATAAAATTAAAAGCCAAAACTATGATCTTGTACAAGGAAACCGCACACTTTACTGCTGTATTATGAATTTGTCTGATTCCAATATGGCCACGGGACATTCGCATTACACGGTTCTAAATTCAGTATTTTTACCTCATTGTGATGAGTCCTATAGTCCTGAAGGGGGCATGTCCAGGCCAATCAATAGTTGGGCTAACTATGGTTTACATATACATGCTGGAAAAGCTGGACTTAAAACTATATTATCTGGAACCAATAGCCCCATTTAAAAAAACTACAGTTCCACAAAGTTTTATTTATATATATATATATATATATATATATATATATATATATATATATATATATATATATATATATATAAATAAATGGTATATAAGGTGTATATTAGATATAAGGTGTATAAGGTGTGTATATGGTATATGGTATATAAATTGTATAGGGTGTGTATATATGATATATATATATGGCTTTGAAAATCTCCATGTTCGTTAGACAAAGGCAATAAATGGAGTTTTTCTGAGTGAATGTAAAGGTACTGAGTGTCATCACATAAGGGACAGCACCTTAACCATGCAACAACCAACACACTATCATGTGGAACAAAGAGGCTTTATTGCACCACTCCTTTGTTCCTCGCATGATGCAAAGATGAAAATATGTGTCGTTTCTGAGTTTTTTTTAACCGTGTGCACAGCATCATCCTACACAGGGGCTAGGTCTGCCCATAAAATCCTGCCAACAAGAGCGTCACGCTGCAAAAACAGTGTGAAATAATAAGAAAAGGCTGTTCGTTTCTGTCTAAGAACAGGCTTCAGTGATTCTGTCCAGGCTTCACCTCCATCACTGCACACACTAATGAAAGACTCACATATCAGACAGTCCATATATCCGGCTGATATTTACTGTATGAGGTTTTTTCTTGTATCAGTACTGGCCTGTTGCGTTGGCCAATATGAAAAAAAAAAGAGGAGGAAAAGAAGAGAAAATGTGTGTGTGTGTGTGTGTGGGGGGGGGGGGGGGGGGGGGGGGGCAAAAAAGGAGAAAAAAGGAAAAAGACAAAAGAAGTGAAAAAGGTTGGAAAGTAACAACAAAAGGAAAAAAAGAATGATAAAACAAAGAATGGAGCGACAAAAGGTTTTAAAAAGAAGGAAAAGAATTTTGAAACCATCAGGGGTCAGTTAGTTCATATTTATTAGTGGTCAGTCCTTGGGCCTATTTTGTTTATACTGTATATACTCCCTTTCGGTAACATCATTAGAAATCATGGCATTAACTCTCATTGTTACGCAGATCATACAGCTATATTTATCGATTAAACCTGATCAGACCAGGCAAGTAGATAAATTAAGCACCGTTATCACATACATAAAGACTTGGATGAGTGATAATTACCTTTTACTGAACCCTAAAAAAAACTGAGGTCATTATAATAAGCCCTAAAAATGTGAGAGATTCTCTAACTGACCAGATAGTTACCCTAGACAACATAAGTCTCCAGTACCACAGTTAAAAAGAAAGAAAGTAGAAGTCCTACTTGCCTCAGATGTTTAATTTAAAGTGCACATTAATCAAACATGCAAAACAGCCTTTTTCCACTTGCACAGCACAGCCAAAATTACAAATATTCTGTCTATAAATGATGCAGAAAAATTAATTCATGCATTTATTACATCTAGATTAGATTATTGTAACGCCTTACTTGTAGTGTGTCATAAAAGTTATTTTAAAAACTTTCAGTTGGTTCAAAACGCAGCAAAATTATTAACAGGATCAAATAGAAGAGAGCACATCACCCCTGTACTCCAAACCCTTCACTGGCTTCCAGTTGAGTTTAAAATGACATTTAAAATCCTCCTCCTTACATATAGAACTATTAATGGTATGGGTCCATCTTATCTTAAAGATGATCTGGTACTGTACCAGCCCAATAGAACACTTCGCTCTTAGATTGCAGGTCTACTGGCAGTTCCCAGGGTCTGTAAAAGTCCAGTAGGAGCGAGAGCCTTTGGGGGAGTGGGGAAAGGGGACACCAGGGGAAAATTGCCACTCTTTCAGTAGCATCCGTATAAGGAACCGTAGAGATCAGGATCTGCAGTGACTCACCTGTGTCCTATGCTGACCTGTGACCCCAGACCTGCTCCCCCACCCTCACCCATCTGATAGATGGACCTGCTCCCTCTCCCTTTCATCTAAAAATGGACATCATCTATAGCAGGGGTGCTCAATCCTGGTCCTTGACAGCAACTGCTACCTGCATGTTTTAGATGGTTCCCTCTTCCAACACACCTGACGGTCATTATCAGTCTTCTGCAGAGCTTGATGAGAGGTTTGCCATTTGAATCAGGTGTGTTGGAAAGGGGGATAGATCTAAAACATGCAGGATAGTAGCTCTTGAGGAGCAGGATTAAGCACCCCTGATCTATAGCCTGTCTGACTACAGCACTGTGGTTCTCCTCAGGTTTCTTGTTTCCCACTGGGTTTTAGAGTTTTCCCTGCTGAGAATGACAGACAGGGGATGCTTGGGACTGCATCTATGTATTTCTGTGATTGTTTGTTTTTTCTAATCAATTCTGTAAAACCCTGTGAGATGACCTTGTTGTGATTTGGGGCTCTGCAAATAAAATTAAACTGAATTTAATTTAATTGTCACCATTTCTATTTTCTAATTGTAATTTAAAAAGATTTTCTGATATTTGTTTTCATTTGACATTTTATAAAGATGTCAAACAAAGGGCGTTGATGGTTACTGGTCAGAGCCTGGTGACACATAAGGTCCTGGTGAATGTCCACTAGCTCTGCATCCTTTGTCAGTCACTGACCCCCAACTCCCAATATATCTTACATTTATTATTATCAGTTAAACAGCCTCATTTATCGTGATATTGATTTGAGGTCAGATCGCCTAGCCCTTTTCTTTTCTTTTTTTTTCCCCATCAGCCTTAGCTGATAATGTCAATACAGGCCTAAGCTGATATTTCTTAGCTGATATATGAAACCAATACAGATTTATTTTTTCTATCTAATGCAAACAAAATCTTCCTTAATTACAATAAGAAAACATAAAAAATAGTGACAGCTAAACTCAGAAATATGAACAAATGAACACCTGATGGTTTCAACTATTTTCCTTCCTTTTTCTCCCCCCTTTCTTGTTTTCTGTTCTTTCCCCCTTTTTTCTTTTTTTGTTCTTTTTCCTTCACCTGTCAGTAAATCGTGGCAGAGAAAAAAAAGAGGCCAACACAAAAATCAGATAAAAAAACAAAACAAAAGTCCAATATATTGGCTGATCAATATCTGGGTATTGATATCGATCATTGTTCCTGGTCATGGATGGTGTAAAGCAGTGTTTCTCAACCCTGGTCTCAAGGAAAACTATCCTGCATGTTTTCGATGTATCCCTCTCCAAACACACCTTGTTCAAATGATCAGCGTGTCATCAAGCTCTGCAGAAGACTGATAATGACCGTCAGGTGGGTTCAAAGTGTTCCTCAAGGACCAGGGTTGAGAAACAGTGGTGTAAAGGATGCTAACCTGCTGCAGAGGCTGCGCTGGAGGAGCAGTAAAGCAGGTTCAGTCAACCCTCTGCTCATGTAGACGTTCAGTCAGAGGCAGAAAAACTGCATTTCCACCTATTCAGTTGTTATCAGTGTTGCACAATGAATCGAATCAAAATCACGATGCCATGCTGTGCAATTATGTAATCGACTGCGATTTGCAACAGATGTGCATGTGTGCCTGTGAACACTCTTTTTTTAAATGAAAGTCTTTATGTAACATTGAGAAAAACACAGGCATTCAACATTTGTCCTCAATGAAAATACAATCATATCAGTACAAATATGCTAATGAACAGAACTATCTCCTGTGCTGATCAGGTTATAGCCACATCCACATGAACAGAACTATCTCCTGTGTGGAGCAGGTTATAGCCACATCTACACTGTGCAGGTATAGTCAGTAACTCATCGGCTTTCAGCAGAGCAGAGCAAAAATGTAAAGCCAAAGTCACTCCATCCTGCAGCTATATCCACTCCACAGCCCCAGATCACAGGATTTTTGTATTTTCCGTTATCTGGGAAGAAAATACAGAACTGTAAACTTCAGGTTTTGTATTTTTGTGTCATATTTGTATATTATTAACTATTTTAATTCTCTGTGTTGTCCCCAATATTCAAGCAAATAGACAATATACATCAGTCCACAATAATCACACATTTTCTTCAAATCGTGCAGCACTAGTTGTCATTAGGTTTTCAGTGGTCCAATGGGTAAAGCTGCATTTCCAGCCGTTCAGTTGTCTTTAGTTTTTTCACTTGTAATTAGCCTTTCAGTTGTCAACAGTTTTTCAGTGGTCCACTGGGTATGACAGTGGTCCAAGTTCCTCTTTCTGTCTACAGCAGTTGGACCTGCAGTGACATCATGGACCAACATTGATGGAAATGTCTGTGTTTATTCAGTATTTGATTCCACAGACCCTTTACTCCTGTTTTCTGCCTGTGTATGAAATGGCTTTAGTGTAAACTGTACTGTGGAAGTTCTGCTAGATCCAATGCATGAGGCAGCATTTACGTCCAAATGGGTCATATCTGATAACTGTGAAAAAAGGAAGAACTGTATTTTACACCAATTATTTTATCATATTTCTTAATTTTTCAGTTTGTGGTTAATTGTGATGTTGCTGATTATTGTACACATCTTTTAATTCATTTTATGGCTATTTAATTAATTTTCCTTCATTTTGTAAAAAAAAAAAAAAAAAAAAAAAAAAAAAAGTTGTTTATTTTCAACATTTTCCTTAACATTTTTTTCCTTCTGGTTTACTCAGTTTTTGACTTATTTGATAATTTTTGGAAAAAAAAATTGACAGAAGAAGCAGATGGCAGTATTATTAATTTAAATATCTGTTGTGGACTCCATCAGCCCCGCCATCATCAGCCTCCAGCTCATGTTTCCATATATGGCTCTCTACATCATAGTTGGTGCAGCTGATGCAGGGAAGACCGCAACTAATGATGAGGAGGGGGGAAAAAAGGGTCTTTTTCTGCAAAATCTGTCCTAAATGGAACATAAACCCAGTGTTTACATCCCCTGTCATTAATCCAACTGCATGGTTTTTACTGATGAATCAATATTGTAGAAAATGTCAGTTTACCCACAGTATCTATGGAGCCTCTGAACGTTCAAACTGGTCATATTTGAAGATCATGAAATTATGAAGAACTGTATTTTACACTGATTCTTTCAACATGTTTCTTCAATTTTGTTTAATTTGTGGATAATGTTAAGTTAGTCTTTCATTTGCTGATTATTTTACAAATCTTGTAATTCATTTTGTTCATTTTATTGATTACTTTAGCTGTTCTAGCTCGTTTTATTGGCTAATTAAGTTTCCTTCATTTTTTGTAATTTAAAAAACATATTTGCTTTATTTTTTAGCATTTTCTTGCCTATTTTACAAATTTCTTCTTCTTTTATTCAGTTTATGGTTTGATTTATAATTTTTTACTTTGAATCATTCCGTTTTTTTGCTTAATTTTCCACATTATGTATCATCTTGACTAATCCAGTTGACAGAATGAGAAGAAGAAAGAAGCAGATGGCAGCAGATTAATTTAAATGTGTGTCGTGTGCTCCATCATAGCCCTGCCATCATCAAATTCTAGCTCATGTCTCCATATATGGCTCTCTACGTCATAGCTGGTGCAGCTGATGCGGGGATGACAGTAGCTAATGATCCGTGAGGAGGATTTAACGCCAAACGGTAGCAAGCTTAGCTAGTTCTGCAACCAAAAAGACAGGTCCCTTTGACTTGGGCTGGGTGCGCAGTTGAGTCCGCCCCACCTCCACAGGCACCTGTTCTGGTCCGGTTCTCCTGAGCACAGCCTCATCATGATTCTCTAGCTGCGCACAGGGATTCCCTTCCTCTCATTGTAACGTTACCAGATGCAGCTAAAGGTCATTTGAGAGGCTAGCATTTACTGTCTGACAATAACACAATATTACCCATAAAAAGGATAGAGATGTTAGCTTAAGCATCTATCAACAACTCGCGGCTGTTAGCTTCAAAACGCCGAACTAACTAGCTGTCAAGCGAACATAAGGAAGGGGGAGGGGGGGTTGTAAGACGGGAAGGATACCCCCAGTATGAAGTCTAGACCCACTCTCCAGCTGAAGCCCTCGGTGCGGCAGTTAGCTTATTACCAGGCTAACAAGCACTTTAGCTCCTTAGCCGCTCTGTGTACACCTAATATCGGGTTAGCTAGCTAGCAAGTACTGCCGTAGCTAGTTAGCGGTTAGCGCTTAGGCTAGCCTTGAATGGGTGTTATCCAGAGTAGGTAAAATTGAATAAAACTCACTGTGAAAGGGATGTCATTGACGCTTCCCACCGAATAGCAGCAGTCTCCAGGGTTTACGGCCCCCGTTAGCACCTGGTGCAGATGCATTTTCCGGATATTTTAGCAGTAAACGATTTAAATTATTTAGAAGCGCGTGCACCATTCGGCTTGCTCCATCTACTCATGACCGGGAATTCCATCAGTAAATGGGAAGGAAAAGAACCGACAACATGAACGGTTCGGTGGACAGGGGTTGGAGCCGTGTGCGGGGACTTCCAGCCGAGCCTGTCATCTATTCCAACATGCTGGAAGGGCCGTCCGTTGCTTGTGGCTGTCAACACCAGAGCCGAAGGTAGCAGGATGGATCTCCGCAGCGACAGAGCGAACCTGACATGCGCGTTCACGACACTGGCCAGGCACGACTGCGTGACCATAGAGCTGTGGTGTATAGATCAGGGAAATAATATTCTTTATTTTCAGAAAACTTCCGAGTTTTATAGTTCTATTAGAAAACTACTAGTTGTTGAAAGACGCGATAATTTCTTTTAAAATGATTCAGAAGATGTCGTTTCAATCCGTAGACCTAGTTTCCATTTGACTGTATGGTAAATCTATGTATCATTTCTATGCTTACGGCGCGCTTATTTTTAGAGCTCGCGCCCATCTGTCGACGTTTGAATCCATTCATTCAATGTAAATAGATGGACTCTCGTAAAGATACAATGCTTAGATGGACTGGTACAAGATAAAAAAGGGAGCTCTGGTGGACTGAAGCACACCCTGTTTAGTTTCAGGTAATCTGATGTAGTAAATAACTTATAGGATATATACATGTAATATCGGATATATACTACAAGTAATATAGCATATATGTAGGTAATATAGAATATGGTAAAACATAGGATACAATATTATTTACACACACACACACACACAGGCAATGTAGGATATATGCAGTGAATATAGAATATGGTAATAAATGGGATATATACAGGTGATATAAAGATAATGATATGTGTTCTGTTCATGTGAGGATAGATAGATAGATAGATAGATAGATAGATAGATAGATAGATAGATAGATAGATAGATAGATAGATAGATAGATAGATAGATAGATAGATAGATAGATAGATAGATAGATAGATAGATAGATAGATAGATAGATAGATAGATAGATAGATAGATAGATAGATAGATAGATAGATAGATAGATTTCCAGTTTTCCAGTCCATCCAAAGAGAAGCACTGATAGGTTTATATATATATATATATATATATATATATATATATATATATATATATATATATACACACATACAATATAATTTATAGACACACAGGTAATATATACAGGTAATTGAGAATGTATACAGAAAGGATATATACAAATCATACAAGATATATGAGGGAATATAAAATAAATAAATACATAAATAATCTCCATACACAAAACTTATCAGCAGTGGTGTCAAACTGTCCAAAAATATTTCAATCTGTGGAATATTTGACACAAAAAAATCTGAAAACCTATTTGTTAAATGTAAGAAACAAATTAATATTTAAGATCTTAACTCCTTTAATAATTAATTACCCAGTGACTGTTGTTTAATCAGTGAGAAATGTGATCAGATGTGATCAGCTGTAGATGTTCTGTCAGTCTGTAGAGGTCCTTCATCTTCTTATCTACATTCCTTCATCTCACTAAGGGGATTTCATGTCACCATGTTGCCCAGGACACACACCCTGATGTCATGGACACACCCCCTACTTTATCAGATGTGTGATGACAGGGATCATAGTGTTGATGAAACAACTAAGCTTCATGGCATTAGCCTACTTAGCTTAGCATCAGCCTGTCTGGCAGCCACCAGGACACACACCACCACAGCAGGGGTGTTAACCCCCCCCCCCACACACACACACACACACACACACACACACACACACACACACACATACATCGGTGCACAATTGGTTCTTGTAAAAGTTCCTGGACATTTAAGAAGAAAACATAAAAAAGAGATAAGTTCAGTTGGGTTTTGCATAAAGGTCCTTGTGGACTTCGAATGCACTGGTCTACTGGCTGGGGCACCCCTCCCCCTCAAATTCCTGTAGTAAAAGTTGGGCAGTGGGTGAGGCCGATATCTTCAAGCATCTTTTTGGCTCCCTGGGCTCGGCTCCCTCCTCCACTAGCCCTAGATACAATATTCCTGCTAGGGGAATCCCCCAGGTACCAAACCCACAGCAGTCCCTCCTTAGCACAGGTTATTTCATGTGAAGGCACCGGGCCCTGGTACACTCAGTCAATAAATAGATGAAGGCAATTGATATGTGTATATAAATATATAAATATGTGTATATAAATATAATTAAATACATTAAGTTATTAATTATAATCCGAATAAATTGACAGAAAGTTATTAAAATAACACAGCAGTACATACAATTCATAAAACACTGCACTCTTCGCACTCTTCGGCATGCATAAAACCATACAATACAATAAAACCACAAATAAGCAGTGCCTATAAAAAGGGACTTTCATTCTCAATTGACACATAATAGAAGTTGGGGGGGGGGGGGGGGGGGGTCACATATAAAAACATCAACAAGCATAAAACATGCTGTATGTGCATGTCTGTGTGTGTGTGTGTGTGTGTGTCTGTCTGTGTGTGTGTGTTTGTGTGTATGTGTGTGTGTGCAGGGAAGAAATAAGTTAAAAAGTGAGTGAACCTCTAATGACCCTGTTTGCCTGTACTGTGCTGGGGAGGGTGTTGTTTGCCTCTGTCCAAGGAAAGTCAAGATGCTGAGCCTTTTTCCTCAAAGAGAAGCAATGCCTTTATTAGGAAGCCCTTTAGCAAACATCAGGGACTGCTGCGGACCTATAGTCGACACTGGGGGGAACAGGAATGGGGCCACAACCGCGGTCCCCAGGGGGAGTTCATTTAGTCTTCCAGGTGTTGTGGCCTTCAGCCTCTCCACTCTCCTCAACATCTAAAACACATCAGTGTAATATCTCAGGATTCAGACAAGATAGAATCTCACATTCTTTTTCCATTCACATCATTCACCTTCAGACATAAGAGGGGTCAACCAACATGGCTCGATCATGTCATGTTTTGATGTCATATGATGCCATATCAAGCCTTGGAGGAGGTCTGCTGTCTCCGACTGTGTTGTTTAATTTTATTTTATATATTTTATTTATTTAATTTATTAAAACTTGTATTATTAAATTTTCCATTATTTTATGTTGCTTTATTTAATTCTACTTTAGTTCTATTTTATTTAATTTTATTTTGTTTTATGTCGTTTTATTTGACTTTTCCTATTTTATGTTATTTTTATTCTATTTCTGTCTGTTTGTCTGTTTGTCAGAAACTTTACACAAAAACTACTAAACCAATTTTCCTGAAATACACAGTGCACAGTGGTCCAGAATAGATCCCATTACATTTTGGTGAATGAAGGTCAAAGATGACAGTCACCAAAAATGTGTTTTCACAAGAGATAGGGCAAATCAGCGGCCGCTGTGGCTCAGTTGGTAGAGTGGGTCGCCCAATGACTGAGAGGTTGGTGGTCTGTGTCCCAGCTCTGGTTGTCCATATGTCAAAGTGTCCTCCACTGAACCCATACTTAGGCCCCCAATAGGACTGAACTTAGACCTTTGAAACCTACTGGTGTATGGGTTAGGTGTATAGGTGTATGGGTGTATGTGTGCACGAATGGGTGAATGTGAGGCTAATGTAAAGCGCTTTGAGCACCATGAAGGTGGAAAAGCGCTATATTAGCGCAGTCCATTTACCATTTACCATCAGGTAAAATGCGTGAAAGGGGGCCAGGGTTTGTTGTGCCTGGCACCACTTGTTTTATTTATTTTTATTTGGATTTTCTTAATGTAGTTTCCTTTTTATTTGATTTGGTTTTACTTTACTTTATTTTGTTATATTTAATTTTATATTACTTTACTTATTTTTTCTTTCATTTTAATAATTTTTCAAAAGAAAAGAAAAGAAAAGAAAAGAAAAGAAAAGAAAAGAAAAGAAAAGAAAAGAAAAGAAAAGAAAAGAAAAGAAAAGAAAAGAAAAGAAAAGAAAAGAAAAGAAAAGAAAAGAAAAGAAAAGAAAAGAAAAGAAATGAAAAGAAATGAAATGAAATACTCACAATGATGTACTTCCTCTTGTGTCCAGCAGATGGAGGTGTTGCCTTAAAAATCAGTCCACGTGTTAATTGATTAAATACGTTTGAAAATCAGTAATTTAAAAAAAAATCATGGATCACTTATACTGCATTTTAATATATTTAACTGTACAAACTTTCTGATCATACACTGATGAATTAATGATCAAATGGACATTTAACAGTAAACAGAACCAATATCTGATTTAGTTATTGTTGTAACAGAGTCTGTCGGCTCTATCACTCACTTTACTGTCATTTTTCATTTCAAACATCACAGGAGGAAAGTAACTAAGTAAATGTACTCCATTACTGTACTTAAGTATATTTTTGTAGGTATCTGTACTTTACTTGAGTATTTATTTTTCTTTAAACTTTGGACTTTTCCTCCTTGCATCGTGCTGGTTGCACCACATGATCATCAATGACAAATCCTACTTCATCCAAGACTCATTCACTTGCCATGAGTGTGTAGAGACCATGACACCTAAATATCTGTACTTTCTACTCCTCACATTCTCAGAATAGACCCATCATATGTATGACTTTCTATCTCATACAGTAATTAGTCAATTTTTAAAATGTTGTATTTCTAACTTTTTTTCTAATCTCATAATTTTGACTATTTAATCTCTTTTTTTTTAATGTCACATTTATCCTGCCCCGGAAGGGGAGAGGGGTATTGTTTTTGGGTGAGGTACTTCAAGTACTTGTTGACTATTGGTCTTGTGTCAGTATTTAGCCTTAGGTGGAGTTTACCACCCACTTTGGGCTGCATTCATTAACAACCCAACTCTGAGAAGACCAGACCCCGGCGTGACGTCAACTGACTGGGGTTAGATTCCCAGACCGTGTGGGCCTGTTAATCCTGACAAGTTCCCTATAATCCTAAAATAGACCTGAAAGCAATGTTCTTAAACAGCTCTCCAGATGTTCCAACCAAACATTCCTAGCTAACATTCTCCTAACCCAATGAAAACTCCACACCCTCCAGTTCTCTGAATGTTCAAACCTAACATTCACATAACATAAACACAATATACTCTTAGCATTCTCATAACATTCTTATAAGGTTAAATTATTAGCTAGGCTGTTCCTACCCAGTTTATATTTGTATCTGTTTTTATATGTATGTGGTGCATATATGTTCCTATCTGGTTTACTGCTGGGCACCTAGTTTATACATATTTCTGCTATGTATCTGTTACTATTCGGTTTATATATGTTTCTATCTGGTTTACTGGTGGTTAGTTGGTTTACATGCATCAGTTACACTGACCCTGCCCTTATATCCATCTGTCTGTGATGATGCAGATGGTTCTTGAATGCAGCATTTCGAGGATGGTCCTTGAATCCAGTGTTTGCATGATGGTCCTTGAACACAGCGCTTCAAGGATGGTCCTTGAAACCAGTGTTTGGATGATGGTTGTTGAACCCAGCATTTGGATGACGGTCCTTGAACCCAGTGTTTGGACGATGGTCCTTGAACACAGTATTGAGAGGATGGTCTTTGGTCACAGCGTTTGGAAGATGGTTGTTGAATGCAGCATTTGATTATTGAACCATAAACATAGCATTAGGAGGATAGACCTTGAACGCATCATTAGGAGGCTGGTCCATGAACACAACATTAGGAGTCTGGTCCTCGGATGCAGCATTAGTAGGCTGGTCCTTGAACACAGCATTAGGAGGCTGGTCCTCGAACACATGATTAGTAACCTGGTCCTTGAACACAGCATTAGTAGGCTGGTCCATGAATACATGATTAGTAGGCTTGTTCTTGAACACATGATTAGTAGGCTGGTTCTTGAACACATGATTAGTAGGCTGGTCCTTGAATACATGATTAGTAGGCTGGTTCTTGAACACAGCATTAGTAGGCTAGTCTTTGAACACATGATTAGTAGGCTGGTTCTTGAACACAGCATTTCTAGGCTGGTCTTTGAACACATGATTAGTATGCTGGTCCTTGAATACATGATTAGTAGGCTGGTCCATGAACACAGCATTAGTAGGCTGGTCTTTGAACACATGATTAGTAGGCTGGTCCTTGAACACAGCATTGGTAGACTGGTCCATGAACACATGATTAGTAGGCTGGTCCTTGAACAGATGATTAGTAGGCTGGTCCATGAACACAGCATTGGTAGGCTGGTCCATGAACACAGGATTAGTAGGCTGGTCCTTGAACACAGCATTGGTAGACTGGTCCATGAACACAGCATTAGTAGGCTGGTCCTTGAACAGATGATTAGTAGGCTGGTCCTTGAATACATGATTAGTAGACTGGTCCTTGAACACAGCATTTGTAGGCTGGTCCGTGAAAACAGCATTAGTAGGCTGGTCCTTGAAGACAGCATTGATAGGCTGGTCCATGAATACAGCATTAGTAGGTTAGTCTTTGAACACATGATTAGTAGGCTGGTTCTTGAACACAGCATTAGTAGACTGGTCCTTGAATACATGATTAGTAGGCTGGTCCTGGAATACAGTATTAGTAGGCTGGTCCATGAACACATTAGTAGGCTAGTCCTTGAATACATGATTAGTAGGCTGGTCCATGAACAAACACAACATTAGTAGGCTGGTCCATGAACACAACATTAGTTGGCGGGTCCTTGAATATATGATTAGTAGGCTGGTCCTTGAACACATGAGTAGTAGACTGGTCCATGAACACAGCATTAGTAGATTGGTCCATGAACACAGCATTAGTAGAGTGGTCCTTGAACGCAGCATTAGGAGGATGCAGATTCAGGGCCGTTCCAAACATAAATGGTCTTGTGTTTTGGCAGCAGTTGGAGCTGGGGCCTGGAGCTGCCTACGCATCGCCTCTTCTCTGTCAGTCTGCCATAAAAACACCAACACATGCACATAAATAAACGTCCCCTGAGCTGTTTTCATTCCTCCAGGATCTTTCTGCACTTCCACTTGACATAGTAGTGTGATGTTGGTCCAAAGGTTCAGCAGCAGATGCTTCTGTTTCTAATGAACCGCAGTGAACAGAGAACAAACACTGGAGGACACTGCTGTGGGTTCTGCTTAGAGCTGTGGATGGGGACAGGCGGATGGGCGGATGGACAGACTTCAAACCAAACCTCAGACCAGGACTCCTGTAAACATCTGCCAGACATTGAATAAACTTGTTTTCTGTGTGTTCTAAGGTTAAGGGATAGAGGTTAATGATTAAGGTTAATGGTTAGGTTTAAAAGTCAAATTCTATCTTTTCTGAATCCTGAGATATTACCACTGATGGGTTTTAGCTGTTGACCTTTAGTGTGACCTTGACCTTTGATCTTCATTGCTCAAAATCTAATGGGTTCTTCCTCGACCCATTATTTATCCTTCCTGAAAGTTTAATCAAAACCTGTTTGGAACTTTTTGCGTAATCCTGCTGAAAGTCAGACAAACAAACAGACAGACAGACAGACTTGAATTTAATACCTTGATGGTGGAGGTAATAACAATAAATTAAAGAAGAGGTTTGAAGGACGTTAGATAAAACAAGCACCTAACGCTTCATTAACTGAACCATGTCTCATGATGCAGTGGGACAAACACTGACTGCACTGGCAGATGGTCTAACACTGAGACACAAACAACATCCAACACTGAACTACCAACACAGCATCCAATAAACAAACCTTTCAGACAGTGTTTGGAAATGCAGAGAAGAAAGTGGAGCCACAGAGACAAAAACACCCAGGATGAAGATTCCAGAAGGTTCTGATGTCAATGCACATCAACAGTGAGAGAAAAATCAAGCCATAGACCAGGCAGTCCTCCAGGGCCAGTGTCCAACATGTTTTAGATATTTCCCTCGTCCACATGATTCAGTTTAACCTCCTGATACTTCCACAATAAAAACATCCAATAAAATAAATAATAAAATCAACAAGAATGAATAATAAATCAATAAAAATAACAAATAAAAAACAAATTATAGAAAATTAAACAAAAAACAAAGTGAACAAAAGCCAATAAACATTTACAAAAATAGGAAAAACATGCAAAAAATGTACTAAAAAGAAAAAAGACATGAATATATTAAATATTCAACCTTTTTCCTTTTTTTCTCTTTTAATTTCTCCCAACATTGGTCAGGAGAGATTATTGAAATCACAGTGTGTGTGTGTGTGTCTGTCTATGTGTGTGTGTCTGCAGAGATATATCATGCTATAACTCAATGACTACTTGACATATCACCATGAAATTATATGGGCATATACATATAGCTAATGTACATCAGATTCAATGATCCGTTTGTGTATAGGTCAAAGTTCAAGGTCACAATTAACTAAAATGTCAGAATCACATTATCAGTTATAACTCAAGAATGGAGGGACACAGAAGTTTCAGATTGGTACCAAACGATGCGAAATGAAAATATCTACAATTCTCATAATTTGTGTTATCACCTACGACCAACAGTTTTTGAGATCTCTGGAGGTCAAAGGTGACATGTCGCAAAATTAAGTTCTGTAACACTGCTTGTCAAGCATAGACATATGACACTATAACTTAATCAATACTGGATATATTTTCATCATATTACATGCACTGATGCATATATACATATAAATAAATTATCAATATTGTCAAAGGTCAAGTGCAGAGGTCAAGGTCACATTTAGCAAAAAGGTCGAAATCACATTATTGGCTCTAATTCAAGAACGGGTTGTCATAGAAACTTGAGATTGGCACAAAATAGGGGCAAGATTAGACATTCTCTGAATACTTGTTTACTGTGTTTTCACTGAGTTTTGTTCATGGAACAAGCATCATTGGAACACCATTTTTGTTTATTTTATTGCTTATTTTAATTGTGGGTGTTTATTCTTTCTATCTATCTATCTATCTATCTATCTATCTATCTATCTATCTATCTATCTATCTATCTATCTATCTATCTATCTATCTATCTATCTATCTATCTATCTATCTATCTATCTATCTATCTATCTATCTATCTATCTATCTATCTATCTATCTATCTATCTATCTATCTATCTATCTATCTATCTATCTATCTATCTATCTATCTATCTATCTATCTATCTATCTATCTATCTATCTATCTATCTATCTATCTATCTATCTATCTATCTATCTATCTATCTATCTATCTATCTATCTATCTATCTATCTATCTATCTATCTATCTATCTATCTATCTATCTATCTATCTATCCTCACATGAACAGAACACATATCATTATCTCAAACAGTTCTTCAGTATTTTTTTTCACTTCTTCCTCTAATCTTATGTGTTTTTAATCATATTTTCTTATTTATTCTTAAATATCGGGTTGCTGTTGCATTTTCAGTCTTCTGCTGTGTTTCACAGTTTCGACTCTTCCCTTTACTCATCCTTTTTTATTCAGGAGGAAAAAGTATATTTTTAAACTTGACTGAAGTATCAGCTCTGATTTTTCCTCCAAAAATAACAACAGACAAAAACACAGAGGTGTGTGTGTGTGTGTGTGTGTGTGTGTGTGTGTTTGTGTACGTGCGTGTGTTCAGCACAGCGATCTAAATAGCTTGACTGTACTAGATCACACAGGATGGAGCTTTGGTGATTTGGAAGTGAAAATGAAAGGTAAAATGGATGTTTTTCACATTTTACAGATGATTTCAGCAAAAGTAATGAATAATAATGCAGTATTTACCCTAGCACTGACTTGGTACTACTGACTAGTAGTATAATATATATGTCCTTTTAAATTTTAGCATAACATCACTATTTCCACCAATGACATCACTTTTCTGAATGTCATGCTGAGCTGGCCAATAAGAAGCAAGACTGACTCTTTGAAACATGGAGAGATGACAGTTCACTTGCACCAAAAATTTGAAAAGTGACAAGGAGGTGCTTTGATTATGATAAGCAGGCGGTGCACCCTTATGCTAGTGTGTGTGTGTGTGTGTGTGTGTGTGTGTGTGTGCGTGTGTGTCCTTTATCCTTTAGTAAACAGTGAATGCAGTTGGAAACAGGATCCATGTAAATGTTGTCAAATTGAAATTCATCCCTTTGCTTCTGCTTCTAATCTCATTCCCATTCCTGACTCTCTCTCTTTCTCTCTCTCTCTCTCTCTCTCCCTCTGTGTGTGTGTGTGTGTGTGTCTCTACTACTGTCACTGCCTCTGCTGCTGTCTCTGCTGTCAGAGTCATATTGAAATTACACTTCTCTCTCTCTCTTTCTCTCCTAAATCCCTGCTGTGGTTATTTGACGGCTGGCAGCTCCTCTCTCCTCTCCCCTCCTCTTCTCTCCTCGCTCTGGTGCTTCCACTTCTCTGTTCTTTGTGTAATGCTCTGTAGACCCCCCTCCTCTGTGTCACTCAGCTTTGGGAATTAATTGTTGGGGGCAAATAACTAATTGGATAATTTCCCAATGATGACAATTAGGGGACAGTAAATATGACAATTAGAGGACAGTAAATATCTTCATCCTTCCCTTCAGCACCATGGACAGCACCAGTCATTACCATAACCTATCATCATTCCTTCAGCACCACGGACAGCACCGCTCACAACAATCAACTGTCAGGGATCTGGAACTGAGTGTCCATATTTGATCTCTCAGATGTCTAATCAGAGAAAACAGAACAGGCTCATCAGCAACTACAGATCAGGCAGAAAAAAACTCATGTTTTGAAGTGAAGCACTCAAGTGAAGTAGTTGCATACACTTCACAAAACTTACTACATGTACAACATATGATGCACACAACCGCTCAGGGCCATGCGTGGAATGCAGGCCACATACATACACATACATATTCCTTACAACAGTGCTTCCCAAACTTTTTGAGCCACGGCACATATTTTATATTAGAAAAATCACAAGACACACCACCAAATAAAAATGTCACAAAAAGTATATTTATTGAAAAATAGTGTAAGCAAGCAAGATTTATTAGTACAGCACAATTCATACATCCAATAATTGACAGTGTTTTACAAAACTAGAAAAAGAGGCAAATTCAAAACATGATTACCATTAAAACATAATCAATAAAACATAAATGTCAATCAATTAAAATAAAGTAACAGGTCAGAGGTCAGATAGTATCCTTTCAGCTCTATGAACACTTGACTAGAACCATTTTGAGCCTGGATTTAAACACTAGAGTAGATCCTGCCTGAGACTATCAGGAAGAATGTTCCAGAGTTTAGACTGATCCAGAGTTTAGACTCTTGCAGAGTTTAGACTGGTCCAGAGTTTAGACAGTTCCATAGTTTAGACTGATCCAGAGTTTAGACTGTTCCATAGTTTAGACTGATCCAGAGTTTAGACTGTTGCAGAGTTTAGACTGGTCCAGACTTTAGATTGTTCCATAGTTTAGACTGATCCATAGTTCAGACTGTTCCAGAGTTTAGACTGTTCCATAGTTTAGACTGATCCATAGTTCAGACTGTTCCAGAGTTTAGCCTGTTCCATAGTTTAGACTGATCCAGAGTTTAGACTGTTCCAGAGTTTAGACTGTTCCAGAGAGGTTCATTTACAGACAACGCAGCAGTCCATTTGAGGGTCGGATAGCAGTATGGCTCTTCTTCCTGCTGTCGCTCTGAGTGGTGACTTGAGTTCAATGTGAGCAGCTGAAGCGGCACGTCAGTCAAGATGATGGACAGATTCTTCACCTGATCGAGGGTTTGCTCAATCCTGGTCCTCGAGGGCCGCCATCCTGCATGTTATAGATATATCCCTCTTCCAACACACCTAATGGTCTTTATCAGTCTTCTGAAGAGCTTGATGAGAGGTTTATCATTTGAATCAGGTTTGTAGGAAGAGGGATACATCTAAAACATGCAGGACAGTAACTCTCGAAGACCAGGATGGAGCACCCCTGTTTTAGATTTATCCCTCATCTAACACCTGATTCAAATGATCAGCCAATCATCAAGCTCTGCAGAAGACTGATCATGACTGTCAGGTGTGTTAAAAGAGGGAAACATCTAAAACATGCAGGAGAGCGGCCCTCAAGGACCAGGTTGAGCACCCCTGATCTAATAACATGCAAGGATTTTAGATAAGGCCCCTCCTTTGAAAACGTATTGGTTGTGGAAGGGTCCCAAATGGTATCATACCATCTGGCAGCAGTCAGGTTATAATAGGTAACAGTATCTGCAGTGATTCACTTGTGTCCTGAGTTGACCTGTGACCCCAGACCTGCTCACCAATCCGATGGATGGACCTCCTCTACAAATGGATGTTCATCTATAGCATGGGTGGACAGTTAATTTTCCTATGGGGCCACATGAGAAATGTTGATAGTTATTAAGGGCCAGATCAATTCAACCATAGCTCTGTTCAATATCTCTTTAAAAAACTGTAAATGAAACAATACAATGAAAATGTGGAGCCCAGAATACAACTATTTAACAAATATGCACAAAAACATTTGTGAAAATGGTTTTATACAAGTCCATATTAACTTTACATAAAAACCCTAACTGCAGATTTGTTGGTGTATCTCAGTTCCTTTTCTGACTGAAATACTTAGAAATCCATGTTTTGTTAAAATCTCTGCATTCTTAATCAATTAGTTTTTCATTTTTTGGTGTTAGCTGACATAAATGGGCTGAAACTGAGCAACAAACCAATTTGGTACATAAGCCTTATGTTGAGTGTGAAAAAAACGTTCATTTAGAAGATCCTTTTAAAATAAAAGCTGTATGTTATATATTTGCATTGACTTTTAATTTGCCAGTGACCACATGTGGCCCCCGGGCCTTATTTTGCCAAGGTCTGATCTATAGCCTGTCCTTCCATGGGAGTGGATCTGTCCTTCACTGTGGTTCTCATCAAGTTTCTTCTTTCTTCTGGAGTTTTTTCTTGTTGAGAAGGAGGATCTAAAGACATGGGATGCTTCGGATTTCATCTATTTCTGTAATTGTTTGTTTTATCTAATCAACTTTATAAAGCCCTGTGAGATGACCTTGTTGTGATTTGGGGCTCTACAAATGAAATTGAATTGAAATGAAAGTCTATTGAAAACTAGTTTGGATTTCCTCCTTCAGCGTCGAACCTGAGCCTCTGTTGTTCGACACAAAGCTGATGTTCTTGTAGGAATTGAAGAAAGACGCAATTGTTCCTCAACAGCTGTCAGTGGATCAGTGCTGTGTGTCACCTCTTAATTATGCTGCTCACTTACAAAACCAATCAGGTAAAATTGGATAATGTTCCATGACACGCCTGATGATTTCTCACAGCACACTAATCTGCCATGAGGTTGGGAAACACTGCCTGCCACAACCATGTGAGTGATACAATATGTGTTGACTCATTTCCTCCCTGCTGCGACCACTGCCTCCCTGCTAGCTACAATTAAAGTCATTTTATCTACAATTAAAAACATTTTATCTACCATTTAACTCGTGTTATCTATCATTAAACTAATTTATCTGCCATTAAACTAATTGATCTGCCATTAAACAGATTTCACCTGTCATTAAATGCATTTGATCTCACATTAACCACATTTATCTACCATTAAACTCATTTTATGTAACAAACACATTCTATCTACCATTAAACACATTTATCTACCATTAAACCCATTTTATCTACCATTAAACAAATTTTATCTACCATTAACCTAATTTTATTTACCATGAAACAAATTTTATCTACCATTAAACCCATTCTATCGAGCATTAAACACATTTTATCTAGCATTAAACACATTTTATCTATCATTAACCTTATTTTATCTACCATCAAACAAATGTTATCTCCCATTAAATAAATTTTATCTAGCATTAAACACATTTTATCTAGCATTAAACACATTTTATCTATCATTAACCTATTTTATCTACTATCAAACAAATGTTATTTCCCATTAAACACATTTTATCTATCATTAAACAAATGTTATCTACCATTAAACCTATTTTATCTATCATTAAACAAATTGTATCTACCATTAACCTAATTTTATCTACCATCAAACAAATTTTATCTACTATTAAACACATTTTATCTACCATTAAACCCATTTTATCTACCATTAAACCAATTTTATCTAGCATTAAACCCATTTCATCTACTATTAAACACATGTATCTATCATTAAACTCATTTCATCTACCATTAACCTAATTTTATCTACCATCAAACAAATTTTATCTACCATTAAACACATTTTATCTACCATTAAACCCATTTTATCTACCATTAAACCCATTGTATCTACTATTAAACACATGTATCAACCATTAACCTAATTTTATCTAGCATCAAACATTTTTATCTACCATCAAACAAATTTTATCTACCATGAAACCCATTTTATCTACCATTAAACAAATTTTATCTACCATCAAACAAATTTTATCTACCATTAAACAAATTTTATCTACCATTAAACCCATTGTATCTACTATTAAACACATGTATCAACCATTAACCTAATTTTATCTACCATCAAACATTTTTATCTACCATCAAACAAATTTTATTTACCATTAACCACATTTTATTTCCCATAATACTTTTTCAACATTCCATTTTTCCGCATCCACAGGCTCATGTGCTAGTTTATCTGTTTTCTGCCCAGAGATATTTGAACGGCTGCCTTACATCGTACAGTGAAAAAACAGAGAGTGAGGAAAAAAAGAGCAAGGAGAGAAACCATCGGGGTGGTGGTGGTGGTGGTGGTGAGGGGTGTCTGTAGCATAAAGAGAGTGAGGAGAGAGAGGAGAAGTGGGGGGAGAAAGGAGAGGGTCTGGAGTATAAAGAGAGTGAGGAGGCAGAGCAGCTTTTATTCTCCAGCACCATCAGGTTTCCAGCGTCAGGAGCAAACACTGCACACAAACAGGTGAGTGAGACACCTCCTAATCCTCATCATCTTCATCTTCATCCCTGGAGGATTTAACAGTGGTCAGGGGGTGGGTTTAAAGGGGGGGGGGGGCAGTGGGAGAGGAAGTTACTGAGAAATGAAACGCATTGAAGCTACAAGATGAATGTGAAGGGGTGCATTCTGCTGGTGGAAACAGAGCTAGTGTGTATGTGTGTGTGTGTGTGTGTGTGCGTGTGTGTGCGCGCGTGCGTGCGTGTGTGTGTGTGTGTGTGTGTGTGCACAGCAGAGGCATGCATTATTTATCTGCACTGATCTCAGGAGCAGTGATACATCCACAGCAGAGCCATGTTACAGTGTGAATGTCACGTATGATCCACACACACGATAGGGGAGCGTTTGAGACACACACGCACACACACACACACACACACACTGCAGCTCGGTGTGAGTGGAATGTGTGAGGAGAAGCAAACGGAGCAGGTGGACGCTCTGCAGTGTCTTTGTCTGATGAAGAACACACGCACCAGCCAGGGTTTAATTATATGCAGTTTATTTAGGAACCTGCAGGTTCCTAAATAAAGATGCATATGATAAAATAGGAACCAGTGAACCTTAGATGGCTCTAATGATGGTATTTATTCATGAAGCTACTTCGTTGGTCAGATAATGACTGAACCTGATTCCTGTTGATCCTGCTGCTGCTGTTTATTTATAAAAATGCACTGGAAGCAGAAGGGATTCATCTGTCAAACTCAACCATATTCCACTACATATGAGAGGGGGCGGGGCTTAGGGACTGTTTCAATTATAATTACATTTACAAAAATGGAGAGATGAATTAATTATGATCTGTAATTAATTGATGTGATTTGCTTAATCCAAGAATTTGTTTGTGCTTAATTCAACAGTTTTTGCTCAATTTAAGATTCTTTGCTTAATTCAAGGTGAATTATGATCTGTAATTAATTTGTCTAATTAAGCTTTTTTTTTATCTCACCTAACTCCACAACTTGAGGTATTTTAATTTCAGTTTATTACATTATTGTGGCAAATTAATTTATTTTGTCAAGAGTTTTTTTTCCCTTAATGCACCTTTTTTCCTTAAAGGTACAGTGTGTAGAATTTTCTCAGTGTTCTTTCCAATAATCACTGGATGATCACTGAATCATCCAGATGATCACTGAATAATCAATGGATTATTATAGGGCCCAATCACATTGTGTGATTGCATTTAAAGCAGACCTATTATGCCGATTTGTGTTTTTCTACATACATACAATGTTATAATATAATATGTCGACTGCAAACCTCAGCAAAGTTAGAAAGCATGAGTTATAGTGTTTATGCCATAATCCTGCAACGTGGTTTCCTGTCACTCTAAACAGCTCGTTACAAGGTGTTTGCGAGATGTATATAAAACCTGACATCAGGTTGAAGTGTCCACTTGGGACGAATGCTCCAACAACATACAACTGGCACCAAAACACACCCACCAGGTACATAATTCAAACTTTCCCGGGAGTTATGTTTGCCTCCCAAAACAGTCCGTCATTGCTTTTTCAATTGTGAAGGAAAATATCAACCATTTTTTTCTTTCCAAAAGATGTCCCAACCATAAAACTTTTGGAAGCTTTTCTTTTTGCTGGCCAACAGCCACAGCTAAATGTATTGATTTATATTTATTTATTGCACTGTAACATAATGTAACGTAATGTATGGTCCAAAATATTAACTTGCTTGATTCTTCCCAGTTCCATAGTGAGAACGGTGCGCCAGAGAAATTTATATTAAGACTGAAAAGCATGTGACTTGATAGTTCTGTGTACAGTAGCCTATGTTAGCCTACCGCTATCACACAATAAACAAATACACGTGGGGGCAGACCTGAGAACCCTGGTCTGCCTCTCACTCTACCCCACCAACCCCCACCCGGTAGCTTCCACTGAGCTGGCCAATCAGAGAACAGCGAGATTGGCCAGAAGCCAAAACTGATAATTTCAGGCATAGGCAGAAATCGGCTTGGATCAGGATGTTTGTGAATGCCAGTATGAGATAATTATGGAGTTTTTTGAGCTGGAAATCATGCAAAGCTACTCTGTAGGTGCTGAAAACTCACATAATGATAGTTAAAACTGAGTAGAATAGGGTTTCTTTAACCTATAAAAACTTATAGAAATATAAATAGCACAGGTATAACTCACAGGGCACCGCCATGTTTCTCTGTGTGTGAGCTAAAAGACAAGAAAAGTCTAAATATGTGCTGGTATAATGACAGCTGGAAGGAGAAAAGGGGGGGTGCTGTTCCCACTGTGGAGCATTTACAGGAGGAGAATGAACAGAAGAAGAAGAAACCAGAACACCCAAGAGGGAAATCTTACTGAAAACTCACAAGTTATGTGAAAATATTGAAAGATAGTGGATCATAGACGTGGGTGACAAGGTTTTGGGTAACAAAGTGCAGTACTCAGTGATTCAAATGAGTTTTCAGATAATTTATTAAGAACACAAAAATTTAATTGTGAAAACTTTGCTGTTCTGTTAGTGATACAACTCACCGTTAGAGACAGCAACTAAGGGAAAGGTCAGAAGGGAAGTCAGGGCACAGGCAAGGGTCATACACAAAAATCCAGCAAAATACAAAAAAGGAAAATCCAAAAACCATTACCGTAGCCCAGATAGGGTTCAGGCTGAAGATCCAATAAATGTTGAAATGTTGACAGGGGTAAGGCAATCTGTTGGTCAGGGCCAGGCAAATGATCCAGTAACAAAAGAGCAAGATGACATGACAAACCACAGAGGGAGCAGACAACAGACAAAATCCAAAAAGCCAAAAACAGTTATACACCAAGCAAACAAAGACAGGAGACATAACGCTCATTTGATGCAGACAACACAGACAAACTCGCACTGAGTACCAGATTCCAGAGGTAGTTGAGTTCTAGTTCTAGTGCTTTTCTAGTTGCTTATATTTTAGGGGTGAAACTCATCTAATCTCATATTTTATGAGTGAAAAAGTCTTTTGGTTTGGCATTCACACACTTTATATGAGCACGTATGGTTGTTAACATTCACTATATTACCAAAAGTATTCACTCACCTGCCTTGAAATACACTCAAGTGACATCCCATTCTTAATATATGGAGTTTAATATGACATTTCTATATTCTGCAAGTGTGTGTGTGTGAGAGAGAGAGAGAGAGAGAGGCAGAGAGACTATATATATATATATATATATATATATATATATATATATATATATATATATATATATTATTTATTTATTTTTTTTAATGCTGCCAAGTTTGTGGGAACAGTCGTGCACAAAGTAAGGTCCATAAAGACATAGGTGAAAGAGTTTGATGTAGATGAATGTGACTGTCCTGAACAGAGTCCTGACCTCAACTGCACAGAACACTTTTAGGATGAATTAGAGCACACACTGAGAGCCAGGCCTTCAGTCCAACGTCAGTGTGTGATCTCACAAATGGTTCTGGGAGGAATGGTCCCAGAAACACACTCCTAAACCTTGTGGAAAACCTTCCCAGAAGAGTTGAATCTATTGTAGCTGCAAAAGGCGAACCCATATCACTTTATGGATTAAGAATGAGATGTCAAGTTCATATGCAAGCCAAGGCAGGTGAGCCAATACTTTTGGTAAAATAGTGTAACTGTTGTTATATTTTTTTTTATCATTATCTAATAATTCATCTGCTGAAAAAAACAGAACACATGACTCAACACTGAAGCAGCAATCACGTATATGTCCACATCTCCTAAATTAATTGTATTATTAAAACAAGGCAGTCAGAGACAGCAGACCTCCACCAAGGCTTGATATGGTGTCATATGACATCAAAACATGACGTGATGGAGCCATAGGTGTTGACCCATCTGATGTCTGAAGCAGAGCCGATGTGAATGAAAAAAAACAGTGAGATTCTATCTTGTCTGAATCGTGAGATATTACCACTGATGTGTTTTAGCTGTTGACCTTTAGTGTGATATTGACCTTTGACCTTCATTGCTCAAAATCTAATGAGTTCTTCCTTGACCTATTATCTATCATTCCTGAAAGTTTCATCAAAATCTGTTCAGAACTTTTTGCATAATCCTGCTGCAGACAGACAGACAAACAGACAGACAAACAAACAGACCTGAATTTAATACCTCCTTGGCGGAGGTAAAAAAAAAAACAAGACAGCTAAGGATTGCACTGCAGTACTGCTTTCTTTGTGTGCAGTTGCCATGGTGACACTGCACAGATAAACGTATTTAGACAACAGATGAAAGATTCCAATTTTGGCAATAGTTTTTTTTTCTGGGTATTTGAAAAAGTAAACATGTATGCAGGAAACAGAGCGGTGTTGTGTGAATGTTTACAGTTACAGAAGTGCACGTGTCAGAGCTGTTAGAACAGATTAGGACAGATTTAGTTTGGATGAAATGAGCAGAAAACAGACATGTACCAGTGTGTGTTCAGATGACTTGGATTTCTAAGGGACCGTTGCAATTATTAGTAGTCAAGCAGCTCAATAACACTGGTCTACATGCAGCTGGAATAAAACTAATGAAATGGTCTCACATGTGTGTTAGTGATAAAGTCTTCAATGCTGGTTGGCTCAAGTTTCCAAAATAAGTCAGGGGCCAAAATGCTAAATTTTACTTTTCATTTTACTGAATATTTTCTTCATTTTTTATTAATTTTCTTGATTATTTTGGTAATTTTTGTTCTGAATATTTAGGTAATTTTTTTGCATTCACTGTACTCATTATTTTGGTCATTTTTGTTTACGTATTTTCTTATTCTGCACATTTGCTGTTTGTTTTGGTCCATTTTCTATATTTATTTTGTTCATTTCTGGTCATCTTTAACACTGTCCAATAACACTGGTCAACAAGTAAAATGCTTCCAGAATAAAACTAATGAAATTTTACCGCATGTGTGTTAGTGATAAAGAAAACTCAAGTCTTAAATGCTGGTTGCCTCAGGTTTCCAAGATTAGTCCGGGATCAAAATATGAAATTCTTAGAATTAACCAGAGAATAGATTTTACTCCTAAGGAATATTGGTCTCAGACCTACTTCAAAACACTGTCTGCACATTATGATCCATTCACTTTACATGTTCTTTCTAGTGGAATATTTAAAAATCCATTGTATACATTAGAGCTGAACAATCTATCGTTCTGGACCGAAAATCGCAATTTTAGATGACACAATTTTAGATGACACAATTTTAGATGACACAATTTTGGGATGGTCAAAGCCATGGTTTTTCTGGAACCATTTACAACAAATACACTTTTTGTAAGCTCAAGTACTGAGTCACATAGTGTTTCTATGCAAAGATGAAGACATGACATTCCTGGATAAGACTATGTCTGTATGTTGTGTTCTGATGTTGTGCTGAATTAAATATAAAAAAATATAAAATATAGCCATAATTGTCTTGCATCCATACCCACAATTTTCACAATAAACACTTAAAATGCATGTTACTAAAAACAAGAATCAATATCAGTATGATGTGCAAAAGCAAGATATCACACAATCAGATAGTTTTCAGTGTTTATTTCCAAATAGTATAACATGAGAAGACAGACCAGATAAGTATCACAAATGAAAAATTTTAAAATTTGATAATTGAGTGCAATTTCTTAACAACAATATAGATTATTTAAATATTATAAATAAAGAGCTATCCATAAAATGTGCAAAATGTAGTGTTAGAGCCATAAAAATAGTTAAGAATCAAATTTAAAAGAATATTAGAATTCATATATTTAGTATTTTGTAATTTCTAGTTTGTTTATTTCATGAAAGAAATGTTTACTGTGAGTTCCACATATTTTAACAGGCATTTAGATTTTGGACTTTTAATTTGATTGTGTGGGAGGAGCCAGAGGGATTTAGTATATATATATTTTTTTGACTGTGCTGGCTGTGTAACTTAAATAAGGAAATTGTATTGAAGACTTGTTTTGAAGACCATTTTTACTAGATAAAGAATTTGTGCTTGATTAAGAACCCAGCTTACTTGCGTCCATTATTTTCAAAAGTGCTCTACCGAATGACACAGATATTGGATCTGCTGCCATAACATGTATGAAATGTACAAAATGTGTAATAGTGAAATTTCTACGAAGGATAATAAACGCAGGTCCTTCCTTCCTCCAGCCGTCAGACTCTACAACAGCCAGTGCTCCCAGTAGACTACACACCCTACATGACTGCACTCCATTTGCACATCCATGACTGGACCTTATTGCACACACACTGGACACTTCACCCCATTTACACACCTGTCATTTTTTACATTGTACATATTCTATTTTCTATACCTCTTATATTCCTTGTTTATATTATTTATATATTGTTCTTTGACTGTAGTTTAAGCTTCTCATTCTTACTGTCCACTTTGCTGCTGTAAGTAATGGGAATTCCCCCACTGTGGCGCTAATAAAGGATTATCTTATTTTAAACATAGGAAGTACAGGTATTTGGTATTTGTTCATTTGTCTTTAAACTGGTAAAACAGCAGTATCTAGAAAAGCACTCTGTGAGTGCAAACCTCAGCCAAGGCAGACCCCCCCCCCTTCCAATGAAGAGAGGTCCGCCATGGAGGTTATGTTTTTGTTTGTCTGTTATTTAGCAAGATAACTCAAAAAGTTATGGATGGAACAAAAGATTACATGATACTTGATGGTGATCCAGAAGAGATCTTGGATTCTGGATCACTTTGAAATTTTACATTGCGGTAAATGGAGAATACATTTCAAATTGATCCAGAATCCAGGATCTCCACCAAAATGTAATAATTTCCGGATCCAACCTACCCTGTAAATATAATCAAGATCTGTCTATAACTTTTTGAGTTATGTTGCTAACAGAAAGACAGACAGACAAACAAACTCAGGCAAAAACATAACCTCATTGGCAGAGGTAATAAATGTCTTAACATACTCAATGAATACATATACTCTACTATAGCATGTCATATAAATGAAATTTATATGACAGTAAAAGTATAACATCTGAATATTACAGTTTTTCTCAAATGCTGAAACACAAAGCCAGTCCTCTAAACCAAATGACCAGTTGTCTAAACACATTTACTAAACCTAGCCATCATTTGCCAATATCAATCCTCCATTCTCATCAATCTAAACAATTTGCTAAAACACACGTTCCAAAATAACTCTGCTTATATTGCAGCAATATCTGAACACAATGAACACACCTAGCATCATTCATTACACACAATCACTCAAAATTGAAGACACTTGTTGCTAATGCTGTGACCACATGTATACAAGCAAGTGCAGAGTTCACAGTTTACTGAAGATTACAAACAAACACAATGAATGAAGGCAAAGAGGCCGTAACACCATTGGCCAAAGACCCATCACTGAGGTTCCTGACCAACGGGGGGGGGTAATATTACTCTTTGTGCGGCCATGGGTTCGAGGGGCTTGTTCCCCTAGCATACTGTCCTTAGGTCTTACAACACTCAACGTCTCCTCACCTTCCTAGAGGAGCTAAAAGACATCCCTCTCCACACATCCCATTTATGTCATCATTTGGGACAATGTCTGCTTCCACAGAACAAACCAAATTAGAGAGTAGTTCACCACCAACAGTAACCAGTTTTAAAACGTCTACTCCCCTTTCCTGAACCCTATAGAGTCGCCATTCCAGGGCATTTTTCTCATGGTGCCTGGCAAGAGAGAATATAGTCTATGATGTGGATGAGGTGATGTGAACTGATGCAGCTCAATGACATGATGCCACATAGATTATGGTGTGTGTGTGTGTGTGTGTGTGTGAATAAAGTAAATGAAAAAACGTCCTTGAACATGTTTTCAGAGTACTGTTGTGTGCAATAGATTCTGTTTTTGCATTGAGTTGTTACAATAGTGATCATGCAGTATTTTCTATAGATTTATACTCTTCATATGAAAGTCACAAATCTAAATGTCTAATCATCTACAGAGATCTAACATCCATTACTGTCAATGTTCTAACAAAACAAAGAACCTTGAGCATTGTGTTTTCAATTGTTTTGCTCTAGTGTGTAATGATGTGTACAGTGTTTATATTTTTCAAAGCTTCGAGCTGCTCTGTTGGTGTGAAAGTTTGAGTTTTGAAGTGAGAAAGTGTGGTTGTGTTTATGTAGTTTTAGAAAATGGTGTTGTGTTTAGACATTGGGGAACATGAAGGTTTTAACATTTAAGAAAAACTGTAATCTCTAGCTGAAGTAGACATTTGTTAACAGAACATAGGATTTGTAAGAACCAAAGGTTGCCGGTACTAAGACAGGTGGAGTTTAGCTTAGCATATACCTTTGTTTGGATAACTGTTCTCACTATTTGTCGACTTTATAAGCTCCATCTACTGAACCTATCCGTTTGTGAACTGCACATGAGATTCCAAAGACTGTAGTGTAGGCACTTACACCACTAACAAGGGAGGTGAAAACATAGAAAAAACTGAACTGTAACAACAAGACATAGTCGATGCTCCACTTCATATGAATCCAAACCCTGTTTAATGGTGATTTTCTCCATGTACCAGTCCCCTGCTTCCCTCTTTAATGTGTCCTGATATACCCCACATCCTTTTAGAGATGTTAACATGTTAAAATAAAAACAACAAAAGGAACACAAGTATGTTTTTCTATAGCTTTATACAGGTTTGTGCTTTAAGTAAATGGTACATATCGGCAGGGTGTTATTTAACCAGAGAGGGGGGTATTTCTTCGTCCTTTATTTCACTTTAATTTCCTTTGCAGCAGTGGGCTGCGACCGGCTCTGGGTCAGCCAGGAAGCAGTCAGGGGGCAAAGGCGGTTCGCAGCTACAGCTTTATAGCGCCCTCCACCCGGACTTATTACAGTCTGTATCTGACCTGTTAAAGACAGTCTGAATGGCACAAATCCATTTTTTTAAAAATCCGACCCAATCCGCCTTCATATGTGGTTCTAAATCAGATACATATGCAATATTTTGCAATGACTTCAGTTTGAACGGCCATGTCGCATTTATCCAACTTTTCCAGTTACTCCTGTGATTGACATAAGAAACATAAAGACCCAGAGGTACGATATTATGAGTTTACAACTAGTTTAATGTATTTACAATTCCCACAGAGATGTAGACATGTCATTATCTACAGTTTGACCTTTGACCTTTAGCACCAGTGTTTTCAGTCATCAGGCTGTAGATGCTAAACTTTGAACCAGTCACAGTGAAATTGTTCATATCTGTTAAAGGAGCTTCTTCCACTGTGTAGTAACTTATGCCCAAAACCAGATAGGGAACTAACTGTATGCAGGTCCAGGGGGGTGGGACCATTGGGTACAGGTGAATCCCGATAAATGTTTCCTTCATATCTCTGATCTTCTCCAAATACCATTAGTCAGTCATTTTGAGCTTCTCTCTATATATGAACCTCTTGCATTTGCGTCCATTTTATACATTTTTTAAATCTGCACGTCGTTCCCTGCACATCCATACTACGCTGTTGCCCATAGCAACCATTAGTGTCTTAGCCTTCCACATATGTCACACACTCTGCTGTATTTCCTCAGTCTCTTGCACATCAATACAGGATGCATTCAGTTTACACTCAAAATTGACAAAAGTCGCATTTAATATGTAATATGAACAAACACACCAAAAAAATCCAAATTGTGCATTAAGACCTGCTGTGTGAATATAGTTTTTGTGTGGACAAGCTCATGCAGCTGCAGTTTCATCACAGTTTGTTTAGTTCTTGTGAACAGTTTGAACATTTCCACTCTCTTCTTTTCACACTTTTACATAATTGTCGTAGTGGTGAGTCATTAACAGGATACTTTTTAAACATCTAATGGATTGTTAATCTGCTTTTTTTAATGGGATGGTTTATGAATCTGATGGATCAGTCATTTATTTATCTTTTGATTTTCTGTGATGGCTGAGTTTTACTCATTCAAACTCTCTCACTCAAACAGCTCAAGTCCTACATGACATGTTTAAACAGTGGGATTCACATCCGTACATATGGAGTGGCTGTGGTTCAGTTGGTAGAGCAGGTCAACCAAAGGGTTGGCGGTTCGATAATTGTCCACATCTCAAAGTGTCCTTGGGCAAAGACAATGGACCTTAAATGTCTCCCAGTAAGAACATGCAGCACCTAGCACCCAGTGAGTATGTGTGAATGGGTGAATGTGAGAAATCTGTGAAGCACTTCGAGCACCATGGGTGCATAAACATGCACTATATAAACTCCATGGACCAAATCCACACCAACTGTTCCCCTTAGATGAGACTAAAAAAGATCCAACTGAAATTACTGTTGAGTGTCCTTGAAAAGTTGAACCTATAGTCTCATGGTTTCAGAGGGAGATGTTCATTACGCTGCTTTGGACAGTTCTTAAAAAGGTGGAAGGCGGGTGGGCATGGTGGGTGGAGCAATAAGACTGACTTCCCATTCACCCCTTGGTCCCGCACCCTCCATTTTACACATTCACTTGAAGGGGTAGTGTTGCCCCAATTCTCAATTAGACGGAGAGGAGGGGCTGTAGGGAAGAGGCGGGGCTAATGCAGAGGGGCTATGGTGAATAAGAGAGGCTACAGCGGAGGGGAGGAGTTAAGGCTGGATAGGCCTTTAAATATAGACAAACCAGGACCACCCTATGAACAGAAGGGTAGAACAAACATCCCATAATTCTGTTTGAATCATGTGACAGATGGAGGAAAACAGAAAAAAAATGTGCAGCAGTAATGAAAGTAACAAATGTATGGATTTACTTCATAAACAACTGTATCATTGATGGTTAATGTTGTTTTAATCTCCTTAGACCCTGAAAGTCAAAGCTCCAGTTTTTTTAGATTAAAAAAGGGTCTTTAATGAAAACTGTGTCACGCAACCAGTTTTCAGATACATTTTTAAAATATGTATTTATTTATTTATTAATCTCATGCAACATTAATTGGGTGAGATTATTGCAATCACCCTGTGTGTGTGTGTGTGTGTGTGTGTATCCGCAGAGACGTACTATAACTCAATGAATACTTCAGATATCACCATTAAATTACATGGGCATATACATATAGCTAATGTGCATCAGATGCAATGATCCATTTGAGTAAAGGTCAAAGGTCAAGCTCACAATTAACTAAAAGGTCAAAATCACATTATTGGTTATAACTCAAGAATGGAGGGTCACAGAACCTTCAGATTAGTACCAAACGATGTGGAATGAGAATTTCAACAATTCTTATGAATGGTGCTATCAACTACGACCAACAGTTGTTGAGATGTTTGGAGGTCAAAGGTGTCAAAGTCACAAAAAATTACCAAAGGCCATGGAACACAGATGTTTACAGCTACTGGTGTGGGCGTGGTCAATACTGAAAGAGACTAAGTTTAAGCATCTGTTAATAACAGCATCTATTGAAGCATTTCCACTGTGAGAAACCAACTGAACTATTACTACTACTGAGAGTGTTTAATAGTACTGACTTCACAGTGCCTGGTTGTAAATGGCAAATGGACTGCACTTATATAGTGCACTCACTATACACTCATACACCAGTAGGTTTCTAAGGTTTGGTCAGGGTTCAGTGTCTTGCCCCAGGACACTTTGACACATGGACAGCCAGAGCCGGGACGCCGGATCGCTATTGTCATAGCAATAGTACTGACTTTACAGTACCTGGTCATCATAGCGATGCGGTGCATTACTTCCTGACATCTTCTCAGGGAATTGTTTCGTGTCTCATCTGAATTTTTAGGCACCAATGACTTAATCTACTGGAGCGGCCATGATGTAGTATTATGGGATGTGACTATGGTGTACTATTATGTGGATTAATGCACCAATATATTTAATGTCAACTTCCACATCTGTATATTGTAAAGGGGCGGAGTCACAGAAACAACTAATGATGTAACAGGTCACCAAGTGCTGTCCCTTGTCTTTGAACCCCTACCCCTAAACTAATTTCTCAGGGGTAAGGGGTAGGGGTCAAATTGGAATTGGGCCTGTGACAACACAAGTTGATCACTTTGACTGTAATTGTTAACCCTTTAACCCCTGGCATGTCAGCACTGACACCTTCTAAATGGATGGTTTAGTTTAAATATTCACAACAATTTTGTGTTTTTTACAGTTCTTAGTGAGTTTAACTCATGGAACTGATTTATAGAGATAAACAGATGTAAAAAAACAAAAACAAAACAAAACCCAAAGAAACCCCAAAACAATCGGATTTAGAAAAAGAGAATTATTTCTTATAAATTTGTATTAATTGTATTGATCACTTTCATTTTGTTGTTTATCTAATTCTTTTTATGGACTGTGAAACTGCTTAAGTCTCAGCAGTTAAATAGTTAATTCAATCAGCCAGTGTTTGAATGTTACGACAAGAGAGGATTTAAAGCCAAAGTGAATAGAAAAGGTGTTTGAAACAGAGCTGAGGGTTAGAGCACATTCAGCTGCAGGTGGGTACAAGTGCAGCCCCCTCCTCTAATCCCCGTGGAACATGACTGAAGCACAGGAGGATTATTTTTGGATTCAAACTGCAGCGGATTTCCAAGAGTGTGTGACAACGACCAAAAAAGAACATTAGAGCAGCAGAAAAAGAGGCTTTAAGATCAACAAGGTGTCATATATATATATATATATATATATATATATATATATATATATATATATATATATATATATATATATATATATATATATATATATATATATATATATATATATATATATATATATGACACCGCCAAACAACAACCCCCCACACCCAATCCCTCCTTTCACAGTTTCTATTTGCTCCAACCCTTAAAGGTGTCATTCCGCTGAAAACCCCTTTTCCACGCTCCTTTTGGAATCTGATGGGTCACCCTGACTTACCAACACATGCTGCCTTTGAAAGTGGTTGGTCACCTCCACTGGCTGCATACCGCATTCACTGAAAACAACAACAGGAACGAGGGACGCAGAAAAAGCCGGTCCATCTGTCGTCAGATGGACTTTAGTGTCACCCACGTGGGGTGACCGGCAGCAAATCTGAAGTAGCATTAGCATTAGCATGTACAAGAGAAGACGGTGCCACAGTAGCTGCTGCACAAACTGGGAAAAAAATGGCGGATCAAACTGGTTCATGTGCTCTGTGGAAATAAAACCTTGTTTTTTTCACTGCACGTTTTCAGAACAAGTAACGGCACGAAACCTAGCTGTATGCTGCTTGGGTAAAGGTAAATTCATACACAGCGAGAGAGGAGGGGGGGAGTGTTCCTTCACGCATTCTGAGCCAATCAGAGATGCCATGTGACCGCGTATGAGGAAGTACCGTTAAACTCTGTTGTTCAACCTCAAGTCATTTTTCTACCGTGCAAAAACAGCTGGAAACAAAGCAATCCAGATGTTTTTTAAATTGAACCAACCACAATGTATTCAATAACAATGGAGAACACAGTAATATTAATGAAATAACAATGGAATGACAGCTTTAAATAACAGGTATTCCAAACCCATTATAACATTTTATTTTAAATGTGCTGAGGTTTTTATTGATTTCGCATTTACAGCTTTATATTTATTTTCCTTGATGGTAAAAGAATTTTTAAGGAAGTTTTTCGCATCAGAAAGTGCACTGTACTAAACATGCAGACAGAAAAGAAAAGTTTAATTTAAAAAAGTGACATTAAGCAGTTTTCAATTGCTTCCGGGGACTGATTTATCCAGGTCACACATATACCTTTGGTCAAAGAGATGGGAAGTTAAAGACAGACTTACTGTTGAAGCGTGATGGAATAGTGTTGTGTTATGTGGTGCTTTAATCAAAGACCAAACCAGTTCTGCATTAGGGGTGGTAGGGAGGGAGTATTTTTCCAGGTATTTTTGGGAGTACAGTTACTTTGACTGTACTAATAGAAGTGTTTTTGTCTATTGTAAGATGTTGATGATTTTTATATCCTTCTGCATCTGAAATAAAAACATGGAGCAGATGTTTATTTAGTAGAATAAGTTGTGTTTGTATAGAACAGATACAGGAATAGAATGGTTGTCATACCTGATGATTTCAGAGGGAACTGCAGTGGTCTCTTATTTTTTCTAGAGCTGTAGAAGAGCAGAGACTGAGTCCATTCCGGTCTCAGGCAGTCCCACCCCAGGTGGTCTGATCTCAAGTGTTCCAGTCTTAGATGGTGCAGTCTGGTCCCAGGTGGTCTGGTCTGGTCTCAGGCGATCCAGTCCCAAGTGAATCAAACCGGTCTCAGGTGGTCCAGTCCCAGTCATTCTGGTCCAGTCCAGTCTCAAGCGGTCCAATCTGATCTCCAGTGGTCCAGTTTCAGATGGTCCAGTGTCAGGTGCTCCGGTGTCAGGCAGTCCAGTCTGGTCTCAGGTGGTCCAGTCTCAGCCAGTCCTGTCCCAGGCGGTCTGTTCTAGTCTCAGGCTGTCCGGTCCCACGCGGTCCGGTCTGGTCCATGAGGTCCGGTCCAGTCCAGTGTCAAGTATTCCAGTCCAGTCTCGGGTAGTCCGGTTTGGTCCCAGGTGGTCCGGTCCCAGGTGGCCACCACAGCTATGAACAAACGTGCTGCAGTAGTGAACAGATCTGTGCTGAAAAATGTATGAAGGTTGTTCTAAAAATAATCTGATTGTGAAAGAAGTGGAAAAGCAGGTTTGGGTCAAAGTTCAAAGGCCACAGCTGACGAGGAACTTGAAGAAGAGTTTGTTTATCCAAACACAGTAAAAGTACATCAGTACAGTATTTGATAGTACTAATACAGTATTTGATGGTCCTATTTCAGTATGTGATAGTACTAGTACAGTATAGAATAGAATAGAATACAATAGAATAGAAGTACTTTATTGATCCCAGAATTAGGAAATTTTCCCATGACAACAGCAACAGTCAACAAATAGCGACAAATTACGTCAAACGTCATGAATTAAAACTTCAAATATGTTATATTTTCTTCACATTTCATTGACCATAAATGTGTTAGAACATATTCATCTCTTAGACCAGTTGGTTCAGAATCAGGTCCTTTTATCATAAATATGCTGATCAGATGTTGTTCACTTCTCATACATTTACATAGACATCAGTGGTTATTACTCGTGCCTGACAGCAAGAAGGCCACTGGTTCGATTCCCACACCAGACCTTTCTGTGTGGAGTTTGCATGTTCTCCCTGTTTCTGCATGGGTTTTCTCTGGTTACTCCAGTTTCCTCCCACCATCCAAACACATGCACTGATAACACTGGGTAAGTTACTTTCTTTTTCTTTTGTTCTAAACAGGGCTGAATGTGAGTTTGGTGCAGGCATATGCGCACTGACGTGTTGCCAAAACTCCACGTTGTTGTCTGTTCCCGGGGCAACACTTTCGCCCTAATTCCTCAAATGTTTACGCATCACATTATTTCCCAAGTAACGGTAATGGTGATACAGTTATGGATAAGGTAATTAAGTAATTACTCCGTTACATAAACATTTTAAGGTCTGTCAGCAGGTGGTGGCCCAATCAAAAGACTGGTTCTGATGATGTTGCAAAGTCCAACCCATGTGTTTAGAGTGGAAACACCAAGAAGATATTGTCAAACAGATTGAAGGGGGGGGGCATTATTCTTGTGCTTGTGGGTCGAACTAGACATAGATCATTGTTGATCTTCTGTATTTCACTTGTGTGAATAAATTCTAAACCTGAGACCGATTGAATCAGAGCTCGTCATTGGCTGGACTACAGTTTTTACTAAGTTTCAATTCACCTCTGGAGTTTTCAATCAATTTTCAATCATTGGAGCTGGATTAGGCCCCCCAGACCCCCATGACCCTAGTGAGGATAAAGCGGGTTCAGACGATGAGATGAGACTTTTCCTTCAATGTATTTGCCAGTTGACGCTCAGGCTTCAATGAAATTCAATGGAGATGAATGACAGTTTACTCATTGCCTTGAAACTTGACTGTTATTGGATAAATGCCATAATTTTGTCACGCCTCCAGATGCTGTGGGCGGGATCTTGGCCATAATGATTGGATCCTGTTTTGATTGACAGGTCTTTTCAGACATAAACGGTCAGTGACAGTTCAGCTCACAGATTTTATAAGAGAAGTGGAAAGAAAACTGTAACACATTAGTTGGTATTTGTTCAATTACATTCCTTGTTCATTTCGTTCACTGTAAATAAAACACATTCTTAGCTTTTCCTTGTTTGCTTTGGATATAATTTCAATATTTCTTTTTTCCCGTCTACTTAATGCAATAGGGTCAGGGGTCAGAGGTCACATAGTATTTTTTATAGAAAAGGACTGGAGGCAGAATTTACAGATAAACTGACACATTTGTTGATCGAAGAGACAATGAGCTTCTGCTGTTTAAAAGACCAGGAGCTGACATTGTGCTCATGGTAAGGAGGAGGGGCTAGTAATAAGGGGGAGGGGCTAGTGTTAAGGGGGAGTGGCTTCCATTCAACCCATAACTAATGGTGTAACCATCAGAATGAGTGTGAAAGTGTTTAATGAAGTTCAAACTATGATCTAGTTGAGTTTAAGGGTAAAGGAAGCACTGACCCTCCTCCTCTTCTTCCTCTTTCTCCTCCTCTTCCTCAGATATGATGATGTGCCCCCTCCCCCTTCTCCTCCTCACCCATGCGTCCTCCTCTTTCTCCTCCTCAGATACGATGTTGTTTGTATCTGAGGATCGTATCTCCCCCTCAGATATGATGATATGCTCCTCCATCTCCCTCTTCCTCCTCTCCTCCTCTGTCTCCTCCTCAGATATGATGCTGCACTCCCTCTCCCTCACCCATGTCTCCTCCTCTGTCTCCTCCTCAGATATGATGCTACACTCCCTCTCCCTCACCCATGTCTCCTCCTCTGTCTCCTCTTCAGATATGATACTACACTCCCTCTCCCTCACCCATCTTTCCTCCTCTGTCTCCTCTTCAGATATGATGCTGCACTCTCTCTCCCTCCTCCTGCTCCCCCTCCTCCTCACCCATGTGGCCGTGGTCAGTTCTTTGGCGCGCCTCATGGAGGACGTGGAGCTGCGTTCGGCTTTCTCAGTGGCACGTACCAGCAGCATGGAGGGCGGGCCTAAGATGACGGTGACCTTTGACACCGTCTACATCAACATCGGAGGAGACTTTGAGCCTAAAAGTGGAATGTTCCGCTGTCGGATCCCTGGAGCGTACTACTTCTCCTTCACCGTGGGGAAGTTCCCACATAAAGACCTGTCAGTCATGTTAATGAAGAACAGGAACGAGGTGCAGGCCATTGTCTATGAGGAGAACGCCGGGGAGGAGAGGAAGGTAAGACCCTCGGACCCCCTGGTACTGGTACAGGTCTGGGTCTGGGACAGGGGGGTCATTTCTCAAAATGCATTCTCATCTGTACCTGTGTTCTCGTGTCCCTCTGAAACATCATCAGTTGCAGCCCAACTATTGTCCAAATACACAAGTTCACATATCGCTGAGAACAGTTGAAATTCCCAAAAGTGTTCTCGACACACCTATTTTATCAAGGATGCATCAGGTGGTGACTTGTCTGGACTTTGGGCAGCCTCCTATCCCAGAATGCATTTCACACCAACAACAGCAGAGGAGAGGACCCACAAAACATATAGAAATACTACTGTTTTAGTATCACAGAATGTAATTTTAAGATTATTTTATGTGAGAACGTGGATGTTAACACTAAATCTGTGTCATCATGATAGCGCATAGTTTAAAATTTGTTTCAAAGTTTTTGGAGATGTACCGTAATGCTATAGAAAATAACCAGAAGTGGGTAAGTGAAGACGACATGAGTTGGTGACGTAATCAGGTATGCTGCCGTCCCAATTGCAGAATAAGTCCAAACTGCCAAGTATGTAAGTGTGAACCTGGTGGACTAGGTATTGTGAAATGGCCATGATGGAAGTATGGTGCAATGGCTGATGGGATTACATTAGTGCAGTGGTTGATGGGATTGCATTTGTGCTCCTCAGGTCCAGAGTCAGAGCGTGATGCTGCAGCTAGAGTTTGGTGACACCGTGTGGCTCCGTCTCCATGGTGACCCTCGCTATGCCCTCTACAGTAACACGGGACACTACACCACCTTCAATGGATACCTGATCTACCCCGACACCTACGGGTACCAGACGCAGCACCTGACCCCTGCCCACAGCTCCCAGGAGCACTTGCAGGACCATGTCACCGCCACCACCTCAGAAAACGGTTAGAATAGTTTGGGATTTTTCATTAGAGTTTAGTTTTATTTAGTTTGGGCTTGCGGCCACTGACAGGGTTGGTGTGGCTCAACAGCTCTCGACAATGTATTTATGCAGATCAATGTAAATGTAAAAAAAAAAAAGAAAAGTTGCTATGTGCATGAAATTTTTGGAAAACGGAGCTTAAAACGGTAAATTAAAAAAATTATAAAAAGGGTGCAGTGGTTAGCAAGAAGATTCCCACACCAGACCTTTGTGTGGAGTTTGCATGTTCTCCCTGCATGTTCTCCAGGTACTCCGGTTTCCTCCCACCATCCAAACACATGCTCTGATAGGTTCATTGGTTAATCTAAATTGTCCAAAGGTGTGAATGTGAGAGTGATTGTCTATATATGTTCAGCCCTGAGATGAACTGGAGACTCATACAGGGTGTACCCCACCTTTTCCCACTGTAGCTGGGATAGGCCCCCAGTGACCCCTGTGTCCCTAGTGAGGATAAAGCAGATTCAGATGACGAGACAAGCTTAAAAAATGTGTTTAAAAAATACCTGGGTATGTGTAAACAGGCCCCAAGTTTTTGTTCATTTTCATTAATGATAATAACAACAATAACCTTCTCACTTCAGACCAGGACAAAGATGAAGACGAGGCTGAAGAGGATGACCAGCGCTCCGCCTTCTCAGTGGGGCGGACTCAGAGCATCGTGGGCGTGGACCAGACGGGGATGCCGCAGCACCAGCCCGTGGGCTTCGACACAGCATTTGTTAATATCGGCGAGGACTTCAACGTGTCAGAGGGCGTGTTCTCATGCCGTGTCCCTGGTGTCTACTACTTCTCCTTTAATGTGGGGAAGCTACCGCAGAAGACGCTGTCGGTGAAGCTGATGAAGAACCGCCTGGAGGTTCAGGCCATGATCTACGATGACAGCCAGGGTGAGAAGGCCCTACAGAGCCAGAGCCTCATGCTGGCGCTTCAAGCCGGCGACATCGTGTGGTTGTACTCACACCAGAAGGACGGCTTTGGTGCCTACAGCAACCACGCCAAGTACATCACCTTCACCGGCTTCCTGGTTTACCCCAACCCGCCCCAAGCCCACAGCCACGCCCACAACAAACCGTAGCCATAGGGTGGAGTTGGAGCAGGGTGAGGGCGGAGCCAAAGCAACTCATGAAGGATTAAGTCGCAGTGTGATCCTTCCTCTTCCAAAAGAAAACCTTCCATAATGTCACAAAGATTCAGCAAAAAGGATATATATACATATATATGTATATATATATATATATATATATATATATATATATATATATATATATACAGAGAGCGAGAGAGAGAGAGAGAGGGTGAATGAGCGCAAAGGCTGGGTATAAACCAACACATCACTTCCTGAAAGGGTTCCTCATTTAGTTCCCTTCATGTCCCACATGGTCACTGTGACATCACCATACCAACTGGAGGTAAACACTGGTCACTCTCAGAGGTGGTCAAAGTACTCCCAATCTGTACTCAACCCTTTAAGGTCAACACCAAGAACCCCCCCCCCCCCCCCCCAGTTTTTCAGACATAGGCCTCTCCCAAATGGTTGAGAGTTTTGTTCATAGCAAATGTATCATATACCTTTATATAGAAGTACAGATACTGACGTGAAATAAAATAATCTGGTAAAAGTAGAAGTACTGATTCAACTCCTTTACTGAAGTAAAAGTCAAAAAGTACAACTTCTCAATTTTAATAAAGTACAAAAGTAAAACTGCATTTTTTTCCCCCATGAATGAAATAATATTTAGTTAACCAGGAAAAAAACCAAAAAAGTTTCAAAATTATTGACAAATGAAACCTTTAAAAGTGAGTTACTGTGTAGATATAGTGTTTGATCTGGTCATGGTACTCAGTTTAGTGGGTATGGACACGACATTCAAGACAAACAGGGAGAAAAAAGTCACAATTTAGATAAAAAGTGATCCTCATGAGATAAAAAATAGTCATAAAACTAAAAAAGCATAATTATTTGAAAAACAGTTAAAATTATGAGATAAAAGGCATACATTTCTCTCCTCCACTGTTTTTCCCTCTGAAGTGACTTATTTTCATGTCATCATTTTAGTTTGAGAAAGGAATGAGTCTATTCTAAGAATGTAAGGAAGATAAAGTACAAATATATATGAAAAAATGTAAAGCGCAAAAGGAAAACATTTTCAGAAAAATAAATACTCAAGTAAAGTGCAGATACCTAAAAATCTACTTAAGTACAGTAACAAAGTACTTATACTAAGTTACTTTCCAAATCTGGTCACTGTTACACCAAACCCCAAAACCAAAAAGTGAGACTTCAAATTTATCATATGCTAGCTGCTGCAAGTCAGAACAGCGTTGGTAGCATGAATCCTCAATTTCACTTTGGAGAACATTATGCACAAGGATAAATGAGGACTGAAATAACCACAAGTTCATCTTTAATATGGCTAATACTAACTGCTAGCTAACTCAATGTTGTACAGGCAGAAGTTGCATGCTACCCTAGCCCCCATAGTGGTTCTGCTAATGCTACATTAGCCCCCACATTGGTTCTGCTAATGCTACATTAGCCCCCACATTGGTTTTGCTAATTCTACGTTAGCCCCCACAGTGGTTGTGCTAATTCTACGTTAGCCCCCACAGTGGTTGTGCTTATTCTACGTTAGCTCCCACAGTGGTTCTGCTAATTCTACGTTAGCCCCCACAGTGGTTGTGCTAATTCTACATTAGCCCCCACAGTGGTTGTGCTTATTCTACGTTAGCTCCCACAGTGGTTCTGCTAATGCTACGTTAGCTCCCGTAGTGGTTCTGCTAATGCTACATTAGCTCCCACAGTAGTTCTGCTAACTTCATGTCCATCCAGTGAGTGATGGTGTAGGAGTCGTGTAGTGGTCGGGGAATGTCGTCCAATCAGCTGAAGTCGACTTTTTAAAAGAACACTTACGCTCTTGGAAAGTGAGTGGGCTCATATATCCACTCAAATGTTTGTGTTCCTCATCCATCTCAGCAAAAATATTGATGCTGTTTTCCAGTTCCACCTGCAACTCCTACTTTTCCTTTTACTGGTGAAAACCCACTGAATGTCAGTCAAACCTGTGACTTCACATTTGTGAACTCATTCTAGATTCATATGTTCTTCCATCAAACAACAAGGGCGGTTTATGCAGATTATTTATTAAAAAGAAGGTATTTCTCTAATGCTATTTAACTGTGAATGTTCTGCTTAGTCAGCAGGTGGTCACTAATGCTAATTAGCTAGTTTTCAGTCCACTGAATGGAATGATAAATTAATACCCAGTACGTCTCCCAATATAGCTACAGCTAACAGAACATAAAAGGGAGAACAGCTTCTCTTGCTTTATGCACCACATGTAAGAATTTATTCTCCAAACATACAGGACACAATAACAACATCTACAGTACAGTTGAATATCTATAGTTGTACATTACATTCATCTTTACTATTGTTATTGAAGTGACACTTTAATGAAAAAATAACAAACTTAGACCTAGTGTCGTCTTCGGTGGTCTATATATATTTAGCTAGATCTTCTTTCAACACTGCTGTTGTCTTTCAAAAGTCTGAAATTACTGCGTTGAACATCCTGAGCACCGCCCCTCCTCCCGCCCCCATCCGTCCAGCTGATCCAATCTAGCATCTACCAGTCTTAATTGAGCTAAGTTTGTTAGTGTTTTCATGCAAATTTAATTAGAACCACATTATATGACTTGGTTAGTCCGAATTCACCAGTAAGACTCCTGTTCCATTCCATTCCAGTCTAAGACTAAGGTGCATATATGACTTTCAAAACTAAAGATATTAGTCAGAGGAAGGCAATACTTCAAGTTACTCAAAGTGCACGTACATGTACTGAGTGTTCATTTCAGTCTGTTTGTGTAGAACCGTTCCTCTGGGTGGTTCTGCAGAACATTAGTATGGTGAAACTTTTCAGGAACTGTATGTGTCAAACCCATTTGCCCTGAGCGCTCACTTTGCTTTTCCCTGGAGCTAAAACCCACATCCTTTTGATGGGTTGTCATGGTGACCTGATGAATTCCCCCAAAACACTTCCTGTTTCTGCAGATTTAAGCTCTGACCGACACAAAGGAAAGCCGATAAAGACAAAAGTTTGTTTTGTAAGACAACTTAAAAGAAACAAAAAAAATTGTTTGTGTGTGTAGTGTGTCGTTGGTTTGTGTGTTTTCAGGCATGATGTGTGTTGGTGTCCAACTGTTCATCCAGGTCGCTCTAATTCCCAGACCCAGCAGGAAAAGGACGACAGACTTTTAGAGGAAATGGTTGACTGGTACAGAGCTTGTGCAGCTCTGCCTCTGGGAAGGTGGAGGATCATTTCACTTCTAATTGTAGCAGCGTTTAATGAACGTCTCCAGATGGAGCAGGTGGTTGAAAACACCTGGGGTTGTTTTTGTGCTCATTGAAGGTGGATGTAAAATGCATGTTTTCAAAAGGTTTAACTCAAACCCTCTGTGGACATTCTTCTGTGGACGTTCTACTGTGGATGTTTTTCTGTCAGGACTTTAAAGCCACAGAAAGACGACTGACTGTCGTGGCTTTTCCAGTCGACATCTGCAAAAAACTTTACCCATATTTACTGAAGGTGGAAAAAAACATTATGTCGGTTTTTCCATTAAATCACAAATACAATGATTAATTTATTTATTATCATAGATAGGGGGGCATAGACCAGTGGGTGGGGTCCAGGGCATGCAGTAGTACAGTGTACCTTGTTGCAGTTCTTGAGTCTTGGTTGGGTCTGGTTCGGTTTGGTTGGGTCTAGTTCAGATAGCCTGGCTGTGCATCTGAACAGAACTGGGACAAACTGAAGCAGAGCTTTTACTAAACAGGTTTGTCCATTTCTTCGTCATGTGTCACATGATCGAGTATCACTGCTTCATACTTCCATATGCCCAATACGTTGGAAGGAGCATTTCTAAATCCATCCACCAGAGGGCGCTTTGCTTAACCCATAAAGACCCAAACAACCACTCACGAGCAACATCATCTGCCAATATGCAATGATCAATAACTTCAGGTCTACTAATCCTATCAATGCATTTTCAGTAATTGGTGTCAAATACAGTTTCTTTTCATGGCCATCAGATATGACCATATATAGACGTTCAGAGGCTCTGTAGTCACCATGGAAACACTGTTGTCTTCTACAACATTCATTCACCAGTAAAACCTATGGAGTTGGATTAATGACAGTGGGTGGAAACACTGGGTTTATGTTCAGTTAATCATAAATTTGACCGAAAAAGTCACTTTTTCTTCAGTTTTCTCTGATTTCTTGACAGTTAACTTTAATCTGATCTTTTATGAACATTTATATGATCAGTAAATTAAATATTGGATACCTGATTTATATTGAAGAAATGCAAAATACAGAGGATAATATTCTAGAAAATAGTGATAAATCAGGTTAAAAAGACAGAATAAAACAATGGATCTTTATGGGTTAATGATCAAACTGGAAGAGCCTGTTTTTGTTTTTACAGAAGAGGAAGAAGAAAGTCAAGAAAATAACAGAATATTTTTATTGATAAAAGGAAACTAATGTTGATACTGGCTTTAGGGGGGCTGTGGTCCCTCAGGGGCTCTGGGCAGGGTCTGATCCAGTCTCGTTTGGGCAGGGTCTGATCCAGTCCAGCCTGGGTAGGCAGTGCATCCAGCTGCTCCTGGTAATGCTCTAGTAGGATTCTGTAAATCAGTCTGTAGTAAAGTTTAATGTAAATGTCAGTTTTCTGTGAAAATGACAAAAAACGAACTGAACCAAAGTACCATTCCTGTGCTGGATGACAAGGGTACCACTGCATCCCTACGACCCAAAGAGCAGTGGAGGAGGGTCCAATCAAGGGGGGGTCCAGTGGATATGGGTTAGATGCTGTGAAAATGTGTTCTGCTGCATTTCTTTCTACTATGGTACTGACTCAGCTCCACCTTTTTTACGTTTCCATTATGGAAAAGGACCTGACACTGGTACTAGTTTTTTGGAACATGGTACCGATACTAGTTTTTTGGTGTCATTCTGTCCAGGTTCCCAGAAACTTAACCAGAAACGTCTATAAGGTGACATACATTTAATCCCTACACACACTGACTGGTCAGAGATTTGTCTCTGTGACTCTGCCCCTTTACAAAATACCCATGCCAAAGTTGACAGTAAATACATGACAACAGATCTATGATAACAGATCTACATCAGATCCACTTTGAGTATGTGTGTGTTAGTGTGTGTGTGTGTGTTCATCTTAAACTCTTCCACTCTTTAAATACTTCTGCATGCGGCTAATCAAAGGCCAGTGTTTGACTGTGTACAGAAGATTCTGTTCCTGGGGGGGTGGGTCTACACATCATTTTGGGTCAAACTGGAGGGGACGGGGTATCCAAACCCTTCTGGGTCAAATAGTAGGGGGTATCCAAACTCTTCCAAAAACACCACTTCTACACCAGAGGGTCAAACACAGTCTGCTCCAGGTTCCACATTCAGACCAATGTGAAATCAACCAGTAATATGATCACATAAAACCTATAAATAATAACAAGTTTTACCCTTTGTTTTAGATTTAAAAAAAACATTAAATTATGAAAATATTTGTTCTCATATTTTATAATATTTTATTTTACAAAAAGATGGGAACAACCTGAACAAAAAAGCATTTCATTACAAAAAAGTGTTAATTTATTTATTCATTATTATTTATTTCTACATTTACATTCATACACAAATGTCTGGAAACAGGCAGAACATTGTTAAAGTTTCAGAGTTTCAAACTAAAATAAAAATTTCTACAATTGCATCCCAATGTACAGATGAGTGGATCTATAAATATACCAAACATTGAAGAACAGACTGAATAATAGTAGAGTTACACATGTCAGGTTCTTCATATTTCTTTGTATTTATATTTATGTATTTGCTAGGACTGTCAAATGATTACAATTTTAACCACAGGGTTGCTTTGGATTCATTTTAATTAATGATGATTAAATATTAATTTTTAATTGAGCATGAGCAAATAGGCTGAAGAAAGAGGTGAATTTTTCTGCACTGAATGTGTTTGTCCAAACTGGGTGATGCTAGCATTAGCCTAGTGCTACCATTAGCCTAGTGCTAGCATTAGCCTGGTATTAGCAGAATCCCAGTCTAACGTGTGCTTCATGTTAATGTGGTATTATAATCTGGAAGTGTTTCAGTGAAAAGAAAACTGAACACAAACAAAACACTTTATGTCAGTTGACTGTTCTGTCTCAGGGTTTATTTTGTACTCAAATTTCCCACGAAATACACAATAATACACTAATGAAAACCAAAAATGGAGAGGCAAAAAAATCTACACATATGCTAAAATTCCCCCAAAAATGAACTAACAGGAAACAGCAATGAAAAATCCAAAACATATTCAAAAACTCTTCCAAGATATAGAAAAAACACCAAAAAATTTGACAAAATATCCAAAACATATGCAAAAATATGAATATATATATGCAATTAAAATGTTTATACAAAAGTGACAATTTCATCAAAACAACGGTCAACAACTGTTCCATTTAATTGTTAAATGTTTTAAATCAGATTAATCATGATTATGGATTAGTCTGAGCTAAAGCATTAATTTTCACATATCTAGTATTTGTATTTTATTGTGAAAGGATAGTTTGTAAATGTAAATATTTTCATAGTATAATGTTATTTGCATCACTTTTTTCCACTTAATTTTTCGAGAAATGTGTATTAGTCAATGTTTAAGGATTTTTTTGTCGAAACTGAAATAACAGGATTAATTCAACCTGTTCTTATCATGTCTTCACTGTTGTTTTTGCACTTTCATTCTACGGACCAGACTGGACCAGACTGGACCAGACCAGACCCTTTGACCTGGTGTTTGACTCCCCTGGTCTCCGCAGTTTGACCCACATGTGTTTTCATGTGGACCCACTAATGTTTCTGACATGTAAAACAAATGCTTTCAAGAAATGTTTGACAGAATTAAAAAGGAAGAAACAATGACTATGGACAATCAGAGTCATTTATTTGAGTGTTTTTAGTTATTTCATTATCACCGCCCCCCCCCCTACATACACACACACACACACAGACACATTCATTTACACGTCTCATGAGGACCACGTTTGTAATCAAGTAGACACTGGATAGTGTCAGAGGTCCCCACAAACACACACACACATACTCGTTTACATGTTTCATGAGCAGTGCTGGGTAATTTACTTTGAAAAAGTAATTAATTACAAGTACTAGTTACTTCCCCAAAAAAGTAATTGCGTTACTAACTGCGTTACTCCACTAGCAAAGTGATTAGTTACCAGGAAAAGTATTTTTGCGTAACTTTTTTTTTCTTAAAATGTCAAAAAAATTAAACAGTCCTTGTTCTGCGCTGTTACTTTGGATGTGATTTAAGATGCTTCCTCAATTAATCTATGTGGTACGCCTAGTGCCAGTTTAGAACGTTTGCTCAAAAAGTAAACAAAACACAAAGCTAGAACTTCTATAGCAGTTACAGACTGGGACAGTAAGTTTACACCATGAAACCCAAAAGCGCGCTGTATGAGTTTTCAGGTCTACCTAAAGTGACATGAATGGTGGACTACGGTAAAAGGAGTTTATGCAGAACTGACACAGGCTGGTAGCAACTGTTAAGGTTTTTTATTACACCATATATTTAGCAGCAGCATTTACTGGAATATCGAATATTCTCTCTATGTGTGTCGGTTTAAAATGAGCTTTTAACATAACATCGACTCCACCTCGCAGTGTGACTGGTGTTTAAAAAGCGCCATGGTGTGTACAGTGTGTGTGTGTGTGTGTGTGAGCCGACAATGCAACCGTTTTCTTTTCTCCGTGATCGACTTCAACCAGTTAATGAGGCTCAGTGATTGGTCAAGATTTTTAATGCATTTCGTCACCCCTAATCCACGTCTAGTCTTGTGATTTCCTCCTCTGCTCCCACTTTGTTTTGGCGCTTTTTGTTAGTGACGTTACCATAGCAACTGACGCAATATAAAAACCTCATCGAAAAGGTTCCTCTGGGGGTTCTTTCTGTATGGAGATGGAGACACACGTCTGAGAGGACTGGGCTAACTCATGGTAACAGCGATACAGTTTTAGATAAAGTAATTAAGTAATTACTCTGTTACTGGAAAAGTCGCTGCGTTAGTAACGCCGTTATACTCTAACGACGTTATTCCCAGCACTGCTCATGAGAACCACGTTTGTAATCAAGTAAATCATAAATATATATCAACTAAAACAAAATAAAATGAAATAATAATAATAAAACTTACAAAACAAAATTCAATAAATAAACAATACTGAGTCAATAAATAAAAATATTAAATACATACAAATAAAGGTAAACACATCTTCAAACCTTTGAAAAATACATGTTTTTGTTTACACCTGTTTCCCTCATGCTTTACGGAGACTTCCTGAAAAACCAAATTCATGTATTTATAGGGCTACATTATTTCTATTTTACTAGTGGGGGCCTTTATTTATATTTAACCCTTGGAGGGACCTAAATTTTGTTCCCTGTAGTGTCACAGGTCCCCATAGTGTCATATGGTGTGACTGTGTAAACATATCAATCCCCATAAAGATATGAATACACACACCCACACACACACACTTTTGGTTTGGTTTGTTTGTTTGTTTGTTTGTCTGATTGTCAGTATTTTTACACAAAAACTACTGGATCAATTTCCATGACATTTTCTGGAGGATGTGAGATGGTCCACAATAGATGACATAAAATTTTAGTGAACATAGGTCAAAGGTCAAGGTCACCAAAATGTGTTTTAACAATGATCAGAGATAGGACAAATCATGAATTTCCTTTTCCTTCCTCTAGACTCAGTTTTACATATAGCTTCTTTTTGCTCTTGCTGTTGATGTGCACTAACACCAGAACCTTGAAGGGCACATTTGAAGAATCTAGGTCAAATTTGGATATGACTTTTGACCTCCTTCAAATGAGCACAAAAATGCTGGTCTTTCCATTCTGAATCTTATGTGTATAGATTTTGACCTATTGTTGACCAAAGAGGTCAGGGGTCAAAGGTCATTATGTCATTGTGAAGCTCATGCCAGCTTTCCTATCAGTCAATAATAGTAACTAAGTGTCTATCGCCACTGGGTTTTTCTGTTATAGTCCATTTGAGTTTTTTAGATATTGACCCAGTGACCCCTAACCTCTTGGGTTAATGTACATGGGGTAGATGTGTAGATGGGGTAGATGTAGACGGGGCAGATGTGTAGATGGGGCAGATGTAGATGGGGTAGATGTGGACGGGGCAGATGTGTAGATGGGGCAGATGTAGACAGGGTAGATATAGACGGGGTAGATGTGTGGATGGGGTAGATGTAGACGGGGCAGATGTAGACAGAGTAGATGTAGATGGGGCAGATGTGTAGATGGGGCAGATGTAGACGGAGTAGATGTGTAGATGGGGCAGATGTAGATGGGGTAGATGTAGACGGGGCAGATGTGTAGATGGGGCAGATGTAGACAGGGTAGATGTAGACGGGGTAGATGTAGATGGGGCAGATGTGTAGATGGGGCAGATGTAGACGGGGTAGATGTAGATGGGGCAGATGTGTAGATGGGGCAGATGTAGACGGGGTAGATGTGTAGATGGGGCAGATATAGATGGGGTAGATGTAGATGGGGCAGATGTGTAGATGGGGCAGATGTAGATGGGCTAGATGTGTAGATTTGATTATGGATTAATTTTGACAGACCCACTTTTTTTTTTACAAACATATATTTAGATTCATGTGTTAAAGCGTTAATATTTACTGTGGTCTGCAGAGTTTTTTGTTAATATTTGTTGTAGAATCTAATCAGAGTTAGTTGTGGTCTCGACATCCTGTTGGATATTATGGGATGTGTCCTACTGTTCTGAAGGTCACTATGGAAGGACACCGTGTAGAGGTGTTGTTTAGGATATTATGGGATGTAGTGGCTCCATCTGTGTGTCTGGGCTGCCCTACTTCCTTCGTCAGCTGTGTTTTCTACTGTTTACTAAATATAGCAGCACAGTCACGTCACAGTCAGCGCACAACAAAAGGGAAGAAGATGATGAAGATGAAGAAGATGATGATGAAACGTCAATGAGGCTGGATGTGGAGAAGTGTGAATCTAAGAACATGTTTTCCTCAGTGGAATGAACTTCTAACAGAAACAATGCTTGTGTGACGTTTCTGTAGAGCTGTGATTAAAAACCAGGAAAAACAACGACAGCAGGCACACGACTGGCAACAAAATGACACAGACAACTGCAAAACCATCGAAAAACCACAATCACAAATCACTGCAAAACCATACAAAAACACAATCACAGACAATGGCAAAACCGTCCCAAAACCACAATCACAAACCACTGCAACACCATCTAAACGTACAATCACAGACCACTGCAACACTATCCCAAAAACACAATCACAGACTACAGCAAAACCATCCAAAATTCTTAGCTTTCAGTACCAAATTACACATCTAAATGTAGGAAAAACTCTTTTCTTTCAAAATCAGTTCACACTTTAATCTTAAAATGTTTAACCTCAAAACACAAAATGTTTGATTAAATGTACTTTCTAATGTCACTGTATTTATTCAATTGTGACTTTTGTTTTTCAACACATATTTTATATTTAAACCTTCACACGGCCCTCAACAAGCCTGTTGTGGTTTTAGATGAAGGTCAGTGTTTTTGACAGGTGCTTTTCTGCTTCTGTTTTCTGCTTCATTGAGAATTACATTTAAGTGGATTCACCTGCCGCCCATTTAGCTCCTCCCTTAGCAACCATGTGTGTGTGTGTGTGTGTGAACAAATACTGACAGCTGATTGGCTGAAATGTTTTCACTGTAAAAATAGAACACCATCTGTGTAATATAAGAACTGATTATTAAAACACATTGTCTCCCTCAAACACAAGCACACACACGCACACGCACACGCACACATGCATGCGCACACAGAGGAATTTTCAAAATAAAAGCCTTAGCATCAATTCCAAAACATATGTAATATATCAATGTGCCCCCTCCCAAAAAAACACGATGGTGGCGGGGGTCATGATGGGTAACATGTAGTGGTGTGGGAGGCAGAACATGGCCAGAGCGCAAGGTTTCAACCAATGCTGCTTGCAGCTTTAATTCATAGAAGTGATTACTCTTGTGTGCTGTGCTATAATCTGCTGCCGTAAACCTGCAATTTCTCCAAGTGGGACAAATATCTCATCTCATCTCATTTTATAATCTTGTTCATATCTTTCACATGTTTTAAAGGATAGTTGGTAAAAGTGTCTATTTTTCATTTCCCAGTGTTCTTCTTCTTGTGGTTCAGGTCATAGTGGATCTGAACTAAAGTGTGTGTGAATGTTTCAGATCCATCAGTTCAGCTGCTCTTGATGTTCTGTCACTTTTCATCTATGTGATGGAGCAGAAACAGCTGGAAAGGTCAGAGCGGCTCAACCACAACCAGCTCATCCAAAACCAGTCCAACCAAAACCAGTTCAACCAACATGAGAAGAATCACTTTTGTCAGAATCACCTTTATTGTTATTGTAAGTTACATCACAACAAGATTTGTGTGCAACTCCAAAAGGTGCCTTGCAAAAATAATACCAGCTATCACTACCAGGTAATAAGAGTTTACACAATTAATATTTTTTTCCAACAAATTTTATTCCTTTTTTGCAAAAAAAAATCACTAAAACAATAACAGGTGAATATTAATATTAAGGGTGGTTACTAATTAAATATCATGTTTGTGCATCATCTGGTACTGAGGTTGCATCCAAGCACAAAAACAAAATGAGATTATATATAAGTATATACATACATACACACAAACATTTGTTTTTTCATATATGCATGTTTGCGAGTAATAAATATAAATGTGTATAAATGTAAATCCACCTCTCAAATCCAAAATGAAAAAAAAGGATAGGACTTAGACCAAATGTCTGTTCCCAGATGTCCACTCATACCACTTTTCCAATTCTTTGGAAAACCTTCTTTTTCCAGTCTTAATAAAGAAGTCAATCTTTCCATGTCCTGAAAGTCCCTTCTGATTTTTAACCAGTTATCAAATGATGGGGGGGTCAGAGTCTGTAGCCATTTATGGGTGATTGCCTTCTTGGCTGCTGCCAAAAATATTTTCAATAAGTATTGATCGCTGCTTATTATATCTTTAGGAATATCCCCTAAATAGAGCACCATGAAAGTCCTATTTGTAGATTAAGTGTACAGAACTTTCCCCTGAATATTTTAATTTTAGGGCAGTTCCAAAAGATATGGTACAATGTTAAAAAGAGCCAATTGTTTGTATGCTGAGTCAATTATGTATGTTTTAAGACAAAAAGCTGTACTATTATAATCAATGACAAGTCTATCCAAGAACATGGTGATGCTTCAACTGTAGACCATCAACTGTAGACCTTCACCTGCAGACCTTCAACTGTAGACCTTCACCTGTAGACCATCACCTGTAGACCTTCACCTGCAGACCTTCAACTGTAGACCTTCAGACACAAATATAGTCAAATATTTATTCACATATTGCAATGTCTAAATCAGTGTTTCCCAACCAGTGTGCGGTGGCAAATCATCAGGTGTGCTGTGAACAATGATGTCATTTCACCTTATTGTAAGTGAGCAGTATGATTATAGATACATACAACAGCACACACCACTGATCCACTCAGAGCTGTTAAGCTGCACTTGTCCTTAAATTCCTACAATAGTGTCAGCTTTGTGTTTAACTAAACAGTCAAGACAAGATTTCCATTATATTTCAAGAAATATACTTTTTGTGAGATGTTTCTTTGGTAGTGTGTCTCATAATGTTTCTAATGTAAAATATGTGCTGTGGCTCAATAAGGTTGTGAAACACTGGTCTAAACGACATGGATGTATTTCATACTAACAAAAGTATCAGAGTTCCACCAATTACCTAAGACCTTTTTTAGGAACCTTTTTTTTACCATATTGCTTGAAAACCTCTGACCACACACTCAAATAGAATATTTGCAAATAAAACTAAATGTTTTAGTCCAGTCGAGAGGGTGGAACCAGAGGAAAACTCTGGCCAAACATTGTACTGATCATCTTTACAATGATTGATTTGCTGATACGTCCATCAATTATCATTAAGTTATTTTTCTGTCAGGATCGGGGTGAGGTGAATGAGGACTCCATTGCACAGAGTTGAAGGGAAAAATAATTTAATCCAAAACTAAGAAACATAAAGACAAGAACGATACAAAACCAAACCAAAACCTGGGAACAAAAAGCCAGAGTCCGTGGTGATGATGAAGGTCCGGGTTATGGTGACTGAGGAGATGGTGAAAGTGTCCGGGTTATGGAGGTGACATTGTTGAATGGTCCCACACTGGCAACTGCAAGCCTCACTGCTTATATAGCCACAGATGAGGAACGGCTTGCAGCTGCGCAGTGCGGGACCAGGTGAGTGGGGAGAGTACTGGGGGAAAGGTCACCGGAGCAGAGGTTATGACAAAACCAAAATAAAAACTGTGTTTGAAAAAGCTACGGCCATGAGGAAGCTGATCGAAGAACAGGACAAGAGTGGTAATGGCTACGGCTTTCCAGCGCTGCCGTCAGCTCAAAAAGTAAAAGGGGCTCAAAACCGATACTCAGGTGACCATGTTTCTACTCAATAGGTAAGATGATACCGTTATGATTATATAATATTTGGACATACTAATCAGTTATGGGTATCATATTCACCCCATCAGTGAGAAAATGTCAGATATTGACCAAACTGAATGTTCCAGCAGGTTTTGCTAAGTTACCAACTGTAGGAAATCTTACATTTTTAGTTTCCTCTTACTCGTGTTCGTTTTTATCGGGAAGAAACCACCAGGATCCAAAAATAAAGTTTCAGAAGTTTTATTACCATTAACCCTAACAAAGAAATCTAGAAAAATTGTGCGACAGATATCTGGGTTTTTCCTCTGTTCTGGTCCGGATGGAACCGGGGAGGTACAGAGAGAAAAGAACACAGAAGAAACACAGAAGTGATATTTTATAGTTGTCTTGATGACATCATCTTCTTCACGCTGGAGTTGAAGATATATGACCTAGTTGCCCTAGGATCACAGCTGCACCCAGAATGAGAGAGATGTCCTTCAAACCTGTATACTGGGTACTTTGTTCAAAACCAGACAGGAATTTCACCCCCAGTTTAGACCGGTGATGGGTTAGATAAGAAAGGTAATTTAGGGAATAAACCCTTGGCGTGTTTAGATAAACAAGCTGATTTAGGGGTGCAAAGGAATGCCAGGTTTGTCATATAAGCACTTTGTTAGTTTTGCATGTGTGAGCACTTTGTACTTCATTTAATAGTTATACAAAGCAAACAATAAAACTTGATTGTGAGTAGAATTAATAAGTGACTAATTAAGTAATACAAGCATATTTATATATCTTCATTCTAATTAAGTAATACAAGCATATTTATATATCTTCATTCTAATTAAGTAATACAAGCATATTTATATATCTTCATTCTAATTAAGTAATACAAGCATATTTATATATCTTCATTCTAATTAAGTGATACAAACATATTTATATATCTTCACAACACTGTGTGTAAACTGCTGATGCAACAACATAAACTATTGTCCTTATCCATTAGTTTTCCCATGGTGTTTATTTCAGGCTTCTAAACCTTTTGTTAGCTAAGCTTTATGTGACACAAACATGTGATAAATGTTGCTTATTGTTTTGTTATTTAGGATGATAATTGATGTTGAGTTCTCGTGAATGCTTGTGAACCTCCATAATCGCTCCAGGTAGCATAAGTGTTGATGTATTTTTGAAGGCGTGGTTTCGAGGGGTGGGTTGACGAAGAGACATAGGTGTGTATAGTTTCAAACCATAGCTTGCAGGATCCATTTTTCCAAGATCTCCTAGCATACCTTTAACATGTTGGCCAGGCCCAATAGCTCACAGAGGATTGGAAAGTCATGACAACCAGGTAAGGGTTGGGGTGATTTGGGATGGTGCGTCAGACTTGAGAACAGAGAATGTACAGGTTTGGTCCACAGACAGTGATGGTTCCCCTGTGGTTTCAAACCCATTCACACCCTCTAACACCTCCTGAAGTGAGATGGAGGTGTTTGATGGAGGTGAAAAAGCAGTGGAGGACACGCTCATCAGAATGTAAACCACAGCATCCACATCTGAATATGACAGCTAATCCTTCCACATCTGCAGCTCTTCTGTTCAGCTTCATGAAGGTCATTTTTCTGCATTTCTTTAAAACTCTCTGCTCCTCCTCACAATAAACCAAACACTTTACGGCTGGTGTAAAATGGGACACACATGCACACAAAGCAGGAACTACACACATGATCCAGAAAAACAGGCTTTTTCTTCACTCAGTTCGTTTACGGTCACTTCTAAGTCCAGCTACTGTCAATAACTGAGCTATGGATTGAAGTGGAATTCCCCAGAAACCTCAGTGAGCATGTGTAGAAACACAATCCTGTAACATGACCAGAAACAGGAACGTACTGAAGTGTGTCCTGAAAGAGATGTTTTGAACGGACTCAACAGACTCAGGTTTCACTATTAAAGACTTTATTAATAACAATAAAATGTAAATGTCCCTCTCTGTTTCTCCACTGGTTTGAACACGCACCGCACAAGCACACTTACATCAGACACCATATAACAGTCTCAAAAAGGGCAAATGTAAGAAACATTACAGGGGTCCAGAGCAGCTTGGGGTCCGAGCAGCTTTAAGTATCAACAGGGAATACACAGGCCCTTGGTCACCGGGCAGGCGGACAGTCACAACACAACAAGGCAAAAGGGTGACAGGCAAGAATCACAAAAACAAGAAATCCAGAAACAAAGTCAAACACCAAAAAATCCACAGACAAGATGAGAGATTAGATAGATAGATAGATAGATAGATAGATAGATAGATAGATAGATAGATAGATAGATAGATAGATAGATAGATAGATAGATAGATAGATAGATAGATAGATAGATAGATAGATAGATAGATAGATAGATAGATAGATAGATAGATAGATTTCCAGTTTTCCAGTCCATCCAAAGAGACTATTCTATTAGTCAGATTCTGACCCACTTCTGTTTGTTCGTATAATTTATTATGTATCGTGTGTTTCTTCTTGTTCTATTTTTACTGTCAAATATTTTTACTGCACTACAGTGTGTAACAGTCGTTTGTTACTTGGTATAAGTACAAGTACCTCGACCATCAGA